>CM040828.1:4023489-4355989 GCA_022828995.1 Vimba vimba | reverse complement strand
GTTGCAGTTTTTTCTAGTGTGAAAAACAACACAAAAGCTGAAGCCGCCAGCACACAAAGCAGTGCGTCACCATTCAGTTTGAGCTTTACGTGAAAAGCAAAGATGCCAGAATTCCTCTTGCTCCTCTGCGCTTTAGGAAGTGTGCATGCTTTGTGAGTGTCGGTCTGTAGTTATTACAACGCATGTGATCAACTGAACCCATGACTTCCGGTTTGAGATGACATTTAGGAAAGGAAATGCTACAAGAAAACTACATGGGCCCGTCTTATCCGAACAACAATCCTTCGCGTTTTCCTGCATCTTTTGAGATGCAGGTTATGCGCTCGACCTTCCTGTGGATCCATGCATTTTCCAATGCGTCTGCATGGACGGATAAGGGTGTGTAACCGTGGTCACACACCCCTAAGAAAGCATGATGTGTGTCTTTGTGCATCAGCTGTGCATGTAGCTGCAGGGTGGATCCATGGAAGGGAAGTCGTACTTGCCCAGAGGAGACGGGTAATACGTGGTGGCGTAGACGTTGGTCTGTGGCAAGGCTGATGGGAAGAAGTTGCAGCTTTCATCCGGTGGAAGCAGGTTGTTCTTATTCAGAGTCTGCGGGAACAGAGGGAAAACACGAAAAGTGAGCTCACGGATGATGGACAAGTCTCTTCAATATTTCAAAGGCCACAGCGTGTTTTGCATCATGCAGCAGCGGTCCTCTGATGTCAACGCTCCGAGGGAAGAGATGGAACCGGAAAATGAAGAATGAAAGATAAGACGGATTTATGGAACGAGAGCCATTTCCTTCGAGACAGATTAGGGAGAGTCGTGGATCTCAACTGCTTCAGATACTGATTTTACATCAAATGTATCATGTGCACACAACACAACACAAGACCAGAATTATTTATTGAACAACAGTAAATATAATAATAATAATATAATGTATATAAAAATATTAATATTTAAAAATATAACTAATATATTTTTTTTTTACTTAAACTTTTATTATTAAAATGTTTAATATAATGTGTGTGTATGTGTATATATATATATATATATTAGTGCTGTCAAAGTTAACGCGTTAATAACGTTAATAACGCGCTAACGCATAATCATATTAACGGCACTATTTTTTTTATTTAACGCACGATTAACACAGCGCGTATTTTCTTGGACCCGTGGCCCAACCCCTAGTTGGAGAAATGGAGATACACAGTGTTGCCAACTTAGCGACATTGCAGGGATTCAAAAAAGCGCCCAAACCTTATTTAGTTTCTGAGAATCGCCGGTACTGCTCTCCCAACAGTCACTATTTCATATTCATTCCATTGTTTAACAACAGAAACAAAATATACCAATGAAAACAGAATTTAGCTTCATCAAAATGGGCACAGAGAGAGACAAACTAATGTAATAATAAATAATAAATGTACATTTAGCATTTTCAGAAGAGCTGCCCTGTCATGCAAAAAGAGAAAAGAAAGAGAAGTAATGGGAACCTGGTATTTCTTTGTTCTTTCTACATGTGGCTAATAGACATGAACAAGTTCTTTGAAAAACATCTATGACCTTTGAAACATGTCTCGTCTTCATGCTCTATGTTGACTATCGTTTCAATAATAAACATACATTTGCATAAAGCATCCATATTTATCCATGCCCACGTTGATTAGAGTATTACAAACTTGAAAAGTATTAATTTAAGGTACATTTAGAACAAATAAAAAGTGTGCGATTAATCGCGAGTTAACTCATGACAATCATGCGATTAATCGCGATTACATTTTTTAATCGATTGACAGCCCTAATATATAAATTATCATGAACTTCACAGACCAATATGCACAATTAAAAATGTTGGTTCCTTGAATTATAGGACTTCCCTTTAATGGTTTAAGCCTATTTATTTTTCTATATTAACAATGCATGATTATATTATAAAAGCATTTTATTATTTGCACTGATCAGTGCTGTGGTTGCAAACCACAAGTTAAGGACCACTGCACAAGAGATACAGAGAGACCCCGTGGCATGATGGGATACCTTGAACTCCATGGGTGTGTATAAGTCGTTCTTGGGCGCACAGCTGTTCTCTTTATAGTGTAAGTGGTTGGGAGTGCTGGGATGAATAACCGCGGATTCTTGAGGAGGTTTGCGGAGTCTCTGACAGTACACGTACACCAGGACGGACAGCAAAACAGCTCCCAGAAAACAGCATGCGCCGGTCAGCACCAAGTGGAACAGAGAAAACCCTGCAGGAGACAAAAACAAATGTTTACCGACGGTCAATAGCCACATGAAAACCTCAGTGCTGTTTGATTTTTTTTAAGCTGCAATTACCTCCACAGTTTGAGTTCCTCCTCTGTCCCTTTGACAGCACTAGAATTAAGGAAACGATGTGAAACTACTGTCTGAGACGCCAGGCATGATTTAAGGTAGAAGAGGGAAAGGAACTAACCTGCGCTCTCATTGGGCCGACACGTTCTCTGATCTGTCGAGTTTCCTTGGCAAGAGGAGTTTATTTCACACATACGAGCGCGGAGCTGCTGCCCCTCCTCGTTACACTCCGCCCACTCTGACCACGCCCCCCACCCACCTGACACACCTGAGAAACATCAACAGAACACACACGTGTTATCATTAGTTATCATGAATGCAGTCATAATGAGTATTTAACTCTTTCCCTGCCATTGATGGAATTTTCCGGCAATCTGTTTATTATGTTTCGCATCTGTTTTGATCATCATTCTGCATCCGATCCGAACGTAGTCTTTAACAAGAACACAATTTTCTAAGCTCTTTGTTCAAATGCTTTTTTTATTAAACGCCAACATTTTCTTTTTTCCATATATTTACTTCTTAAAAGTACTACAAGAAACATTAATGAAGCTGTAAAATGTTAAAAGTGAAATGTGAAAATTAAGTTTTTACTGTTGTTAATATGTTTATGTGGTGTTTTTAATATGCTTTAAGACAAAACGTGCAAATTCTTGTCAAAACCATTGCTGAGTATTTTCTCCTTAAAACTGCAGTGAACCAAAGACAGCCTCAAAAACACGGTTGCTGACGTTTCTGACGTCACAAACTACCTTGTAACCAATCTGGGGTGTGTTTCCCGTACAACGACGTAACTCGATGCTTCACTACCATAGTACGATCCATCGTTGAAGAAATCAACTAGCTAGTCACGACTGTTTCCCGAAACCATATTGTCGCAAAGTGGTCGTTCAACCACGTTGGTTTATGATGTGACGCACATGCTGGAGTAATAACTTATTTTAATGAAACTGTTTGCGATTAAAATAACGCTAGATGTTTTGCTATAAATTACAGACATGGCATCTGAGGACTATTTCTCATTTATTTCTCATACTATTTTTCTCATTTATTTCGCTTTATTTCCAGATTCAATCATAGGCTTGTTCTTACATAGTCGAGCACGTTCGCACATGCGCACTCTTCAAAAACGCTGCTTTAAATCTCTTGACAAACTCAAAGACGTAAATGACTTTTGTATGTATTCTAAACAAAAGACACAGGTTGTACTGAATGTCAGCTTGCTTATTTTGCTCAAGATAAAGATTTATTGAGTCCACATGTCATACAATCTAGAAACTATGCTTCTAACCACAGGTCGAGAGCTGTCGTTTCAACCACACAACTCTGCGATGCTGTTTGCGGATGTTCGTTGGAACGATGGCTTCGGGAAACACAGACTCGTTGAACTGCTGATAACGACGGAACTTGCGACCATAGTTGGCTAACGATGCTTTCGGGAAACACACCTCAGATCAACGTGTGATCGTCAACGAGTGGATCTCTGAGCTGGTCTGAGTGAGTGGAGGCGGGGCTAATTTGCATATTCATAGAACCAATGTATACTAAATGAGGCAAGGGTGTAGAGTTACATTCAAGCTATTTTAAGGAATGAAGAATTTTTTTTCCAAGGAAAAAATTATTAAATATGTCATTTTGGTGATCAAAGATGAGTTTTAAGAGAAATACTTTAAGAGAAAGTAACAGCAGTGCTGTTGTTTTCTCACCTTCACACTCGTGTGTGTTACAGAGAGCTTCCTCCGTGTGCAGCCCGATGCAGATATCTCCAGAATGAGCAGGCGTGGGGTTAGAGCAGGAACGAGAGCGCTGGTAGTGACCGCCGTCACAGGAAGAAGAGCACTGGGACCAGGAAGACCAGCATGACCACGCCCCCTTCACTGAAACACAACACCTGTATCACACCACTCCTTGCAGCAAGACTTTTAAAGTCAGTTGTTACACAGCTCTCGGGAATACTTGATTCTGATTGGTCAGCTGGATGTACATTATCCCTTACTTAAAGGGGATGTCTAATGCTTTTTCATGCATTCTGACTTATTTATACAGTTGGATTCATATGCTAAACATGGCCAAAGTTTAAAAAAATGAGTTGGACGTATGACGGTATTTCTGTGCCAAATACACTCCTTCAAGATTCGGCTGTTTTTGGAGAGAATCAGTACAGCATATCTGTCTTTTACAAATCTCATAAAACTAAAGACTCTTCGGAGATATGAAGGATGCAATACTACTCTATAGGTACTCAAGATTAACATGAGAAACTGTGTGTGTAATGTACCCTTTAATAACAGGACATGAGTGATATATGTCAGAGGAAACTGAAAAATCCCTGACCTGGGCATGGCTGAGAGTTGCAGTCCTGATACTCGACGGGCGCTCCGCTGCAGGCGAACGGCGTGCTCTTCCCATCAGGAGTGGCGCAGGAGCGCTTGCGTGTGCGAAAGCCTTTGGAACACTCTTTGGAACATGCAGACCACGTTTCCCAGGATGACCAGGCGGCTCCTTGCACTCGTGTAACGGGTCGACCCATTCTCAACAAGTCCTCAACTAGACCTACAAACATAAAAGTGTACGTATAGGAGGGCTGCACAACTAATCAAAATCACTTCGGGGCGGTTTAACGTGCATTTGGGAACGCAACATGCACCAGCCAGCTTCCCAAACTTGTGATGGGAAGTCCTTATAGACCGGCGGAAGAGTTTTCCATCAAATAAGAGTTTAATGGTTTCATGTTGTAAAATGAAGAACTTAAGACAGCCATAAATATTAGTATTGCAATTTTACAGTTGTACTGTAAAAAAAAAAAAAGTTTACTAAAAATAAAAATGCAATTTGCTAAATTTACAAATTAAACAATGTACAAATTAATTAATTTACTAATTTTATTTATTATCACTATTATATTATTTTTCTTAAATAATCATTTTTTTATAGTGAAATATTATTGTATTTTATAACTATAGTATTATAATAGTATTATGATTATTTTTTTCTTCATATTTTTAATTAATTCATTTTAGTTAATTAATTATAATTATTATTTTATAGTCATTTTTTTTTGTCAAATTTGGCACAAATTATGTAGCCCTACAAACAAGCAAAACATTTTTATAGATTTTCCTCCCAAATCGTGCTTATAGGAGGAGTGTGCATATGTGTCTGAGGCTGTGTGTGTGTGTGTGATATGTATGTGTGTGTGTGTGTGTGTGCGTGTATGTACCGTCAGTCTCACAGACAGCAGCTCCGTCAGTGGTGGGACAGAGGCGAGTCTCTATCTTGCGTTTGCCGAGCTGCAGGTCGTGAGGGTCAGCGAGGAGAGCCCTACAGGTGTACCTGACCCTCTGTTCCTGTCTCGCACCCATCTGAGTCACGTTAACAGCGTACCAGGGGGTCCACGGCGTGGTGCGCCTCACCTCGGCACACGCGTCCAAATTACATGCCTTATACTCCTGGATGCAGTAACACACACACGATAGATGCTAATGACAGTCTTTCAAATAAATCTCTTTTTGTTGATATTAGGGTTTTTGTTGATTTAATATGACTAGTTGAAGACCCTACCAGAGGGCAACCAGGACACGTGTTGCCATTCTCACAGGTTCGAACACGGGATTGGACTCCACCACCACAGGCAACGCTACATTTGGACCAAGCGCTCCAGGAGACCCAGGACACCGGAACGGGACATGGATTCTTTTCGTTACACAATCTGAATCACACAAACATGAACGATTCATCTTCCAGTCACCTCAAACAAACACGTATACACTTATGGAGTTGGTTCTTCTATAGTTAAGACCGGAATACACTAAAAAATGACTTTCAAGGGGCCGTTCACACAGAATGCATTTTTCCATTAACACTAAAGTAAAAAGTTTTTTGCAGTTTTCCCGTTCCACTGACCTGCAAAAACGTGTTCTGTGTGAACCAGCCCTAAGAGTGTTTTTTGTGGCAAATTAAATCAATATCAAATCAAAAGCACACAGCACAGCATTATTGTCCATCTCTCTTCTGGTCTCACCTCTCCTCTCGCGCCTGACCTACGCATACGCGTCCTCCGTGACGGGGTGCTGGGTTGTTGCAGGAACGCTGGCGGACCTCAAATCCAATTCCACAACTGGTGCTGCACTCGGCCCAGGACGACCAGGGGGTCCAGCCTCCATTCCTGAACACACAGAACCAGGAGTTAGAGGAGTTATCTAATAAAACAGGCCTAAGCGAGCATAAGAGACTTCTTTAAAAAACATTACAAATCTTACAGACCCCAAACTTTTTAACGGTAGTGATGTCTATATGTAAATGACCTCGATTATGATTGGCCAACCTCTGTGTACAATTACCTTTCATTATATCGCTGATCACGGCAGCTGCTAAATGCTGAATAGGAGTTGATATGTAAAGTGAGCGGTTGTATGCTAATGTGAGCAGGGTTGTGATGTCATAACGGTGATGGTATCTGATCTTGAACTGCTTTTGTAGCTGTTTCAACTAGATTTTGTGAAGAAATTGTAAGTGATGCTTGTTATGTGGAACACAAATTATTTTTGTCCATATTTTCCAGGGTTATTTTAGTATTATTGATATACCACTACAGTATTTATTAATATTTTACTTTCATTTTAAGTTTAAGCTTTAGTAATTATGGTATAGTATGGTAGTTTTTCATCTAATATTCATTTTTTATTTCAGCTTTTATTTTAACAACCAAAAACGGTTTTAACAGTTTTAGTGTTATTTAAAGTCCCCCTGTAGTCAGTAATTGTATCCCTTAAAACTCATCTTTGATCACCAAAATTACATATTTAAATGTTTTTTCCTTAAAAAAAAAAAAAAATCTCAATGCCTTAAAATAGCTTGACTGTAACTCGACACCCTTGCCTCATTTAGTATACGTGGTTCTATGAATATGCAAATTATACCCGCCTCCACTCACTCACAGCAGCTCAGAGATCCACTCGGTGATCTGACTGGTTACAAGATAGTTTGTGATGTTAGAAACACTAGCGATTTTGAGGCTGTCTTTGGTTCACCGCAGTTTTAAGGAGAAAATACTTGAATGAATTTGCACAATTTTGCACATTTGTCTTAAACCATATTAAAAACACCACAAAGACATATAAACAACAGTAAAATCCTGATTTTCACCACAGGGAGACTTTAACAATAACAGCATTGACACTTTCACCTATGGAAATGTTTTTGTCCATACAATGAAAGTAAATGGGGTCCAAGACTTTCATCCTGTGTGAAAGGAAGTCATACGGGTTTGACACGATATGAAGGGTAGGGTCGGGACACGATCTTTGCACTGTTGCAAAGTTTGAAAAATTAGAGCATTCATTTCAAAAGAGCAAGAAAACCCCAGTTTTCCTTTAAATTACCACCTTCATAACAAGGACAGTCCCTCTGGTGCTGCCTGGAGTCAAGTGACTTCTTCTAAAGGCCCGATAATGACTTTGAAGGACTGTGATCACAACTTTAGAGCTGTTAGGTAGCATCGGCTTTATTAAGCTTAACAGTGGCACTCTGACAAAGATGTATTAGCAGCTCATCACTCAAACTATCATTTATCATATATCTGCTCCAGCTGAAAGATCCTGCCACAGTTTGTTACACTGAAACATTGCGTCCTGTTAGTTGCTTGCACCCAGACCTTGTGATGTGTGTGTTTAAACAAGCTCTCTAGGTGGAGAAATAATTGGAACATTGATTCAGTGACTGCAGGATAATGGGACACACAAAGAAGGAGCTGCTCTGCCAGAACTGTGGCGTCAGCATCTCGTAGTTAATGAATAAATCCGTGCGTTACACGCAGCACGTCTGTATCAGTGCTCGGGATTGATGGACTCCAGGTCTCAGTCTCTGCAGCTGTTAGCGTTGGGTGGTTCCTTTCTCTCACGGAAGAGCTGAATCAGAGGGAATAAAAGCTTTTGACACTTTGATTGTCTGTGATTGAAGACTTCAGGCTGATCGCTCTGGCTCTCATACATCACTCTGGCCACACTGTTTACACCTGCCACTTCAATATGAGAAGTCCCAGATTTTAAAAGGCTAGTTCATCCAAAAAAAAAAAAATCTGCCATCATTTACATTACTGACTCATACGCTTACCAAACCCCTATGACTTTCTTTTCTGTGCAATGACAGTGAATAAGGGGATGCTATCAAACTTGAAAAATCACATAGATGCATCACCATATCCATATGACTCAGTGTTGGGGAGTAGCCAAGTACAAGCTGCTTGACAGAAGCTCAATTGCTTTTAAAACAGTGTAGCTTTTCCAGTAGCTAACTACATTTTCCAGAAAGCAGCGGCGTAACGTGACCAAAAGCTACATTATGTTTTTCGCTTTGACGAACCTGTGATGAGCACAGTGTCTTCTTCTTACTAGATCACAAAGCAAAATTGTGCATTCACAAAGAAGAGATTGTCTGATGATTACATAAAGGCTGGGTGGGTTGATATTTCACATGTACAGTGTAGTACAGTCAGTGTACCTGGAGCAGTTGGCCACCTCTATGTTGGCCCCGACACACTTCATCCCTCCACACTGGGGTCGAGGGTTATCACAGGATCTAGTGCGACACTGACACGTGCTGGTGCCTTCCCCTCCGTCATCATGGTTACAAGCCTCCCATGGGGACCAGTGGCCAAATCCACCATCTTGGGTAAGGTTCCGCTCCTGTGAAGTTAAACGCAAACCATAGCTTTGTATTACACGTTTTCTGAATTGTTAAGTTTAAAACGTGAACAAGTCTGCAATTGTATCTGTTCCATGTTATTCCTGATCAGAAGCTTCCATTAATATTTAGTTTAGTTCAATGGCGTTAGTGTTGATTTACGCCACGTCTAGGCTTTGTAACCATTTTGCATATCCTTATTTGTACAGTAACATCAATGATCAAGCCTGACGGGACAACAAAAGCAACTCTAGGAATGATTTCTACACTGCAGCCAACAAACATTCTGCAAAAGTTTGGGAAAACACTTACTAACTATCAAAATCATTTAAGTCGTAATTATGGAAACAGTGGGTATTGCCTATTAGCATGATAGAAAGTACTTTTAGTGCAAAGTACAAGTATACAACTTGGGACGAAGCCAAAGCTTCCAGTGTGATAGAAAATGAGGTTTGTTTATTATTGCTCCTCTGAAGACACCAACCATCAAAGATAATAGGAAATTTGTGATGTCTAATTATGGACCTAATGAAGTGTCGAGAGGGAACAGGAGTGACATTGGCCAGCCGTCGTGCAGAACACCAGCGTGTAATTGACACTGTCAGAGTCTGGATCAGCTGAGTTAACCTTCAGGCTCTTCAGCACAAACTTGATTCTTCGTGACCAGCGCAAAAATTCATAAGAGATTGTTGGTGTACTCAAAGAACGTTGTTATGAATCTGGTCTTCAGAATCTCTGAGCTGGAAATGTAATGTTTGTAGAATAGAATAGAATAGAATAGAATAGAATAGAATAGAATAGAATAGAATAGAATAGAATAGAATAGAATAGAATAGAATAGAATAGAATAGAATAGAAATTAATAAGAGTGTGGAATAGAACAGAATACAAAATAGAACAGTACAGAATAGAATAGATCATATTAGATTAGAATAGAAACATAATAGAATAGAATAGAATAGAATGGTATAGAACAAAACAGAAAATACTAAGAGTATAGAATAGAACAGAATATAGAATAGAACAGAACAGTATAGAATAGATCATATTAGAACAGAATAGAACCGAAACATAATAGAATAGAACAAAACAGAAAATAATAAAAAGTATAAAATAGAACAGAATACAGAATAGAATAGTATAGTATAGAACAGACCAGAATAGAACATAATACAGCAGAACAGAAAAGAATCAAACATAATAGAACATAATTGAATATAATAGAATAGAATAGAACAGAACAGAAAATAAGATTATAAAATAGAACAGGACAGAATAGAATAGATCATAATAGAACCGAAATAGAATAGAATAGAATAGAACCGAGTAGTATAGGACAGAATGGAATAGAACAAAACGATATGAAATATAAAAGAGAATAAAAGAGTATAAAATAGAACAGAATACAGAATATAATATAATAGTATAGAACAGACCAGAATAGAACATTATATACCAGAACAGAAAAAAATAGAACATAATTGAATAGAATATAATAGAACAGAACAGAACAGAACAGAAAATAAGAGTATAGAATAGAACAGAATACAGAATAGAACAGGACAGAATAGAATAGATTAGAACAGATTAGAACCGAAACATAATACAAAAGAATAGATTAGAACAGAATGGAATAGAACAAAACAGAAAATAATAAAAGAGCATAAAATAGAACAGAATACAGAATAGAATAGTATAGAACAGACCAAAATAGAACATAATACAGCAGAAAAGAAAAGAATAGAACAGAATAGAACCTAACTAAATATAATATAACTGAACAGAAAATAATAGTATAGAAGAGAACATTCTTGATTATTAAAGAATGGAACAAAATACAGAATAGAACAGAACAGAGGGTAACAGGCTGTTTTACAAAAACTTCCAATCTTAATTCTTGACTTAAGATTTGAAAAAGTTCCATGGTTCCTAGACAGATTGGAATGGGATATGATTCTAATTTAGGATGTTTCTGTCATACAGGCCCAGGAGACTCAATCAAACATGTACTCCAGTGGTTCTCAAAGTGTGGGGTGTGGGGCTCAGCAGAAAAACAATAAGAGAAAGCAGACGTTGCAATGCCGTTCAAGTGCATGAATACCGGCTGGTGCGCTAACTTTTCCACCAATTAAAGCAGATTTTTTCTGTTCTGTGTGAAGAGATATTGGTCTTACAGGGCACTTTGTGATGTCTTGACTCCACTGGCTCATGTTGGAACTGTCCTCGATCGTCGTACAGCGCTTCTCTTTCCGGTCCCATCCGCAGTACGGATCCCTGGCGCCCAGACAATCCCTGCGGAAACACACACATGACAGTCACAAATCAATGACAACATCTTAATAACTACCACCATAAAGCCATGAAGAGTGTGTCGTGAGAACTTAACGAGAGAAAAGAGAGATTTAATTCTACAGGATAAAGCACAGCTTTATAATGAGGGAATAAATCTCAGTGCAATTCAAGCAAACATTTCCAAAAGATAAATAAAATACATTATACTAATTAATTATTAAAACTAATTCTGCCCTTCTCACTAATACTGGATGACTCTCAGATAATGAACACTGAATCAATAATGAATGTTTTGCAAATTTTGTCTAATATCTACACATTTATTATGTCGAGATCCAAGTCAGAGATTGATCAAGTGTAAATGTAGGCATTTGATCAAAGACGTGATATGATCTGACTGTTACAGTAACTATAGAGAAAACACAACAAGCATCAAATGCTGCTCTGGGAGATAAAGACTATCTGACAGCACCTCTGGTGATTTATTAGAGCTAACAGACTTCTCCTTTTCTCCTTGTGTCCTTTAGCAGTGTTATTAATTCAGAAGCATGTTTCATAATTTTAAAGATGTGTCATTCTTAAGAAGGACATTAAGTATTAAAAAAATCAAACAACGTATGTTACCAGTAAAATACCAGCATATTTCAGCATATAAGCATATTAGAATGATTTCTGAAGGATCATGTGACACTGAAGACTGGAGTAATGATGCTGAAAATTCAGCTTTACATCACAGGAATAAAATGCATTTTAATATTTATTAAAATAGAAAACAGTTCTTCTAAATTCTAATAATATCTCACAATATTACTGTTTTTAATGCATTTTTAATCTAATGAATGCAGCCTTGGGTGACTTTTAAAAACATTAAAAATTCTTACTGACCACAAACTTTTTGAACGGTACAGTATACAGTCATACTCATATTTTACCCCAAAATCAAACATAACAATATGTCTCAGAGTTCACTAACAAACTGAACATCCGTTTATTTCACCCCGGCAACAAGAGAAAACTGCAAATCGTGCTGGAGATGCTAAAAGCCATTCCGAGAATAAATTTACATACATTAAAGGTTAAATAAAATGATAATGACTAAACACAGCTCAATCAGACTCCATAGATGAACATTGGTATAAAATAGAGATATTTGCAACAACCTTGTGAGATCTGACCTTTTGCCACCTGTGTGTACGTGTGTGTGTGGTGAAGAATCTGTAACCGCATCAGCATGTTAAACACTGAGCGGCTTCACAAACACAGTTTCATCATGTCCAGTAACAGCACCTAATATCAAATGTTTCTGTCTTGTGTAACTCTGAGTGTTGTGCAACAACATCTGCGGCAGGAATTTAGGGAGAGAGTCCAAGGCATCACAGTCCTTACATAATGACACACTTCCACCTTACACACTCGCCACTAAACTGACAGATCACGTGCAAAACCTCTTCTGACGTGACGTGCTGGATGAATGCGAAAAACTGACGTAAAATGGTGTATTTTAAATACAGTGACATGCTACATCAGAGCTTCAAGGTGTTTAACATATCGGAAACAATGTTTTGCTTGATTTTAAAACCCAATTTAACATGTTTTAGGGTACAAATTCACACAAAGGCCTTACAAATCCAGCTCAGAAGCCCAATTCATCCATGTGGAGTCCAGGAGTAGGACATTACTTTATGGATCTGATATCTAATTAGATCTGTAATGTAAAAGCATTCATTTCCTGTGAGGAGTGATGCATGCATTATATATTTTTAATGATGTTCGACAATTTATAGGTGTTCTATTCATAGCACTGACTTTTTTTTAAATGACCTAGTTCATCATTCATCTGCCTCTCGGCCAGTGGTGGAAAATGTATGAGATAATAATATCTCTGACTACTCATAAGTACTGTCATTCACTTCACCTCCTCGAGCTTCACTTCCTGTCTGACTCCAAGGGCATTAGAAGCTCGGAAGGACATTTTCTGTAATCATCCTTTGCCGTAATTTAACAGCATGTGTTCGTTTAGAAGTCATGTGTGTCCAGGGCAAAACGACGGCTTAATAGTGGCTTAAGGAGGTCTGTAGTGTAAGTAACAGCTCAGTCATGTTCAAGGTTAGGATGCTCTGACCTCATGAGTCTGTTGTCAAAAAGTGGGCTTGCAGTCCTAGTGTGTGTATGTGTGTAACTTACTGCTCAGTTTTGTAGCTGGAGCATCTCTCCAGAGGGATCTTCAGCACTCTGCTGGGAAGTCCCACGAAAAGCGACCTATCGTTGTGCAGAATCTGTAGGTTTAGGATTGGCTCCTGCATGTTTTCTGGAAGAATGTTCATCTCCTCCAAGTAACATCCACGCAGACTCTTATTATTGGTGGACAAGGCCTTAATGATGGTGCCGTGCTCTGATTGGTCAATTAAAGAAAACAGCTACAATTAGAAGCGCAAGTTCTTCTAAACATCCCTGCTGAAAAATTCAGTCACCAGCATAAGGTATGTTTCGCATCCCAGCAAGCAATTTTGCGTTTAAAAGACGTCTAATAGCCGTCCAAACACAGCCCAGACGTCTAAAACAAGACAAAGTTTGGGCTGTCAGTGAAAATTTGTCACTGAAAAACTAGTCGTTTCTAGTCTATTCTTTGGATATGGTTTAGACATCTATTAAATTTAGAGGTCTGGGCTGTGTTTGGGCGGCTATTAGACGTCTTTTAAACACAAAATTGCTTGCTGGGATGGGATGCTGGTTCCCAGCATGAGAAGACCAGTTAGACCAGCACTACACCAGCTCTATCCATCATAACCCAGCCTGGACCAATATGGAAATCATGCTGATATATGTTGGATTGGAGAACACAATGGAGGACATGCTTTGAATTCTTTGCAGGACATGCACGTCAGATTTCTTTGCCTCCTGTACCTGTGCCGATGTACATGACGTGGTAAAGCGTGTCCCTCCCCTGAACAATGTCCACAGCCAGCCTGGAGTAACGGATGTTGTCCTGCATGACCAGAGGATCTGTGGAGATGGGCTGAACCACCTCACTCATGAGGAAGAGCCGCTGGGCGTCTTGAAGACTGCGCTCTGTTAGATTACCGCCTGGACCCGAATCATTCACTGTCCCACACTGGCAGAGACGAAATTGAGTACGAATTGAGTACTGTATTTGGTGCCAGAAGGCTTCAAGAAAAATATTTTAAAAAGCTGCAGCATTTAATTTCCTTCACCTGAAAATTCGGGATGGGATTGGGAGTGGAAAGCCAGCTGGTCCGAGGGTTCTCCTGATAACGGAAGGGTCCGTTAAAGGCCTGTGTGATGGCACTGAGGTTAAACGCACACACTGCTGACGCAGCAATGCTGTTCCTGTGAGGAGAAACGAGAGAGGGAAGTGAAGCAAATTCTACATTAAAAATCTTGAATAGAAAAACAGGATCATTCAAAAGTTTGGGGTCAGTAAGACTTTTTTTTTTTTTTGAAAGAAGTCTCTTATGCTCACCAAGACTGCTTTTATGTGATGTAAAATACAGTAAAAACAGCAATATTGTGAAATATTAAAATATCAAATAATTTATTCCTGTGATCAAAGCATCATTACTCCAGTCTTCAGTGTCACATGATAATTCAGAAATCATTCTAATATGATGATTTGCTGCTCAAGAAACATTTTTGATTATTATCAATTTTGAAAACATTTGTGCTGCTTAATATTTTTGAATTTATATCCATGATATATATGAATTCAGGATTCTTTGCTGAATAGAAAGTTCAAAAGAACAGCATTTATTTGAAATCGAAATCTTTTGTAACATTATAAATATATGTATAATGACACTTTTCAATTTAATCAATTTAATGTGTCCTTGCTGAATGAAAGTAGTAATCTTACTAACCTCTCTCTCTCTCTCTCTCTCTCTCTCTCTCTCTGTATATATATATATATATATATAAAATCATTATATATAATACATTAACTTTCATTTTATACACCATGTTGGAGGGACACTTCATTTCCTAGAATGTTCAACTGATAACGTATAAGAAGTAATTATGTTTCGTCACAAAACTTGTGCTGGACTACAGAAGTTCCTGCTGTGTGACTGTTGGTCTTCTGTGCATTGCATTTTCAGTAAGAGATGAAGAATCCACTCACACATTGGTGGTGAAGACCCCGTAGATGAGGTCTTGCTCAGGGAGGTAGAAGGTGCTCTGCAGCTCATGGTAGTAGAAGGGAACATCTCCAGAGCGGGAACAGTTCAGGCGAGCCTTCATGAAGGTGGTCCATGTGTCTTCCAGCAGGAAACGACCACCGATGTCATTCTGACACACGCGGGCCACACGAGAGAAGACAGTCTTCCCACAATCCTGCTCTACTGCGTTCTCTCGAAGAAAGAGGTATGTGAAGCGGCCCACCTCATACGCAGAGACAAAGTGAGGCTCTGTGGAGAGAAAGGAAAGGAAGATGATCGAATGTATTACTATCAAAACACTTTTATCAATACATAGCCATAAATAGATGTGTGACTCACAAAACCGTGTCCAAGTCGCATTTCACCCCAAAATCAGAAGAAATAAGTATTTTGCTTTAAGAAATTGAATATTTAACACTATTAAGATTTTTAATTTTACTTTCTCAATTGTGATTCTTATCACGGTAATACAGACTTTTTTTATTACAGTAAAATACAATATTTAATACAACATTTGTAAAAAACAATGTATCTAGATGTTTAACTTTCATTTTTTATTGGTGAATTTTCTAATACAGTATTTTATGATGCATAACAGTAAATACAATAAGCTAATTATATATTTTTTCAATAAATACTTTAAAAAAGGCATTTTTAAATCATAAACATAATGTAACCAGATGTTTAGCTTTTAAATTTGTTTAATCTTTTTCTTTTTTTTCATTAGTGAATTCTCTAATACAGTGTTTTGTTGCTACAATAAATACAATAAGCTATTTCTAATATAAATATAAAGGTAACAACAAATACTACCAAGAATACACAATTTAAGAATGATTATTTTGCAGTGAAGAGAATATACTGTTGGTCAAAATGAGCTTAATTGTCATGAAAATAATTTCACAATACAGAAAAGCTCCTCATTTTCTTTTAGCAGAATATAATTTCTTATACAGGAATTTTGATTTTGGAATGGACGTGTTCTTGACAGGTTTTGTCAGATTCTCTGATAAGTGTGTGTGTCGTCCCACTGTACCACTGAGCCATTTGGAGTTGTACTGGGCGGTCCGCAGGGGTGGCATGTTCCCCAGACTGCGGTAAATAATAGGGTCACGGCTGGAGAAATCAGTCACAGTGGCCGCATAGACTTCTCCACTCTCAGTTATCATAGCTGTAGAGTTGTGTCGAGGGTCAAACGGACAGCGCGCCACCCCACTGATGGACTCCAGAACGCTCGCCATGTCAGTAATAGGGCGAGTCGTACAGATGGGCATGAAAGCATTAGTGCCACAGGTAAACAAACGGCTGCCGTTCAACAGGAGGACACGAACATAGTTCTGACACTCATCCTGAGAGGAGCAGAGGAAAAGAAGAGAGATTTCATTTCACACATACACTCTATAACATACATTCATTCATTCACAGATCTTTCATCCCAGGGTTCACCTCTTCCTTCTCACCTCTGTCTTTCCTTTGCTCTGGCAGGACCTCCTGGTGGTCTCGTCTACGGCCCATTCTGTGGCCTGCAATCAACAGACAATTAACATCACTGGAAGAAGATAAGCTGTCGAGACATGCATCCAGTCCTGCGCTCAATACTCACACATCCCTTAACTCAGGGCTTCCCAAACTGGGGTTCTCACGGGAATTAAAGGGGGTTTGTGAGTTGATGAAAAGCTAATAATTAATTAAATGATAAAATGTAAAAATCAAATGAAATAGTCATTTTAAAGGGGTGGTTTAATGCCCTTTTCACAAGATGTAAAATAAGTCTTTGATGTCCCCAGAGTGTGTATGTGAAGTTTTAGCTCAAAATACCCCACAGATATTTTTTATATAGCATGTTAAAATTTTCACTTTTTGAGGGTGAGCAAAAACATGCTGTTTTTGTGTCTGTGCCTATAAATGCAAATGAGCTGCTGCTCCCGGCACAGAGGGCGGAGCTTCAACAGCTTGCACTCACACAGACATGCACTGAAAATTTCAAAAACGTTCAGCCTTTTATGTTCAAACTGGAGTCAGACAATGATGGAGAGACTCAAAAAGAAGTGACAACATGTAGAAGCAACAGGACATTTCTGAATGGTTAGTTGATGAATTTACATAGCTTATGTGTAGTTATCTTCTAGTCATTGATTAGCATATATTCTGTCATGATAATCTATAAATTGCGTTCCTGGGGGCGGGGTTTATGTAAAAAATTTTCCGACGCAGTTATCATTTTCACGTCCTGCACTAGTTGTTTAAATAGCAAATGCATTTGCGCCCATGCACGCCGCTGGTCTGAAAACGAGGTGTGTTGTGGCGCATTGTTGGCGCGTTGCTATTTTGAGGCAACAGAAATATTGCGCCATTGACCAACTGAAACCTGGTCTAAAGACAACGTGCGTACACTCTGCTTATTAAACACACAGGGACGCACAGCAGCGCACAAACATGCCAAATATTAAAATTAAAAGGATTACAATGTAAAAGATTATTATTGTGTACATAAAGATATGGTGGAATCCGGCTTGTCCCGTAGATGGTCTGCTTGCTCACTTTTATCTCGCGCGTGAGCAGATCCGTTTGCGCTCTGGAGACACGTTTGGTCTTTCCACTATCAAATTCCATAATGTAAACAGCGAATCTGCCATGGCCCAAACGCAACTGGTATTTAAAGGGAATGGGAGATGAGACTCTGATTGGTTTAACTCACGTAAATTCCAAAACACACCCATTACTCATTAAGAGAATAGGGACAATCCTTTTAGACCATGCGCCTGGTGCACCGACCATTTTTCCCGTCGTTAAACTAGCAAAAGTGGATTCGGACACTCCCTAAGTGAACTTGCGCCCTGCGCTTTAGACCATGCGCTTAGATCGTTAAAATAGGGCCCAATGTCTGTTTATAGTGCAGACTGCTCGAAACGTTTTAGAGACAGAGCTGGACTCAGCACATTAACACTGTAGAGAGCAACATCAGCATGAGCGTTTGCTTGAGACAGCAGAGCTGCAAGTGTTTGCATGTGGATGTACAAGAAATATCCTGACATTTAAAAGTCAAGCTTTCCTGTGCAATTCAGAAAACTGTAATCGTTTGAATGATTCGACTGAATCAATGATGTGGGTGACATGTTGGAATGATAAACACATTAATAAACATTTAAATATTTATTTCATTACAAAAAATTGTTAAAGGTCACACAAGGACTACTGTCTACTGATGATTCAAACAAATTTGTAAATTGTTTACTTGCGCCAGTTTCATTTAAACGAACTGTCTGAACAAACAAACTCGTTAAAGTGAACATTCCTTTAACCTTTGAACAGCCATGACAACAAATCTCCAGTTACTATGGCTTTGAGTTACATTTAAGGAGGCAGAATAAGAACATCCTCTTAATGCAGTAAAACTATGAAAGATATTCAGTCGTGGGAAGCTCTTCCATTCGTTCAGCTTCTTTCCTTAATGTCAAGAAAGTACAAAACACACAATAATAGAAGACAAAGAGATGGAAGATGGAAGGTTTCGCTGCAAATACACAATATGACTCCATGGCGAGGCAGATGTGTGAAAGAGCAATTGTGTGACATTTAATTAGGCAACACTGGACGGTCTGTCCTAATCGCATTCGTTCTCTTATCTGAAACGAAAACCCTTGAATGTGTTGTTTCACTGGTTTTATACGTTCTTCCTCTCTTTTGTTCCTTGTCCCTCCCTCTCCTTTCACAGGCTGCTTTGTCATGTTTATCTGTGTTGTCATTGCCTCAAAAATAATGATGTAGACCAGAGTCTCTCTCTCTCTCACACACACACTCTATAGATTGAAATAATAACGATGATTTCGTATTGGTTGTGACCCTTGTGAGGATCCCAGCAGAGGCTGAATAGAGAGAGAGGAGTGGAAAGGTCCCAGATAAAACAGCTCTTCACAGATTAACGGGGGAAGATAATCACAGCCAGATCTAGATTATTAAACTCACACTTTCACACATTAGGGTGAACCGGGTCAAACTTCATCCCAAAATCAAAATATACACCACAGGTCAAAAGTTTGGGGTCAGCAAGACTTTTTTTTGTTGCTGAAAGAAATGAATACTTTTATTCAGCAAGGATGCATTTAATTGATTAAATATGACCTTGATACTTTCAACATTGATAATAATCAGAAATGTTTCTTGAAAAGCAAATCATCATATTTGAATGAATTCTGAAGGATCATGTGACACTGAAGACTGGAGTAATGATGCTGAAAATTCAGCTTTGATCATAGGAATAAATTATATTTAACAAATTCAAATAGAAAAAGTTATTTTAAATAAATAATAATATTTCACAATTTTTACTGTATTTTTGAACAAATAAATGCAGCCTTGGAGAGCATAAGACATTTTTTCAAAAACATAAAATCTTACTGACCCCAAACTTTTAAATGGTAATGTAGAAATATGAATATATATATATATTTTTATATATTAATATATAATATAATATTTAATTATAAGAAAAGTTTATTTTTGCATTATTTCCATGAAAATTAAGCCCCAACCCAATTCTCAAAAAAAAATAAAATAAATCCATTCATAATTTATTTGGATAAAAATGTTTGCTAAATGACAAAAGGTAAATTTAAATATCATTAATGTAAAGTGAAAAAAAAAGTATATTATTTAAATTGTAAAGTATAGATTAAAGTATATTTGTAGTACTGCCTTGAATTTATGTTGATTTATTTTTAAAATATCATTGTATTACAGTCATTTTTACCATAATATAAAAAATAATTACTCTATTACAATAATGAGAGTCCAATGAGAATTGGAAAAAGCGAAATTATGAAAAGCAAAATTCTCAGAATCATTACAACTGCGAGAATTTTGATGGCTCCACATACAATTTAGCAGCAAACAGGCAATAACTGACGTGATATACATGACTGACAGCTAGAAATGTAAAACAGCAGTGTAGACAGAGCGCTTAGACACAGACACACTAATGGAAACAATTTAGTTTGACAATATCGTAATCTTGTTAATTTGCTTAAATCCATTTGCAAATATTGTAAAAATGCAATTCTGAGCAGGATCAATTATTTTCTTTAAAGTCCCCCTGTGGTGAAAATCAAGTTTTTAATGTTGTTTATGTGTCTATGTGGTGTTTTTAGTATGCTTTAAGACAAGCCATGTGCAAATTCATAAGTCGACACCATTGCTGAGTATTTTCTCCTTAAAACTGCAGTGAACCAAAGACAGTCTCAAAAACACGCTTTGAAATCGCTGGTGTTTCTGACGTCACAAACTACCTTGTAACCAATCAGATCAACGAGTGATCGTCAACGAGTGGATCTCTGAGCTGAGTGAGTGAGTGGAGGCGGGGCTCATTTGCATATTCATAGAACCATATACTAAATGAGGCAAGGGTGTAGAGTCACATTCAAGCTATTCTAACGCATGAAGATTTTTTTTTAAAGAAAAAACTTTTACATGTCTTTTTGGTGATCAAAGATCAAAGAGTTTTAAGGAGTGCAATTATTGACTACAGGGGGATTAAGTGCTTTCACTGTTTAGTGGTAGTTTGAGAAGTTTTAAGAGCAACATTGCATATACTAAAAAAAACATTTTTAAAAAATGAGGTTGAAGTACATATTTGATAAGTGACATCTGCGCTTCCACTCTCTTGAAAAGCGCAAACCTTTTCTACAAAGGAGCCGATTACACATCTTCTGACAAACTGCATCTGTTCATTTGACTTCAGCAGACTACATTTTATTCTTGTTGTTTAGGAGAAAGAGCGAAACAAAGAGAGGTTTCAGAAAGCAATCATCAATCTAACGGTGTCTCTGCAGTCGGTCACTGAACAACACGTGAAAGACGTCTTCATTTGAAGAGCAGGATTCACCCTGAAAAGATCTCGAGGGGTCAGACTAGCGTCACCTCTGGATGTTGAGGGGGTTGTGTTTTTACTCAAGATCTTCTCATCCTTGTCTTTCCAACCAGTCACGATAATTTGACCTCAGCTAAAACACTGTTATCTGCTCTCTCTATCTCTCTCTGCGATCTGTTCCTCTCAACAGTGAAGCGGCTGACGCAGAACCATCATTACACCAGATATATTTCAAGCGAGATATAATAAATCATTAACATGAGATCCAACAGATCCAAACCTCTTGTTATTAGTGTTGGGGGTAATGCATTACAAGTAATCAGATTACTTCTTTCAAGTAACTAGTAAAGTAACACATTACTTTTAAATATACCACAAAATATCTGAGTTACCTTTTTAAATCAGTAATGCATGTAACTTTGTTTTCTTATTTATTGACTGACAGCTCTCCTGTCCTCATGTTGAGAGAACACGAGTAAGTTCAGAACATGATGCTTATTGTAGCTCTAGACTAAAGTAAAGTAATGCATTACTTTGCAATTACTTATTTTTAGGGGATTAAGGCAATATTGTAATGCATTACTTTGTAACTTTTACTTTGCAACTTTCCACAACATTGCTTGTTCTCATATCTTTCATATACTGACGTGGCTGATGAATGTAACCTTGTTGAATGTCAATGTCTGGAGAAGCCAATGATGAGTTTGGTGCTCTGTATGTTTGACTGATGGAATACAGTGCGAGTTTCCAGAAAATCAGTTAGAAAAGTCATTATTTTCTAAACTCAGATTGCAGATTACACACGTCTTCAATACGGCTGCATCTCGAAACTTCTACTTTAAGCAGTGATCTTCATATTATTGGACTTTTCATATTTGTTTATAGGCGAGTGCTACCTCAGACACTTTAAATGTCCCAGCATGGTGAAAGTAAAGTAATAAACAAAAAATTATAAGAAAGTCAATACTTATTGAGTAAAAATGATTTATCAATTTTTAGCATTTTTATTTTTTTTTTACATTTTGTGTCATTTCCACTCAAGCTGTAATTTTGACATTTAATTCATTTTTAATTGTGTGAGTTTAGGATACATAAAAAGTTATGAAATTATCTTAGCAAAGGATTATGCCTTTTTATTAAAAACATTTTTTTAAATGTCATTTGCAGAATGAATGATGATTTGAGATGATTGGAGACTGGAAATGAAATTTTTTCAAGACGGAGAAATTAAATATGTTTTACGTATGGATCAACATATGAAAATGTTCCTCTAATGCATGTGAAATAAGTAAATTCTGAATGATTTTTTTGTTTCAGAACAGAGATGGAGCTTGTCATACTGCCATGTGTGTGTGTTAGCTCGAGGGGTGACTGTGGGTCACTCTTGTGGACACAGGGCCATGAGGTCACCCTAAATCACTGGGTTCTGACAGATTCTTTAGCGATCTTCCTCCAGGGCATCACACCCCCTCTCTCAGGGTTACGGTGAACGTTTATAGAGTTCACCAGCAGGGTCTTCAACAAACACCAGAAAAGTCACTCTTAAATATCACACAACCGCTCAAAGCTTTCAACAGGCATGTCACGCAAGCGCAACACAATCCCAGCGTTCCCAGCACATAGTGGGTGCAGCTGTGGTTACACAGTAAGTGGACGCGAATCATCCTTCAAGATGAACAACGGCAATTTGAATCCACTCCCAGATGAGATTGCTGTCTACTGGCGGATTCTCACCTCACACGCAGACAGCCTGAAGCAGCACACACACACACACACACACACACACACACACACACGAGTACAGATGTCTGCATGCTGAAGGGACCATATTCTACTACATTTTATTTGCTAGTGAAGGTTTCTTGCACCAAAAAGAATGATTTTTCATGACCATGTCTGATCCAAATATTCCTGATAAACATATTAAGAACTAAAAAAATAAAAAAATAAAAAATAAATAAAAATAAATAAAATAAAATAAATATTTAATGAATATATTTTATTATTACCCTGGTCCCAAACATTTTCTACCCTATGTCTGATCATTATGAACATACTCTATACAAAGATAAGAAAATTATCATTTTTTAGACATCAGATTTAAAAAAATATATATATTCCAATAAGAACAAAATGAAATAAAATAGTAAAAATAATAATAAATATTTTTTTAATATTTGTATATTATTTTGGGTTCCTCCTTTCAAGAGATTCAGAGGAGAGGAGGTCAAATCAGGACGCAGCTTTCTTGGAAGTCAATGCTTCCCAAACATCTGCACAATAACATGCTACTGAAGGTGTGTGTGTGTGTGAGTGTGTGAGATATTTCAGCTTCTGTGCGTCAGCACTTTTTGAACATGTGGACAATCATAATAAAAGACTGAGTCTGTGCGTGTCTGGCATGAGAAGAATTAAATGGACAGTGCTGGTTCTGCATTTCTAGAGATGTCAAGATGATTGAATGGACAGATGGGAAGGAGTATGAAGAGAGAGAAAGAGAAAGTAGTACCTGCAGGAGAGAGATGTTGCTCAAACTCAACCGGAAGAGATGATTCCTACAGAGAGAGAGAGATATTTTAGGTTTGACAGGTTTGTGTGTGTGTGTGTGTGTGTGTGTGTGTGTGTGTGTGCGTGAGTGTGCGTGTGTGTGTGTGTGTTACCTGGCTCCCACTATCAGCTGGTTCCTGGTGAGGTCGAGTGCGAGCGGCGAGTAGTCATTCACTCCAGGCAGAGAGAAAGAGAACAGCCACGGGCTCAAAGCTGCGGCAGAAAAGAGCCACGGGTGACATTTACACAGTTAGCTGTGAGCCTGGACGTGTGATCTGTTGTTTAGCTGCTGTTTCCACTGTTTAGACAGATGTTGGAGAACATGTGCAAAACTAATCCCACAGGTTAACTCTATGCAAATGATAATGTGGCGACTATCAGCATTTCCTCTTCATGTTGCTGCGAGCGATTGCACTGTTCTGTATGATTTGTCTTTGCACACACACACAGTGTTGATGTTTAGCAAACTGTGAAGATTGTAAGTGAGTCTAATTCATGCATTAATAATCTTGTTCATGATAAGATGCATTATCCACTGATGACATTTACATGCAAACACGCCATTTCCCTGCATAATGTGATTGAATGACATCTTAGTTACTGACATCTACTGTAAATTATCGTCCAGAAGTTTCGGTTGGTAAGATTGTTTAACGTTTTGAAGCTCTTCTGCTCACCAAAGCTGCAGTTATTTTATTTTAAATACAGTAAAAACTGTAATATTGTGAAATATTAATAACATTTAAAATAACTGTTCTCTATGTGAATATATATTAAAGTGTAATTTATTCCTGTGATCAAAGCTGAATTTTCAGCATCATTACTCCAGTCTTCAGTGTCACATGATCCTTCAGAAATCATTGAAATATTCTGATTCTGAAGAAACATTTCTTTTTGTTTTCAATGTTGACAACATTGGATCAACATTGCTGGATGACAACATTGTTGCTTAATAATTTTGTTGAAACTGATATATTTCAGGATTCTTTGATGAATAGAAAGTTAAAACGAACAGCATTTATTTGAAATGGAAATCTTTTGTAACATTAATACATGTATTTACTCTCACTTTTGATCAATGTAATGCATCCTTGCTGACCCTGACTTTTGGACTGTAGTGTATAATCAGATTTTTTTAAGTTACAGAGCCCACCAATAGTCGTGCATTCAGAGGCAGAAACAGCTGCTAGCAACCTGGTGAACTCCAGCTGTGTGTGTGAAGATACTTAATATATGTTGTCCTGTTTAAGAGAAACATTGAGAGAGACACAAGGGAAAGCGACGGTTGGGAGTCCAAACCACACACACTGGACCATTAATGAGGTGTGATGCCAATGAAACCAGACGCCCAGTCACAACATCAGCCACAAATGAGAGAACAACACAACCCACATACAGAAAGGCAGGGAGGAGGTGAAGGAATAGCTGGCAAATTCTTATTAAACTTTAAATACAACCTTAGCAACCATTCACACTACTTCTTTTCGAAACGTTTTAGTGATCTGTATGTGTATCGCCAAACATTTTGACTTCAATAAGCGTCAGTGAAGATAATGCCATTGGCTGCTGTGCTTCTTGTTGGAGGTAAAGGAGAAGATACAGAAGGCCTAAAAAGTATTTGGTCACTTAAAGGTAATTTTGGAATATCACACATAAAAATGTTATGTGACAGCCTAATATTACATAGGCTACAACAGCAAAAAGGCCAGTGCTTATTTGCCAATCAGAACATTTAGCCAATTAAAATGATAAGTTCGAGCATTCAGGTTTGTTGACACTGGCTTGTCTTTTGGAGAAAGAGCGTGTTGTTAAAGGGATGGGGGCGTCTTCACTTTTAGACTTCTTCTGTTTGCCAGATTGTATGTTAATCTATGTGTCTCCTAATGTCTTCAATAGTACATCAGCTACTAGTGCAATTTACTAACACTTGTGTAATGGAGGAATTATGAGACGTAAACACAGTATAGCCTTGCATATTAACAGGTCAGACTGTGTCGATTAGTGTGTGATATTAGAAACTGCAGGGTGTGTGAACATACTCCTGATATTACACACAGCTGTGTTAACCTTTAACATCTGGGCAGCATATGATTAAAAGAAAACTGCTGGCTGTTAACTAGTCTCAGATGAAAACATACACTGGATCGGCAACAGACCATTAATGAACGGACTGATGTATTATCCATACAAAGGGTGTTTTCTCAAAACAGAGAGCTCTAATCTGATTGACTGGCTTTGCGCACTTTCCAAGAGACAAAGTGCACATGTTTTTAACAAATTAAGTGAGGTTGGTCTCTTTAAGTCCTGTAAGGCAAATCTGTTCACTTGGAGGGCATATTGGCATTCATTATCAAGCTAATGCATCTCCTATATCGGATTGAATGTAGAACGAATAAAATTCGACAAAAACTCTTTAGTCTTAGTCTAAATCATGTCAACAGTTTGGGATCAAGATTGTTTAAAGTTTATGAAAGAAATCTCTTATTCTCACCAAGGCCATTTACTATCACATTTACTTGATCAAAAACACATAAAAACAGTATTATCATGAAATATTATAGTTCAAAATTTTGAAAATAACAGATCCCTCGGAAATCATTCTAATATACTGATTTGATGCTCAAGAAACATTTCTTATTATTATTATCAATGTTGAAAACAGTTGTGCGGCTTCATATCATAAATAGTTTTTCTGTGTTTTTTCGTTATTCTCCAATGAATAAAAAAAGTTCAAAAGAACAGCATTTATATGAAACAGAAATCTTTTTCATTACAACATTATGAATCTCTTTACTGTCACTTTTGATTAATATAACGCATTCCCAGTGAATAAATATGGTCTATGCATCTGTGTAGAATAAATTTTTTTTTAAAAGGCTCTTGTATCTGAAGGTTACAACCGCCAAATTGAACAATGTGATTTCTCCCATTAATTTCTCTGTTTTTATCATCCTCATGCTGTCTGCGCTTTCACTTAGATGGTCTCTTCTGGTCTAGATGCCAACACAAGCTGTTTTAAAAGCTCGTCACACTGCACCGAGATGTTTGGGGGAAAATAATTCAAAAGCTTATCGTTTTAACCTTTGGCTGCAAATGCGAGTGATGAAAAGGGCAGGAGAGAGTGAGGTATTTTACACCCACCTGTGTAGGAGGTAACAGGGTGCATTTTTCTCCGGCACTCTTCAGGCAGAGAGGGCACAGGCTCAGGGTCAGAGGTCGCTGGGAGTGGAGGCGTCTGGGACGAGACGAGAGGCAGAGAGAGGAGGCGGAAGATGACAAGTCCAGCGAAGGACAGTGGTCCTGTCATGGTTCCCGCAACAACCACTCCCGAACTTAGGAAAAGTGAGAGGGTCCTGACATGACAAGAGATGAACAAAAATCATCATGTTATTAAAGGGGTGGTATAATGCCCTTTTCACAAGATGTAAAATAAGTCTAAGATGTCCCCAGAGTGTGTATATGAAGTTTTAGCTCAAAATACCCCACAGATATGTTTATATAGCATGTTAAAATTGTCACTTTTTGAGGGTGAGCAAAAACGCCTTGTTTGGTGTCTGTCCCTTTAAATGCAAATGAGCTGCTGCTCCCGGCACAGAGGGCGGAGCTTCAACAGCTTGCACTCACACAGACATGCACTGAAAATGTAAAAAATATGTTTTTATGTTCCTTTTATGTTCAAACCGGAGTCAGACAATGATGGAGAGACTCAAGAAGAAGTGACAACATGTAGAAGCAACAGGACGTTTCTGAATGGTTAGTTGATGAATTTTTGTAGCTTATGTGTAGTTATCTTCTAGTCATTGATTAGCATATTCTGTCATGATAATCTATAAATCATTCTATGGGGGCGGGGTTTATGTAAATTCTAGGGTTGGTGATGTCACTAACCCGGGAGGAATGTGGTGTAGTCCCGACCAGCCGTTTGTTGTAGTCCTTAAAAAGCGATTTCTTTAAAGGCAAATATCTCCCTTTGCTTTGAACTTTGAGCATCGTAACTTTGCAGATGTTGTTTATGCTCAAACAGCAACATTACACACTAACTAAAGTTAGAAAAAGTGAAATCATAATCAACCACCCCTTTAAAATTGGAATCTTGGAAAAAATAAGGACTTTTTGAAGCTTGAAAGCCTCAGTCTCTATTTTTAACTGAGCGACTAGTATAAAGGCTGTTCACACCAAAGACGATAACTATAACGCTAACTATATTAGCGTCTACACCAGGGTTTCTCAAACTTGGTCCTGGAGGGCCACTGTCCTGCACAGTTTAGCTCCAACCCTGATCAAACACACCTGATCCTGATCCTGAAGACATTGATTAGCTTGCTCAGGTGTGTTTGATCAGGGTTGGAGCTAAACTGTGCAGGACAGTGGCCCTCCAGGACCGAGTTTGAGAAACCCTGGTCTACACCATCAGATGATATATTGTTTTGTTTATTCTAAGCATACGCTGGAGTTTTGAGGTCTGCCACTTTAAATGCTTGAGCTCTTTAAAGAAAGATGGATTCTGATTGGCTGTCAATGTTTTTTTTTTCATTCATTAGTTTGACAATTAATGACATGGTAGTTATTTTTAGGCTGCAGTCAGTAAATGCACGAAACCAATATGATGAAACACATTCGATTTCTTTATCAACTTAGCGTTCACTATAACCGACTGTACACAAGAATACTTGTGGATACTTTTGTGAGTGTGTGTGTCCGTTCAAGATCAAGGAGTCGCGAAACAGAGCTTGATCTTGAGATCTGAAAAGTGTCTCAGAGTGTGTGCGCACAGAAAACAGCGCGCCATTGCAAATCGATATCTCTTTTGCCTCTTCATGCATTTGAATTGTGTAAAAACGCTTGAGTGTTTTAAATTGGCTAACACGTGCAAATATTAAACTTTCACTAGATAATCTTTAAATGCAATTAATCACATGCGTTTCGAACCGTGGGGCCTGGTTCATACGGATCACGGATCAACTATGATCCGTTACACCTCTAATCATTATAGTTATTGGTGTGAAAAGGCTTTTGCATTGCAGGGAAGAAAGTAAATTGGGTTTGGAATTACATATGGAAGAGTAAACGATGGAAATACAGATAACAGATTTAAAAAACTTCAAGAACAGAAAGAAAAGATGGACATCCAGATAAAAAGACAGATACACAGTGAGCAGAGAGAGACCGCTTCATCTTCTCCTGATGTGTTAGTTTAGCTGTTTCTAATCTAATTAACCTCCATCTCTCATCATTGTAAATGACCGGACCTCTTCCAAGACCTGCAGCGGTTCCACATAATGTTATTCTAAAACACAACATTGATTTTGCCGTAATTGTCAGCCTGTGGACGATGAGGCAGCAGATCATTAAAAGTTTAATTAGAAGTTGAAGAAGGGATTTTGATCTATTTTCAGCCTGTCATGGGAAACAATGGGTCTCTGTGATCTCGGACGGTTCACCCAGTTAATCTTTCCATTAGGTGTGTGACAGCGCATGAGGCTCAGGTAAACCCGACGTGTAAACACTCATCTAAGACACACACAGCTTCGCTCTAACACACACTTCCCAGTTAGCCTCCTAGTAAACACACACACACACAAACACATGCTCAATCACACTTAAACATACACTTCCTGATGCGTCAGAGAAACCACTGAAGCATCTGTCTTGGCTTTACACACACAAACACCAAACATTACCCAATCTGTAGAGACTAGAGAGGTGGTCTGATGTCCTGTAACTAAGCACACTTTTTTCCACATTTTTGTACTGATTCACTTAAACTTGATACCATATGATAGTATCAATTGGAAAAACTCATATACTTTGATAAAACAGTCCCTTTAAGTCTAGTCAGTCCACATCATCTTGAATACACCCTCAAAAAGCTATTTTCCAGGATACAAATACACTAAAGAGGAAAGACCAACATGTCCAAAAGTGTCAAGATTATGATCAATAACATCGTAAATCAGGTTGTGCTTTTTCTTAGCGGCTGAAGCCTCTGTCAAAAGATGATTGGCTCTTGGCCATTATTAAAGCTGCCATATATTGGCTGTCGCACATTCGTCAACACAAGTCTCCTCCTTTATATAGTCTGACTTCTTGTGTATGTAGCATGGTACTGAAGGATTACCATATTCATGTACCATGGTATTTACATAATATTTCAAGGTTATTCAACCAATATCATGGTATTGCCATGGTGATACTATAGTATATTTGGGAAATTGGTTGAATCAACTATTTAAATATGGCAAACTGTGTTCATTGGAGTTGAAAACAGTGATATTATTATAATTGGCTAAAACTAAAATTAAAACTATTAAAGAGCATTTATGGTAACGGATACAAAGCTGAAATAAAATTTAATTAAAAAAACTTAAACGTAAAAACCTTTTTAAACATGTTTCCTTGGCGACTGAAATGAGTTGAAGAAGTTCTACAATTACTAAAACTAAAGCTTAAAAAGATGTAATTAAAGTGAAATAGAAATAGTTAAATAATAATAATGACAAAATCATAATTAAGTTACCAAAAATTAACTAAAATGAAAATAAAAAATGAAATTTAAGAATAAAAGCTAATTCAAAATATTAATAAATACTATAATAGTATATAAATAATACTAATATAATTAGTAAGTATAAATGCTGAAATCATCATTTAACATTTTACCTTTCTAATTCGAAATATTAATAAATACTAAAATAGTTTATAATTAATACTAAAATAACCCAGAAATCATTTACATTTTTACCTATTTTTATTCAAAACTCTATCAAAATGTTATTATTAGAAGGGGGGAAAAAGTATACTATATCCCCAAAATAAAATATTGTGAGAAAGCTTTCAGCTGAAATTGATTACATTAAAGATAGGTCAAATACATTTACATTTTATATTTTATTTAATAAGCTGATTTGTGTCAATTGTTCTGGGTTAAATACTTTCTCATATTTAATATGCTTTCTCATATTCTTACCTATTTAATATGCAGAAAGGAACTATAAATAAGCCATTCATGGGTTGATTTTATCACAAATGAAAACATACACATTGTGATTTGTTTATTTATGCATCCTAACCAGCAACACTGGCTCAGCCAATGGCATGACTTGAGGGCGGGGCTATGATCAATGGGAGAGTGTTTGGGAAACCCTTTAATTTTGCAGTTCCACTTGGTGAACCAATTAGTGGAGACGAAATTGCACACTTCAGCTGTAAAACATTTATTCAAAACTCTCAAATTCCAGTTAATAAGGAAAAACAGACAGCAAGTGGATGGGGTAGAATTGTGTTAATGGTGAGTATTTGAATTCATTGTAAATCTGTATAGTTTTCTGTGTAATTCTTTGGCAGCAGGATCCAGGCTCTTATTCTTGGCTCGGGAAGCGTGACGCTGTGCAACAGACACTTCATCGCAGACCATGTCTAATGTACTTCAATAGCAAAAGACCCTCAATCCCCCAAATCCCCCTTAATACCCCTCAGCACCCTATTCATGCCCACCTTCTCAGACTCATCAGAGGCCACAGAGGTGGAGGGATGACAGAGAGAGATGGAGACCCATGAAAGCCATGATGGCAGTGACAAATGCACCAAAGGGGAGGCCCGGGTCACACAATGGGCAGACTAGGTGGGCCACTGACGGCCCGTCTGGGCCAATTCATTTTTTATTAAAAGACGAGATATGAAAGAAGAAGATGAATAAATAAGGTCAAAGATGGTTGACACACACAAGCACCAATCACACACAGATATCCAAGGGGGCAGAACAGGTTAATAATGAACTGACAACTCTTCTAACTAGATTAGACTAAGTGAACAATTCACACAATGCGTGTTATTCCAGATATTTTAAGATGTTTGTTGGTAATTCAAAAGGGTACCTTAATTTTTCAGACCCATGTCAAATGTCCCGTGTTGTTTCTACACAACATTGCGACATTGCATGAGGTCATGTCTGGTTTAGAGGGAGTTTGTTCCTTGCCTCTGCAAAGTATTATAAAACCCATCAAAACAATCACAGATTTGAACATGAGACTATGAACTAGCCGAAATGAGGTTTCACTTTTACTCAGGTTTTGTCGAAACACTTTGTCTGTCTGGTCAATATATATCAATGCATAAACTACCGTTAAAAGGTTTGGGGCCAGAAAGATTTTTAAAAAAAAGAAAGAAATGAATACTTTTATTAAGCAAGGCCATATTAAATTGATCAAAAGTGACAGTTAAGAGATTTATAATGTTACAAAAGATTTCTATTTCAAATAAATGCTGTTCTTTTGAACTTTCTATTCATCCAAGAATCCTGAAAAACATGTATCACAGTTTCTTCAAATATGGAGCAAAAATTCTTGAGCAGCAAATCATCATATCAGAATGATTTCTGAAGGATCATGTGAAACTGAAGACTGGAGTGATGATGCTGAAAATTCACTTCATATAATAAAGCTGTCTTCATGTTATATCCAGTTGTCCAAAAATGAACTGTACAATTTAGCATTACACTTTATTTTAAGGTGTCCGTGTTACAGTGTAATTATACATTTAGGTATTGAGTAATAATAATTAGCATGTACTTACAATAGGGTTAGTTGCATGTAATTATGCACAATTTATAGTTATTACAACAGTAACTGCATGTAACGTGTAACAAGGACACTGTAAAATAAAATGTCACCAAAGGCAATTCTGACTTATAAATCTTATAAGACACACTGTACTTTCAAGTCTTGCAGATGCTTTCCCACCTCAGTTTCTGTTCTCCCACATGTAGGTTTAGTCAAAGTATCTCTTTAATATCTAATGGGAGACCCAAAATGACTTCACCTCTTTCTCTGTCGCTCTAAAGCTCAGTGAAACACACAGGTTGTGACTGTCAGGACGGGGTCCTGGAGCTCTCTGCGGTCATGTGTTGTGTTGTCGTCTCGTCGGCCCAGTCTAATCCAGACTAAAAGATTTAAAGGCCTTTAAGTGGAATTACAAACTGAACTGGCGGCTCCTGGCCTGGACACCCATGGCTCCCTCTAAAGCAGTGTCGCAAGGTTCAAAGTTCAGGACGTGAGCCCAAAATGACCGCTATGGTGTTTGTGCGTGTGTGTCCTAAATGATTTATGTGTAAAAAGAGCCAAATATTTTTTTTAAGCAATGTTCCGGTCAATGCGACTTAAGCATGTTGTTAATTACCACAGAAAATAATCTTGAGTTCTCTCAGTTTGTGAGAGAATTAATGTTTTTCAAAGAAGTCTCTTATGTTCACCAAAGCTGCATTTATTTCATAAAAATTCTGTAAAAACATTGTGAAATAAATAAAAAATAACTTTTTCTATGTGAATTTATTGTAAAATGTAATTTATCCCTGTGATCAAAGCTGAATTTTCAGCATCATTACTCCAGTCTTCAGTGTCACATGATCCTTCAGAAATCATTCTAATATGATGATTTCGATGATCAAGAAATATTTCTGATTATTATCAATGTTGAAAATTTATTTAATTATTTAATGAATAGAAAGGTCAAAAGAACAGCATTTATTCAAAATAGAATTATTTTGTAACATATCAATGTCTTACTGTCACTATTGATCAATTTAATGTGTCCTTGCTAATATAAATTCATTTCTTTAAAAAAATCTTTGAAAAGTAGAATAACCGTCCACAAAGTACGGTTTAAATTAAGCAAACTTTGTCTACAGAAGTAAAGCATAATAACGACGTTAGTCTTCGATGCGATTAGAATTTACAGCAAACACATACTTTTATACAGACTCTTTAACAGAAAATACAAGCTTTCATGATTCTGTATTTTGTCTAACAGACTTCCATCGTAAGTGATGTATAATGTAAATTTGTTTCGACAAACTGAGGGACGAGCCAAAAATGATCTGGTTATCACAAGCAGAACACAGATGCTGTTGATAAGTTGTTTTCAACACGCTACATTCCTGAGATTATGCAATGTATAAACAACTGAATTCCTTTGATATTAAGTTTCGCGTGTAACAAGGATAATGAGTGAAAGTGCAAATATACGAAGGGCGTTGAACGAAAAGTCTGCCAAAAGTCAGATCTTGATCACAGATGCTCTCCTCTCAAGCACATTACTGGAAGACAACTAATCCATGACGGACCTGAGTAAACAGTCTGGAATAAACACAAGGATTAATGCTAATCCACAGTAGATAACACTGTCTCTCTGTGACACTGCTTTACAACCACTGCAGCATCAGGATGCTGATACTGAGGATTTATGGACTCTGTTCATCTTTAATTGTCCTCCGTCAGGAAAAAAAGCAAGTGGGAGGGAAGGTATAAAGAAAGACAAGTAAGGTGATAATGAGCAGCTGTGATTGCAGGAGACATTTCAAGGTGAAACTCAGGAAAGTCCAGACATCAGTTTAGTTCAGATGTTACAAAAACAACTGAGCTGGTCTCATTAACTTTTTGGTTGAACAAGAAAGTCTAGTTGATTAAGCTAATTAAAGACCATATGAAATCAAAATTGACCGCGTTTAATTCCTGCAGTTGTTTTGGGTGGCTATAGGGCTGTCAAAATGTATGAAAAATTTTATTCAAATTTTATACTTAAATATTACTAATATTCAAATTATAAGCGATTTAAAAAGGCATAATTTCAGTTATGGAATTTCAGGAAAATATTAATGTACCGCATAAAATTGTTTATTCAAATTCAAAGCAATGAAATAACATGACTGTCTGTACTAAAAAAAAGTGCATAATGTTAAAAATAACATTTATAAATCAAATATAAATTTGTAAATCGCATAAACAATTATGAACAAAACTATGGAAGCTTGTTTCAGCCACAGAATAAAAAAAAACTTTTTTTCTCATAATTGCGAGTTTACATCTCGCAATTCTGAATTTTTATCTCAGAATTCCATGATATTAAGTTGCAATAGCGATGTACCTGCATACACCACCATATCAATATCTATATTCAGCTGTTTTCTCTCTCTTTGTTTTTGTTTTTCTCTCTCCTGTATGTATGCGTGTCATTGATTTCTTACCTTGTATAAGCTACTGTTTTGTTAATTTGCAATAAATAAAATAAAATTTAATTAATTAATTAAAAAAAGTTGCAATAGCGAGTTATAAAGTCAGAATTGCGTGATACAAAGTTGCAATTCTGAGGAAAAAAGTTATTTTTTTACTTTGAATTGGACTTTATAACTCTCAATTTTGAGTTTAGATCTCACAATTACGAGAAAAGATGTATGCAAGATATAAACTCGCAATTGCGAGAAAAAAAGTCTCAATTATCTTTTAAAATGTTTTATTCTGTGGCGTGAGAACTGTGAGTTTATATCTTGCAATAGCGAGTTTATATCTCGCAATTCTGACTTTATATCTCCCAATTCTGAGAAATAAAGTCAGAATTACGAGATGTAAACTCGCAATTGTGAGATAAAAAGTCGCAATAATCTTTTAAAATGTTTTATTCTGTGGCGGAATTTTTTTTTTTTGCATTTAAATATATGGTGAGATGCAATGGAATGGCAAAACCCTCAAAAAGTCTTGAGACATGTTTTTTAAAAGTTAAACTTCTTTTAACTTTACATGGCTTTCTAAACATGCGGCTCTCTGTTGCGAGACGCGGGTGAAACGGTCAAAGATGTCCGTCTAGCGCTTGTTTGCAGAAAACAATGGCTCTTTTAAAACAACTGCAAGACCATGTTGTTAGGAGAACGATAATCGATGCATCTACAGCCTCGTTCATGAAATCCAAGCACAGTTTTCTGTATAATTCACCTGTGAAACCATGCTTGCGTAAATTGTAATTATCCATTCAGTGCAACAATTTCCATAAGAAATTCTTTCTGCTTGCATGTCATGGATGAAGTCCATGCGTAGCCTGTGATAGTGTCGTCAACATGACAGAAAACAAAAAACTGCCTTCAAATATGCAGATGCACTAGACTTAAAATCCATCATTTGCAGAGTGCATGCAATTTACTCCAGTTGGTCTGACTCACTGATAAATAAATTAAAAAACCTGATAAAACCCTCCTCAACAAACATGGCCTTTGACATTGCCTATAGAGAACATGTTTTTGCCAATGGGAGCCCGGCCACAATCCCCAACATTTCCTCTAAGCGCTGAAAGGGGTCACACAACCAAAACCTTTATCCCCAAAAAGAGACCCCAAATGAACTCTATTCCCATTCACGCAGCTGGAGGTCCGTGCGCTACCCTAGTTAGGGCACTAAGACGGGCCAGCAACCTTTACCGGCCAAGAGCCAACGCCAACCTGAGATACACGTACAGACAGATCCAAGCTGTGAATTAGCAGCTCCAATCAAGCAGTTCCACGGATATTTGTTGTATCTCTGAAAGTGTTTGCCTTTTCAGATGTGTCCCTTGTCTGCTATTTTTTTTCCCAAAACCTTCCACTCCTTCGCTGTCTCTGCGTGAAAGCCTTCTCTGTGAGACCGGCCAACTATCTGCCAAAGCAGAGGCTCTTTAGCACGTGAATGAAGTCCGTTGAGCTTTACAGGCGCTGTGAGCGAGCACACTTTCCCTCAGCGCTGACCACGGACCCGACACCGGGCAGAATCTTAAACAGCGCCGCAACAAGACCGGCCTTTTATTGTGTCCATCCTCACGCCATTCACGTTTCACTCATTCTCTCACTCTCCCTTTCTCCGTCCATCTCTCGTTCTCTTTGTGCCGTTAACAACGTGAGATTTGTGACAGAAGCATCTGTCTAAACAGAACTGGTGTATTAAACGGATATAAAATGGAAAAAGAAGGTTTAGATTAACTTCGGGAGCTTGAAACTAAACTCACTGCTTACAGCTGTATGATATTTGCATATTTGTCCCTGAATCGTTGCACATGGAAGGCTGGCCCTGAATAATGGACGACATGAACTTGCAGATCCATGAATTTTCATTATCATGGTTGTTTAGGTTTTCTTTTAGCAATTAATTCTGTGCTGTGAAATAAATCCTACAGCCACTTATTTATATTTATAGCATTTCAAAACAAAAAAGAAAAACTACATTGTCACATGTTAGTTAATGCAATAGTCAGTTTAATCCAACGATAAACATAACTTTCACAGCATTTAATAAACTTGATGTTAATTTCCACATATACCGATAGTTAACTTCCTAACATTAAATGTTGTAGTTAATGAATCGCATGAAGTGCCATTTATCAAATTATCATCAACCAAGATGAATAAATATTTTTATACATTTAAATTTATATTAAAAGTATATATACACTATCGTTCAAAAGATTGGGGTCGGTGAGATTGTTTAATTGTTTTTTAAAGAAATCTCTCATCCTCACCAAGGCTGCATTTAATAAAAAACAATATTAATGTGAAATATTATTGTAAATTAAAATACCCGTTAATAATCTATTTTAAAATGTAATTTATTCCTGTGATCAAAGCTGAATTTTCAGCATCATCACTCCAGTCTTCAGTGTCACATGATCCTTCAGAAATCACTCTAACATGATGATTTGCTGCTCAAGAAACATTTCTGATTATTATCAATGTTGGAAACAGTTCTGCTGCTTTATATTTTTGTGGAAAACAGTGATGCATTTTTTTTTTCAGTTTTTTTTTTTGCTGAATAGAAAGTTCAAATTAGCATTTATTTGAAATAGAAATCTTTTATAGCATTATGAATGTCTTTAATGTCACTTTTAATCAATTTAATTTGATTTAGAAGACCACAAAGTTACATATGAAATTATGAATATGATTAAATAAAAAAATTAAACAATTAAAATGAAACTGATTTGAAATTAGTTGAGAATTACAGATGGAACAGAACAACAAAATTAATTGTCATGACAACAAATACTAATTTTATTACACTGAAATGGAAAAAAAATGACTTCAAGACAAGTAAAAAAAAACTGATCTGAAATCAGTTGAGAGAAATAAACAGAACAAGGAGACAGAAATGACAAAATAAGACTGCAATGACAACAAAAACTGATTAACAAATGAAATTTAACTGAACTGAAATAGACAGAAGAGGGGAGACAGGCAGACAAACAGACACAAAGAATCAAAATGCAGTGAGTCAGTGGCAATATGGACAAAACGGATAAATTCTTGCATAGTAGCTCCATCTATTCAGACAAACACAGACACACTTGAAGTGGTCAATCACACACACACACACACACACACTCAGAGGCCAGCGCCACAGGCTGAGAGAACAAAGAGAATTGGACACACAATGGGGGAGGTCTGGAGATGACGGCCAAACTGTTTATCAGAATACCTCAACAAAGACACGGAGAGAGGGAGGGGACAGAGAGAGAGACGGAAGACGGGATGGAGCGGAGAGAGGACGAAATTGGAAAAGATACGGGAGGACACGAGGGGAGGGAAGACATGTGGGCAAAATTGCTTCCAGGACAAAAAGAAGAAGGGAAAGCACAGTGCAACAAGATGAAAAGATTCACATAAGTGGATAGTTTTCACCACGGATGGATAGATTAGAAAAATAAAAAAGAGTGTACTCACCAGGAGTAAGGTGTCAGCATGGGCTCATTCCAGAGGAGCGCATCCGATAGACTTCAGGTCTGTTTAACAGAATCCTTCCAAACAGACAGACAGAGAGAGAGAGGGAGAGAGAGAGAAATAATTTTAGTCAGCCTCTCACGGACGAGTAAAGGGGGAGATGAAGGGGCTTCGGTAATGTGTGCAGTGAAGCATTCAGCCCTGTGAAAAACAAACTGTTAACTTTCTCAATGGAGGGAGGCTGCTGGGGGCACGACGGCGGTGCACGAGGGTGTGTGTGTGTGCGGCATCTGTGGCGAGCAGACGCGGGGACAGAAAGGGTTAAAATTCCTCTAACTGTTCCCAAACTGAGGCTGGTGCACCTCGGATGCGTACAGCAGCCTCGGTCCGTATTTAAACACTGATGCTACACTTAAAAATGTCTGGATGTCACTGCTTTCGATACAAAACTGTGATCGAACGCTACACTTTTTTTCATAAATCCACTAAAAATAAAAAATAAAAGACTAAAAACCACTAAGCACACCAGATCAATTCTCCTTAAGATCACACAGGTGTCTTATGTCCTATTATACACTACCATTCAAAAGTTTGGGGTCTGCAAGATTTTTTAATGTTAAAAATACAGTAAAAATGGTTTTCTATTTGAATATTTTTTTTAAATGTAATTTATTCCTGTGATCAAAGCGGATATTCAGCATCATTACTCCAGTCTTCAGTGTCACATGATCCTTTCTTTTTATTATTAACATTGAAAACAGTTGTGCTGCTTTATATTTCTGTGGAAACCATGATAATTTTTTTTTAACTGAAAGTTCAAAAGAACAGCATTTATTTGAAATAGGAATCTTTAATAAATATCTTCTTTACTGTCACTTTTTATCAATTTAATGAGTCCTTGATGAATATTAATTTCCTTCAAAAAAATCTCACTGACCCAAAAAAGTCGTCCATCATCACAATATTCAGAATCCTGCATTATTTTACATGGCCAGCAAAAATCATTGTGAATAATTAGTGAATATTTAACAGCCTTATATAATATATCAATCTTAGATGCCGTATTTATTTACATAATTTGACATGAATAAAAGCAAGGCTGTCCGGTACAGAAGCACAGTCTGTTCAAATGTCTAAACATAAAATGTCTTTAACTCTGTCTAAACGTGACCTCAAACCTCAAAACAATACAATTACAACCCATTGAACAGACATACGTCTATCCATCACAGCTCATTTTCATGCATGTCAAATTACATATCTTCCCTGACTAAGCTCCACAAAAAATATCTGGTAAATGTTCTGCTTAATAAGCATACTTTTTTCCTTAAAATAAATGCCATTTGGGTTAGTACTTTGTTATTTAATGCAGTTCCACTCAGGCATTTTTAAGTGTGACTTCAGTGTCTTTTTGGGACAATTTAACATGAAACCTTTGCTCACTCATAAGCTGAGAACAGCACTTTGAGAAGCAGTGGTCTGGTTTCTGTGGCAACAACACCCCTACCCCCACGACATCCCATAATACAGCTGTAATTTTCTTTTCAATCAATTCAAATTTGACATTTCACAGTGATACTAGGTGAAAAGAGATCAAGAAACATGTTCAATCCCCTCTATCATTATTCCCTTTCCCTCCATCTCCAGGCCCCCGTCACACACAAAAACACAATACGCAATGGGGCGGTTGATTTCGAATTCAAATTTTGCACGACTTCCTCTTGAGACCAACCAATTCACTCACTCATTCATCCATTCATTTGTAGCTCCATTCAACTGAGTCGTATAATTCAGCAGACTGAAATTACATGTTCATTCATTTATTCTCTGAGGTGAATGAGGGAAAGGATGATATTTTATGCAGGAGTTGTGCTGGATCCACAACATGAAAAGTCAAAAGATCTCTCATCTCTTATCCAGCAAAATCACAACTTTCTGCTTTACTGATTTAACCAAAATGTCAACAAGCTTGACGAGGAAGACCATAATGATTTGCTGCTGGACAGCATGGCTTTGCTTGTTCACCAGCTTGACCAGCACTAACCAGATTTAACCAGCACCAATCCAGTACTACTTAAAGGGATAGTTCACTTTGAAATTCATTTTTGATATGTTTTAGCTTACCTCAAGGGCATCCAAGATGTAGGTGTCTTTGTTTCCGCAGTAGTTTAAATTTTGATATTTTTAGGTCAAACCGTTCTTGTCTGTCAGTCATATAATGCAGGTCGATGGTCACTGTCTCAAAACACAAGCACAGAGTCCAAATTAAAACAATTCCCAGTCGTCCAAATGAAACAATTCCCCATCATAAGTACACATTGATGGCCTAAGACACGAAACGAGCGGTTTGTGTGAGAAAACGAACAGTATTTATATCGTTGTTATCTCTTGAAAACAGCACACGTCCAAATGATCTGACGGCGCGGGCGGGTATAGATATATACATAGATGTCGCCTTGGCTACTGCAGTTCATTGGAACGAAACCGTAGCCAAGCGACATCTAGTGTATATATCTATACCCGCCTGCGGGCGGGTACAGATGTATACACTAGATGTCGCCCTCGCAACTGCAGTTCATTGGAACGAAACCGTAGCCAAGGCGACATCTATGTATATATCTATACCCGTCAGCGCCGTCAGATCATTTGGACGTGTGCTGTTTTCAAGAGATAACAACGATATAAATACTGTTCGTTTTCTCACACAAACCGCTCGTTTCGTGTCTTAGGCCATCAATGTGTACTTATGATGGGGAATTGTTTCATTTGGACGACTGGGAATTGTTTTAATTTGGACTCTGTGCTTGTGTTTTGAGACAGTGACCATCGACCTGCATTATATGACTGACAGACAAGAACGGTTTGACCTAAATATATCAAAATTGAAACTACTGCGGAAACAAAGACACCTACAACTTGGATGCCCTTGAGGTAAGCTAAAACATATCAAAAATTAATTTCAAAGTGAACTATCCCTTTAACCCTAAACCAGAATAAACTAGCATAAACAAACCACCAAACTTCTAAACCAGCAAAATCACAATAGCTGACAAAACTCAACCAGCAAGAACCCATTGCTTTAGAATGACCTGAAAGACATTTTTTTTTTTTTTGCTGTTGGACAGCATGGCTTTGCTTGTCCACCAACAAGACCAGCACTGACCAGCCATTACCAGCACCAAACCAGTACTACTTAACTCTAAACCAGAATAAACCAGCTCCATATTACTAACCAACATAAACCAGCCACCAAAGTTCTTAACCAGCAAGATCACATTAGCTGACCAGCTTAACCAGCAAGAACATTCTGCTTAACTCATTTAACCAAAAATTCAACAAACTTGACGAGGAAGACCATAATGTTTTGCTGTGGGAGAGCATAGCCTTTCTCATCCAAAAGTTTGACCAGCACCAATCCAATACTACTTAACCCTAAACCTACCAGAATGGACCAGCATAAACCAAACACCAAACTTCTAAACCAGAAAAATCACAATCGCTGACAAACTCAACCAGCAACAGCCTGTTGCTTTAGCTTGACCTGAAAGATCATGTTCTTTTTGCTGTTGGACAGCATGGCTTTGCTTGTCCACCAGCTAGACCAGTGTAAGAATTGAGAAATTAGGAGATGCCGGACAGTCTGGTTGAAGAGCGACCAGACCCTGAGAGGACAAAGGAGCTCTCTGGAAATTAACATTTGAACTCCTCCTTGTGCACTATTGAGACGAAAGTCTCACCTCAGAGGCATCCTAATCTACATCTCTTTCCCTCATCCCCCTCTCCTTCTCCCCCAATGCGAAGATCACCAAGGACTCGCCCAAGAATATATGGTTTAATGTGAATGATTAACATTGAGTATTATACATATTTAGTATCATTTGAAATGTCTCATTGTGACTGGTACAAATGTCTCATTTCCAAATAAGTAAAACAAAAGGTAATAAGGTTTTTAAGAGTTTAGGGATAACTGACACACAAAAGAAGGTGGTTTATAGACAAATAGTCTCCTACCCCCCCAAAAGGTGTAACCTCTGAATGCAAATTTCCATTGTTAAAAGATGTTTCCAAGTGAAAGAGGTCCTGACTATATAATGAAATGCAGCAGTGGATTTGGGGCCTTTCTGTACAGTACCTCAGATTAGCCCGTGGTCAGAGGTCTCACTCTCAGCCTCATGTTTTTCTTAATGTTGGGTTGCATCTCTTCTTTTTATTCCAGAGCATTTGATGTTTTGTATCGATTATCTTTGAATTGATTATGAAATTGTCATGATACATTTACCTGACATAATAAATTGTTACATTACATTATTCTAACTGACTTTGACATTATTTTCATTAAAGAGTTAAAAGGAATAGTCAAACATTCGCTCATAATTAATGATGCACAGATATCATTAAAACCTTTTCATTTATGGAGTCAGATGAAATAACGAGAGAATACATATTCAAATGTATTGCATTTAATCAAAAAATACTTTGCCTCGAGAAAAGACAGTAATACGTTAAGACCTTCCGCGCTGTTCGGATGCCTCCATTGGGCCGATCGAGCGCGAGCCTTACACCAGCACTGACCAGCCATAACCAGCACCAAACCAGTACTACTCAACTCTAAACCAGAATAAACCAGCTCCAGATAAGTACTAACCAGCATAAACCAGCCACCAAAATTCTAAACCAGCAAAATCCCATTAGCTGACCAGCTTAACCAGCAAGAACATTCTGCTTTACTCATTTAACTAGAAAGTCAACAAACTTGACAAGGACAACCATAATGTTTTGCTGTGCGACAGCATGGCTTTGGTCATCCACCAGCTTGACACTAACCAGTGCCAATCAATCCAATATTAACCCTAAACCAGTATGGACCAGCATAAAACAGCCACCAAACTTCTAAACCAGCAAAATCACAATAGCTTAACTACTTAACCAGCAAGAACCTGTTGCTTAATCTTGACAAGAATTTTATTTATTTATTAGCATTGGATTTTCTTGACCACCAGCTAGACCAGCACCAAACCAGTACTACTCAACTCTAATCCAGAATAAACCAGCTCCAGATAAGCACTAACCAACATAAACCATCCACCAAACTTCTAAACCAGAAAAAAAAAAAAAACATTAGCTGAACATTTACAAATCAGCACTAACCTGAATCAGCAAAAATCACCCTGAACCTGCATGGAAATTCATGTTGTTTTATATGAAACAATATGATGAAACAAATCAATAGAATAGAATAGAATAGAATAGAATAGAATAGAATAGAATAGAATAGAATAGAATAGAATAGAATAGAATAGAATAGAGAAACAAAAATACACCAATAAAATAGAATAGAGAAACAGAAATACATACAGAATGACCAACTAATTCATCTAATCAAATCCCAAAGAAGAGGAATACTATTAAAACAAAAGAGTTGTACAGTATGTTAGCGTTCAGAATCAAGGTAGTCTGGTGTTAATTAGTCCTTGCTCCGCCCCTCGCGGGTGTGTTCCCTCTCGAGGGGTTCACTATGAACATGTCATGCCTGAACAGATGCCAGTATCTTAAGTCATGCTAGAGCACTGGATGAAGAAACACAAAACAGATTTAGCCAACATGATCTCATTGTGAAATGCATGACTTATACTGTAATCATCTCAGTTGAGCACACATTTGTGGACACTTTTTTCGTTCTACTCTCTATTTCTCCCACTGATTTAACTTAATTCTAACAAATCATTCTTTATAAACACATGCCGTATGCTGGGTATGTGCCATACTCTTCTCTGCAGGCACTGAATGTGGGTGTTTGTGAAAGAAAGTTGGACTGAGAGAGATGGGGAAATGAGGTAAAATTTTTGGGACGCCAAGTCAAACTCAAAATGAATTAAAAATAAAAAGATTATTTCTGTCAAATATAAAGTCGCAGTGTTTGAGCAGCACACAGTTTTTGAAGGACAAGAGTACAGATGTCTTTTGGTTTATGTATTTTGGGTTATTTTAGCTCATGTTATGTGCACCTCACAGGACTGACTGTTCATTCCCGAACTCCTGTGGTTAATCTGATGGCTGCGATCACAAGAAGCCCATAAGACAGCATCAGGGGACCACTTGGTTTAGGCCATCTTCTCTTTGAGGAACTCATGATGAAGACCCATGTGCAAGGTGAAAAAAAAAAGTACATATGGGATAAATAACTCAATTGAAATAACTTGTGTTCAAGACAACAATGAGATTAAAGAGAGCGCAAGTGAAGAGTTTTGTTGAAGTTTCATGCTTAGATTAATTGCATTTCTCAACTAGAGGTTCAGAGGAGATCAATAAAAAACAGAGATCTCAATATGCATTAACTTGCATATTGACGTTTCGCATTATTAGAAATCATTCTCAAATTGGTATTTTTGTCTTGTTTTCTCATCAAAACATCAATAAAAAAAAATACTAAAAATTGAGATCCATTGTGAATGAAAGAACTGCAGGGGGTTTGTGAACTGATGAAAAGCTAATAATAAATGAAATCATAAAAAAATGCAAAATGAGAATTTTTTGAATAAATGCAAATCAAGATTAAACACTTGATAGAAAAAAATAAAATATTGTATTTGTTTGTCTGACCATTAACCAACATCAGAGAACTATGAACAAATGTTGTTGAATTATTGAAACTATTAACTCTCAGGGGAACTTCAAGTAGATCAAATGGGTTTGGCAGACAAAAGTTTGGGAATCCCTGACATAAAATATTGACTACAGATTTGTTTTTAGAAAATATACCTACTATTAAGTTTCTAACCAAAATGAATAAATACAACAACATTTAGTAGTATAAAACAAGAAAAAAAGTAATACTGACAAGACTCAAATACAGTTTTTGCAGTGCATTGATTTTATAGTTCTATATGTCAATGATTGTCTCATTTGCATCTATATTTATTTCCCCTAAGGTGAAACATCCCAAATAAAGTAGATACGTAAATAAAACTGTGATCTCCTTTAAGTCTCCTGTGAGAGAGCAACTGTTGAGCAATAAAATCATCCTCCGGAGAGCGACCAAAACAAAAACAGGAGGAGAGAGTGAATAATGGTGCGATTTAGAGAATCCTTCAAGCCTCAGGTGGGATTCAGTCAGGTCTGATCTCTCTGCCAGAGAGGAAAACACTCTCCTGAGACACAGAGATGTTCACGCAGTAACTACTACAGCCTATGATTCCTCCGAGGCGGAGAGAAAGAGACAGGAGAGAGGAAAAAAGATGAGAGAAAATAACAAGAATGAAGATTCCCCTGTCAGACAAAGCAGAAAGAGTAGTTGATCTCCTCACAAGAGCATTAATAAAGTACATTAAATCCAAACAGAGAGAAAGAGAAACAGGATGAGACCTTAATTTAACTTTTTATTCACTTTAAGTTTATATTTTCTCCTGGGCTGTAACTCTGAAATCCCAACTTGATCAGTCACGTGTTACACAACTGACGGCATGAAACATCAACGACATCAAACCTGAATCAAAGCTTCTTTGTGCACCATTCACAACATACACAGTCAAACAAATGTCCCAAAAACAAGTCAAATATTTTGCGTAGTGCAATAATAATGACACAAGGATCAGATTGTCCATTAATATGCATTGCCACCAATGTAGAGCTGCAACATAACATCGACAAATTCGATGATAATCAATAATGAAAATAATCGATTAATTGCATCTGTTCACTGTGCACGGGAAACATCCAACGGTCATGTCACTTTAATGATGCATTTCCATGGACAAAACATATCTGAAATATGGTGGAGAACACACACACTGAGCTACAGCGGGAAAAGGGCAAGAACGTTTCCCTAAACTTGAGTGTCTTATTAAGCACCTCAACTAAAAGTGTCGAGTTTTATACAACTTGCCCTTTCATTTGCTTTGATGGATGCATGTGCCGTTTAATGCGTTTGAGACACGATTTCCTCTGTTGTATCCTTATCTGTAAATGTTTAAAAGTCACACAAATATTTCCATTTTCCGTTAACCTTCACAGACTTCAGCATGTACATGCAACCAGACGGCAGCAATAATTATGACTAAAATATTTCTTGTTAGACATTAACTCTTTCCCCGCCAGAGTTTTTGATCATTTTCATCAGTTTCATGGCCCCCAGAATATTTTGTTGTATGAATATCTGAACATGCAATATATAAAACAAAAGAGCAGAGCCTCTGCTTTTAGTTTTATTCTAGTTTTATTCTATAGCTTCATGCATTCTTTTTTATCACACTTGAATGTGGGTAAGTTTCATTAAAAAAAAGCAACATTCTGAACAAAAAGCTGAGAAAATCGCTTTTTTTTATTTGTCAAAGACTACTACAGCGTGCATAAGCAATGCTTCAATCGATTGTTTCCGTTTCTTCTTCGCCTGTGTTTTGATCAGGAGGTTCTGTACTCATTCAGAAGTTGCGTGACAGCTTCCCTACTGTATAACAGTGAAAACAAGGAAAGACGGAAAATTCCGCCAATGGCAGGGAAGCATTGTCTCATAAATGACGGAAATATCCGTCAATGGCGGGGAAAGAGTTAAAGGTGCTGTATGTAATTTTTTTTTTTTTTTTTTACTGTACTAAAGCATAAAAATACCATGATATATTTGTAGAGATTTAGGAAACATGCTAATTTCAAATACTTGATTCTCAGAATATCAATGCTACAGCCAATTATTCTACTTTGAAATGTGTGTTCAATGTCGGAAGGTCTGTGTGATCCCGCCCACTGCCAGTTTATCCAATAGTATTTCGACACCTCGGGTAAAACACAGGGTATTGCAGTCATGGAAGCCAGCAAATGAACTGGGTCGATTGCAGTGGTTCTCAAACTTTTTTTTTTTTGTGCTTTTCTTTGGTGAGTAACTTCTATGTCGAGCTTGTTCAGACGGTGTTGAAGTCAATGTTCTGAAAAAGAAAGATTCAGTGGAATTGACCCTTCGCAGGGAGTTTGATTGACAGGCGATCTGACCAACCATAATCCAAATCCGCCATTTTTGTCCGACAAAGCAGTCAGGAGAGTTAGTAGATTAACATTGTAGGATTTGAACTTGAAAAAGAGTGTACTGACGTCTTTCCGCGGTTAAAACAACACTCCTTTTTATGTTTATTTGATGCTATAAATAAACTAGAAGGAAGAGATGATCGGTTCACGAGCAGCTTTAACTGAGGCTCTACAGCGATCTGTCAGACACATTAAAAAGCCACAAAACGGTATTTATTGTTTAAAATTCTTTAAAAAATGACCAAATTTCAAAGTTGAGACTTTGTTTCATATCAAAAGTAACCTGGTCTGTCCAGTCTGTCAGCGCGTTGTCAGTGTCCTCTCTGCTCCGCGATGTATTTTCACTGTGTAAATAGTGAGAACATGGTGTGGTGTGAGAGCGGCGTGGCTGTTTTCATCCAATTAATCAATTTGTCAAAGAAATAATCTGCATATTAATCGATTATCAAAATAATCATCAGTGTCAGCCCTGCACCATTGTTCTTGCACCAACTAAGTGACAAAGTGAAATGCCAGTCCTGAAACCAGATGGCTGATGGGAGAAAAGAGCACAAGGCCCAGCCTGACCTGTCGGACACGACAAACATGACAGCAATTATCCGCACACATAGATCATACCCCGCATCTCAGGAAGAAGTCAACGGCCCCTTCAAGGGTCCACCAGAGCACGGGAGACTAATAGCTCTGCTGTTCTGACATTTTCTTAACCTTTAAAGCCATCAGCCAGAGCACCATTCATCTTCCTTTGCAACGCTCCAAAAACAGACAAAACAGTGGGACGCCCCAGTAGAAAGAGTTATGTTAAACCAATTTCAGTAGGATTGAGACAAATGTGGACTGGGAAGGTGAACGTGCGGTGAAGAGCAAGCAAAATAACCTCAGTTGCACAGATACTATTCATTCAGAGCAATTTGGGGTACACTAATAGTAGGGACCGTCCCCTCCTGGGGTGAGCTGGGGTTAAGTGCCTTAATTAAGAGCATTACAATGATTGGAGATTTTAGAAACTCTACAGTTCATGGGTCACATGACCTGGGATCGAACTCACGATGTTTGGGGCTATCTGAACGTCATGAATACAGCGCTGTTTTTCCTCCCAATGAAAACAGATGCAGAGTTTTCCTGCTCTCGCTCACACTAAACTTAGTGTTCTTATGCACATAGGAAACTTTATGTCACATTTGGAAGGGAAAAAATGGCCTGGAAGTATGATTCACATCTTTTTTTTAAAGAACACTTCACCCAAAGTAAAAATTCTGTCATCATTTACTCAGACTCATGTCGTTCAAAGTTCATATGACTTTCTTTGGAGATGCATTTTTCCATGTGCAATGAAAACACACCGTGACCAGGGGTTGTCAAGCACCACAGGAGTATCATAAAAGTAGTGCATATAATATGAGCACTATATTTCAAGTCTTTTGAAGTAGATTTGTAAAATAAACTGAATTTTAATAAATAATTAAATAATTTTGTGTAGACAAGATATGCAAGATTTGACATCGATGACGTCAAACGTCAGGAAATTAGCAGATGTGACATATCTCTAGTTATTATAGTTAACTAAAATGGGGGGAAAAGCATTTCCGTTACTTGAAATGCAATAAACATTAACTGAAGTAAAATAAAATATTTTAAAAAGATTATTTCAGCTATAATTGCCTAGTACAGATTTCCCATTTTCATTTTGTTTAACTTAATACTAAAATAAATTCAAACTAGACATTTAAAACAAAGCTAATAAATATGACAAAAAACACTCAACAGAGTTACTAAAACTTACAATACAATTAAAATAAATCAGAAAATTTAAAAATAAAACTAATTCAAAATATTAACAAAATCTCAGTGATATTAAAATAACACTGTCTGTTCGACAAAATAAATGAAAATGATGCCAGAATAATCATGTTACAATAAAATGTTCATTTAAATCTCATGCAGCACGTTCATTGTGTAAGAAATTCTTAATCAACTATCTATTTCACATGGCTAGAAAACACAACTCATCTCTGTGGCTTCATCACACACCACCACCACAATGTCAAAACAACTCACAAATTAATATGGGAATACCTACGGCAAAAGTGTGAATCTCGACCACAGAGTCGAAAGTTTCACTGCAATTCACACTCTGACAGCAGTTGATAACATCTGTAAGGAATGCATTAGACACGTTTAGAGTTAAACGTAGTTAAAGTACTCAATAAGGCTATATGTAAAGCTCGATGAGGCACATATTAAGCCAAGAAGGTGTTTTAAATCCTTTAGTATATTTCCAGGTAGTTGCTAGGGTGTTCAGGTTGGTTACTAGGGCATATCTATGGTATTCTGGTCATGGCTTGTTTACATAGGCCACTTCAATATAAATCTGTGGGAATTTATTTATTTTTTACCTGGTGGATGATGAAATGTGTAATGGGCTGTTCACACCTGGGATGATAAACTGTAACAATAACAAATTCGAATAGAATAGAGAAGTCACAACTATACCAACAATGAGACCGAGGCACGATATTGCTGGAATCACTTTCAGAGCATTTTTTCCATATGATTAACAGTAAAAACATTGACAGCCAATCAGAATTCACCTGACAATAAAGAGCTCAAACATTTAGACTGGCAGACGGCAAAACTGCAGCGCATGGTTATAATAAACTGAATGTTACGCTAATGTAGTTGTCGTTATAACTATCATTGTAGTTATCGTTCTTGGTGTGAACAGGCCTCGTGTCAGACAATTTGATATGTCCATCATAGCACTAATAATCTGGGATTTTAAGGCCTTAGAGTTAAGTTTAAAAGGTTAGTTCACCCAAAAAAGAAAATTCAGTCATTATTTACTCACCCTCATGTCTTTCCAAATCCATTAGAGTTTTGTTCATCTTCAGAACACAAATGAATCTGAGAGATTTCTGTCCCTCCATTGACAGTCTATACGCAACTACCACTTTCAAGACCCAGAAATGTAGTAAAGACATCATTAAAGTAATCCATGTGACTCCAGTGGTTTAATCTCAATTTTATGAAGTGATGCGAGTGCTTTGCGCAAAAAAAATATTTCCAACATCTCCAACGTAAGTTCAGAAATCTCTCAAATTTCATCAAAAAGATCTTCATTTGTGTTCCGAAGATGAACGAAAGTCTTACGGGTTTGGAACGATAGGGTGAGTAAATTATGAAAATAATCATTTTTGGGTGAACTAACCCTTTAAGGGTAAATTATTAACGAAATTAATAATTACCCATAACGTTCTAACATATATATTATAAATAGATTTTTTTTTTTTTTTTAGCTACTCCAATAGGGTAAGTAGTATAACTTCATTTGTAAAGCACCCTTGAAAACAAATGTTTACATAATACTTCACAGGAAACATGTACTCAAAGATTCACATGCATATGGAAAGTGCAAAAAGCAAGCAGGTCCCCCCAAAATTTAATATGCAAATTAAATTTTTGGTATTTCCCATTTAAGGCTTGTCAAGCAGTAGCTTAAAAAAAACCTCTACACTAACCAAATGGATTGACAGATAGGGAGAAAGAAAGCTACCATGCCTTACATAAACACTTTCCTCTTGAAAAAGACCTGCTTGTTTGACTAACCCAGCCTCGAGGTGCTCAGACCCCCATAAAACACAACACACCCCACCTCGGCCAGAGGCATCAATGACTCTCTTGTGCCAGACAGAGCGCGTCACTGTGCGGCCGGGGCCTTGGGAACAGCAATATTTGCTTTAATATTTAAAACATTTAGCTTGACCCAGCCATTTCACACAAGCTTGGCAGTGTCTCGCTGCAAAGCTTCTGTGGTTTTCTCCAATCAGCTTCTCACATAGACCCCTAACATCACAGATCCTCCGGCCCAATTCATGCATTCACCATCTCAACCGATATATGGAAAACCCCACAGTTCCTCATCACAGGTGTGGGTCTCCATCCAGTTTTTCCCCAATCCATCTTTTCTCCATCCTCCTTCCACTTCCCGACCACAAGCGATGCCTTCTGAAGTGGAGAACAGTGGCGCTAGTATAGGGTGATGTGTTTTCGGTCTAACCTGAGGTTTAGAGCTCAGCTAGTGGTTTAGATTACTGTAAAAGAGTGCTGAGGTTGGAAGAAAGACGAGCAGGTGAGGAGGAAGAGAAGCAAGAGAGGGTATATTAGACACTATACACTTATTCTGTAGAATTGTTATTAGCAGTAGAACAGTTAAAGGCACACTGAGATTTTTGGGATTAAAATATCCAAAAACCACTATATTTTGTTGATTTGTTTACTTACATTATTCCAAATGTTTCTAAGAATGTTTAAATACAAAATAAGCAGTTTTAACCAGGACACGGCCCGTGTCCGTGCGTCGCCCATCAGTAGGCGCGTTTCAATTACAGATTTGTGCAAAACTTTAGCGATTTTTTTCTAAATGTCGACAAAAAACTATTGCGAAATGACGCCGTTTCCATTAAACGATGTTATGCGACTAAAACTTCATTTTTTCCTCTTGCGATAAGTCATACCAATAATCATGGCAACGGACATTGGTAGGTTTATGTATATCTCAGCCACCGCACTGGCCATTATTATTAATCAAAGGAGAGGAAGGCCTATGTGTGTTTTCCAATCATTAATGGCAAGGAAAGACCCTTATACTTGAGAGCGGCACATATGAGGTGTTTCTGGGTGTTTCTCCCTCAGATCTGCTCCGAGGTCTTGATTGTGGCATTTCTTTGAGGTTTAGAATCCAGTATTCCTGTAATTCTTTTGTCTTTTATGAATTTAATAAAGAACTCTGTGTCGTATTCAGTCCAAACATACCGCATCATCTACGTCAGGTGACCTGTAAATGCAGTTTTCCATTGCAGTTTTGCGAAATATTTTTTTTTTGAATTGCCTGAAAAACCCCCTCATGCGAGCGTAAACACTTTTTTGCGATAAATGGGAGTTTTTGCGAAATCGACGTTTCCATTGGGCGTATTTTCAATTCGCAAATTCAATTTGTGCGATTTGAAGAGCAATGGAAACGCGGCTAATGACATCATACCCGCGTTACCCTCGATGTCCGGTTTTATTTAGTAGAAATGATTAGCAGTAGAACAGTTAACAGTTATTAGGAAACACGCTGCTACCAAACACTGTTGAGAGCTGCACAGATTCATGTAATTCACACACTTTAAAGGATAATTCCGGTATTTAGCACTTTGAGTCTCTTTTCTGGTTTGTTTTGGATGAACTAGAGTGGTGGACACAGAAATGTTGACGATGGGTCCTGTCTCGACTCTTTGACTCGTTTAGAATCGCCTTTGACCGCTTCAGAGTGGCTGTCTACGGGCATGCACGAACATGTCCTTAAAACAACCCTTAACGTTCGTTTTCAAAACTGTGCAACTCACCGAGTGGTTAGTGATGTTCGTTGATGATTAAAAACAAATATATCGGCGCAATGTATGATTTCAATCTGTGTTATTTGCTATAGTGGATCTATTTTTTCAGATACCTCACAACCGCGTATAAACTTCCGCTCGATATTTGAGTCTGAAGCGCAGTAATATCAACGAGCAATGAGTCCTCCATCAGAAATCAATGGGATTTTACAAAATGCCAAATAAAACACGACAGAAACTGTATTTCGCTACGCTACTTGTTTTGGAACATCAACGAACACCACTAACCACTCGGTGAGTTGCACAGTTTTGAAAACGAACGTTAAGGGTTGTTTTAAGGACATGTTCGTGCATGCCCGTAGCCAGCCACTCTGAAGTGGTCAAAGGCGATTCTAAACGAGTCAAAGAGTCGAGACAGGACCCATCGTCAACATTTCTGTGTCCACCACTCTAGTTCATCCAAAACAAACCAGAAAAGAGACTCAAAGTGCTAAATACCGGAATTATCCTTTAATCAATCAATCAATCAATCAATCATCAATTATTCCATACTTCTTACTCTAATTCTTACATTGATTTATACTTTCATCTTTTTTGGAGCTCAACAGCCCTCGAAAGTCACCAAAAAGTCTTACATTTTAAATAAAATCTTACCAAACGTATTTTGTCTTGTTCTACGCAGACATTTTCGCTTGTTTTAAGCTTAGGCCTAATTAAATGGTGAAATTACTGTATTCCCCCCCCCCCACACTGTAATCAACAAAAATGACAATTTCTAGGATAATTATGGTTCTAATTTGGTTCAGTCTTCACTGACTTGATTAACCTGACCTCAACCTTTACTGTGGCAGCATCACTTAAACCCAATCATGCACTAACTACTTTATATTAAAAGCACACCTGCTATGTTACACACACACATAACTGTTCAACGCAGAGATAAGTCTAGTAAAACTCACAAATCTTGTCCAATTCCTTGTCCAAAAATAATAATAATTGTAGTTTTGTATATGTTGCCACAATTTATATTTGTCTACAAAGCTAATTTCAAACATTTAAGCGTAAGTCTTTAAGATCATGAGAAACACAGATTCAGTCAGGTAATGTTGGACTGGTACCGTAAGAGCACTCCAGCGGTTTCTTTTTTCGTATACTCAAGTTTCTTGATAATTGCACATCTAGCTGAACAATTGAATGAATAATACATTCTGATTGCACTGATCACATCTTATACCTTATTTTGAGTCCCATGCATAATCTCTACGTTGTTCCACATGAATATTTACCAGGATACTCATGCATAGTTCTGTAGAAAGCATATTCATTAACTTTAGTAGTTTTAGTGTAAAGAAAAACGATGACCTTGAAAAATGAGTTGGCATGGAGGCATTGACTGATCACGTTCATGTACACTGCAAAAATTCAAATCAATTGTCTCGTTTTTAAGAAAAATGTCCTAAATGTCCTTCACCTCAGAGATTACTGAATATCTTATTAGGACAAACAATTTTTACAATTAAAAACAAACAATTTTTTAATGATATTACAGCCATTTTCCATACAATGAAAGTAAAAAAAAAGTGACCAGGGCATGTCATGATGGCAAAATGAACTATAACAGTATCATGAAAGACTTTTATATTTATATATACAGAACTATAATCCTCTGTGTGAGGTCAAGAGAGAAATTTACATGGTTTATGAGTAGAAATTCTACTTTTATGTTGCTTTTTTGTCATATTTGGAGATTGACAGCACCAGAAATATTGGGCTTTGGCATGTTTTAAGCATAAACTTCACAAATTTTTTCTAGAAATGAGCATTAAGGCGTACAGTGTGAATATAGCAGTATTCTGGTCTCTGGTTTATAACTATTTAAATACTGTAATGTAATTTATTTCATATAGACATATTATTACAAAGACATTTTTTTTTCTTGAAAATAATTTTTTACTAATGAATGTTTCACAACATGACCAGAAAAAAAGATACATTTAGTAATTGAATTTATTTATTTAATATACTTAGTTTCCCCAAAATATATCTATTAAACAGCACAACTGTTTTCAACATTGATAATAATCAGAAATGTTTCTTGAGCACCAAATCAGCATTTCTGACATGATTTCTGACAGATCATAAATGACATCAATATGCAATATATTAAAATAGAAAACTGTTTTTAAATTGTAATAATATTTCACAATTTTACTGTTTTTGTATTTTGGATCAAATATATGCCAGCCTTGGTGAGCATATGAGATAAATATAAAAAATATTTTAAACGGTAGTGTATAATGTTAATATATAATGTTTCTAACATATTTATTCTTTTAAAACAACCATTATCGTTGAAGTTTAGCTTCAAGCTTAAATTGACTGGTCCATTTTAGTGAACAATTTGAGGTGAGGTTCAGCTTCAAAGTTTCCTGCGAAAACAATCTCAAGATATTGTGTGGGCGATATGGTGTTTCAGTTTTTAATCATACCTTCAAATCCACACCTCATTCTAATTCAGATTCCCTTCTATTCATCCGAGAAGAGTGGACATCCACTTCAAGGGAATTCTCCTCAAGTCTTGTGTCTTGTGCGCTGAGCTCAGGGCATTTCTGATTGATTCCACATAAAATAAGTGTGTCTGGGACAGCTAATGGACTGGCGGCTGCTGAATGATGATTTAAATCAAGACACCGAGTTCAGCTGGCTCTCTGAAACAACCTTGAGGTTATGAACACTTTCAGAGAGCAAGTTTTCCTCCATGTCCTTGTCCAACTCTGCAAGGTTTGCGTTTCTCAAATTGCACACAGTCTCCACTCTAGTGACTTGCCGAAGCCAGACATGAGAGAAATAGAGAGCGAGGGCTGACAGAATGGGGTTGAAGGGTCATGTCGAGGAGACTAATTGAGCTGACAGAGGGAACTCTCTACTTTGGTATCACATTTCAATGGTGACCTGTCAGAATCGCCCAGACTCTACAAGGGTCATAGAGCCACTTTCTGACAGCACCAAGTAAACTTTTTAGTTTAAAGGTTCTTGCTAGTGACGCTTGCCTTAAAGCTACAATATGTCAAAAAAAAAATTCGCTGCTAGGGGTCGCTAACCTCTTACAATAACAAATGCGTAGATTGATGACGCAGTGAATAAGCGGAATCATGGAACTTGCTGTCATGCTGATGGATCTAATAATGTTTATGGATGAGTGAAAACATTCATGGGTTTTTTTTTTGTGTGTGTGTTTTTTATGGTGATTTTTGCCTTTATTGTGATAGAATAGTATATAGTGGACAGGAAGTGAGGTGGGAGAGAGACGGGGGACGGGATCGGGAAAGGTCCACGAGCCGGGATTCGAACTCGGGTCGCCTGAAGCACAACGGCGCTACATGTCGGCGCTGACCACGAGGGTCTCGGTGCCGACAACATTCATGTTTTTTAACATGACTATGGTATGAAGCAGGGCGCGATTGCTCATGAGAGACAGATATCAGCACCACACACGAGTCCCGCGGATATACAGGTCAGTTTATTTGACGAATTAAACTTGTGAGGTAACGCAGCGCTGTTTCACTTGGTCTACACTATCACACTAAACTGCATTTTAGTGTGTTGAAAGTTATAATGAAATTCTATGTGTTAGTTTGTTGGCTGTATGAGACTAGCAGTAAGCCAGATCAACATTAGAATAACACACTGATCATATTCTAACATTTCATCATGTTGAGCAATATAACATTGATTTGTTTTATGTACATTTGCTCACCTGTCTAATAAAGTACATGCAAGAGCGGCGTCTCTGTCAAGTCAAAGTTCGCCACAAAGCTCTCGGCATCTCGAAAACGCCACGCTGATACTGATCCGCGTTTTAGTTCTCCTTTTGTCCCAAAGTCTGCTTGCCATGATCCATAATGTTTGAACGAAACAACAACAGCGTGAGCGTGCCGCTATAGACTTAACGCAGTTGCCCACATCTGTCGCCATGGTTACTATAGCAGTACAAGCGGAAACCAGGGATAACGCGGATATTACGTCATTTACAGGCGACAAGTGGCAAGGGACGGGCATTATTTAAAATTGTGAATTTCTCTGAATTTACAAATGATTGGAAACATTTAGGATAATGTACTGTAAGTACACAATTGAAAGAAATATATAACACTGTGCAAGTGGTTTCTGGATATTTTGATACAAAATTTTTACATATTGTACCTTTAATGAAACAAGTTGTGAAAATATTGATTCATTAAGGCAAAAGCGTCACGAGCGCTATTGCTTAGTAGCAGCAACCACCTGTGTTATTGAATCCCTTTAAACATATGTAAGCTTCCATTCTATCTAATATTTCTAATAATCCATCCATTCATCCATCTTTCCATCCAACCAATCATCCATCCATCAATCAAATAATCAATCAATCAATCCATCTATCCATCCACCCATCCATCCATCAATAAAATAATCAATCAATCAATCAATCAATCAATCAATCCATCCATCCATCAATCAAATAATCAATCAATCCATCTATCCATCCATCATCCATCCATCCATCCATCCATCCATCCATCAATAAAATAATCAATCAATCAATCAATCCATCCATCCATCCATCAATCAAATAATCAATCCATCTATCCATCCATCATCCATCCATCCATCCATCCATCATCCATCCATCCATCATCCATCCATCCTCCATCCATCCATCCATCATCCATCATCCATCCATCCATCATCCATCCATCCTCCATCCATCCATCCATCATCCATCCATCCATCCATCCATCCATCCATCATCCATCCATCCATCCATCCATCCATCCATCCATCCATCCATCATCCATCCATCCATCCATTCTCCATCCATCCATCAATCCATCCATCCATCCATCCATCATCCATCCATCCATCCATCCATCCATCATCCATCCATCATCCATCCATCCATCCATCCATCAATAAAATAATCAATCAATCAATCAATCAATCAATCCATCTATACATCTAGTATTTCTAATCTATCTAAACGTTCAAACTATTTCACACTTAAAGCTACTTCAAACTTTCAGGCTATAGGCTTTCTCAAGCCAAAATCAAAATTTGTTCACAAATTTTACTCGCCTAGTTTTACCAATTTTGCTTCCGTTATGTGACATATTTCCTAGTGATATTCAATAAGAGAAATGTTTTCCTTCAGAAATCGATTGGAATATAATATATGCACTGATGAATTGTTCACAATAAGGCCAGGAATGGGGTGATGATTTAACATCGATTTCAAAATATTTGTTTAGAATTAAAACATTAAATATTAATTGCATAGTGCGTACATTTAGTAAATGCATCAAAAACCAACCATGAACATTTCTTAAGACATTTAAAACGGGTACATTTAGGTTTGTTGTCATCATTCGATAGCTTGACTATTGGGTCAGTTCTGTTCATTCATCCCAGCATGAAACATTCATGATTTTGTTCTTGCCGCAGCAATAATTCATGTAACAGACTTTTAAAATGCAGCTCTAAATGTTTGATAACAGCTGGAATGGTGCTCACAGCCATTGGGGAATATGGTAACTGGGGTTTTCTTTATCCGGGTAACCCCTGTACTAACCCAGATTACAGCTGATTACTAGTGAGATGCACGCAAATTCATTTTAAACCACAGCCGCTGATTAGCATATGAAAAGCATATGCTAATAGCTAAGTTTTACACACATGATGTGATAGTGTGTTTTGTTCAGTCGAATTTTATTCATTCAAAATCACAAATCTCTTTATTACCGGTTCTTTCTCCTACACAGCAATGAGATTTCTTTTAAAAAAAAAAGAGTTTCAATGAAGTCTCCTCCTGCCTGAGAAAAAAGAGTGCATGAATCTCACGTGTCTTTATTAGCGTTTCAGAAGAGATCTCAATAGTGTCTCAAAATATGCTCAAATTTTCCAAGATAACAAAAATCTGAGCTGCTATAATCACATTAATTTATAGCTCTATCCTCTTACTGTAAGTCAACAATCTCATTTGTATCTTTTTTGCTATGCGAGACTGGTGATCACCTAAAAATTTATTTACACCGTTTAGCAAATGAATGCATTTGAAATTTACAGTCTTTCTCTTCTGGGAAAACAGGTCGTAATTATTGAATAATCATATTTTTGGTCTGTATGGGAACATATACAGTACAAACTGTCCAATAAAAAACCCTATGGAATGGCCGTAACAAAAACTAAAGGCTCCAAATTCTCGTTTGAATAGTAAACACAAGAAGAGAGGAAAGTAAAATGTGCTCCTCAAGACATTTCAGGTTTTCTTAAGCATGATGGAATGCACTATAACAAATAACTTCAGTACGAGCTGAAGAGGGCCAGGGGAGAAATCACATGCAGAGGTAATTATGACAAGGCCAGAGGTTATGCTGTTAATAATGAAAATATGAGGGAGGTTTGTCCAGATGTATGAAAATGAAAGTGTGATGCTGGAACTCTGCATCACCTAAACTAAGACCAGCTTATGCTGGCAAGATAAAAAAATGCCCGTTCATGTCTAGACATACTGATAAAACAACATTTTCAGTGTGCAAATCAGACCATACATTACAAATCATGCCATGGAGAATTACTGACTGCCATTATAAAAGGTCTCCAATTCAAACCATCCAAAAGCCACCTACATAATACTTCAAAACTTAATTAAGAAAACAAATAATTTATATGCAGGGTACAACGTTTATTAAGGATAAATTAAACATAGGCATAACAAATGCAGACTAATTATAAATCATGACAGGAGATCAATCCAATACAATGCTTACTGTTGACTCGCTATCGCCCTCTAGTGACCTGGACTTACATTACTATTTACACCGCAACAATTACATCGTGATCTTCAATCAATCAGTGTTATTAAATTGTAACGTGAATAAACAGATTTAAAACGGACAAATCCACAGGCAACCACGTTTTCAAAACAATTAAAAAATTATAACACATCAAGGAAAACAATCTCCTGAAACAACTTTTTCTCAAACTTACGAGCGTAAGTTAGGTTATCTTTAATACGCGGTTCTGCTCGTAAACATTGTCACATTCTGCACATTGGCTGTAAGGAAACCCACAGCAATGATCTTACCTCTTCAGTCAGGTGAATCCAGGCGTAGTTTCGGTGTGTGTGATGTTCAGAAGAGTGTGTGAGCGTGAAGGCATAATGTGCTCTCGCCGACAGCACCGCCTCACACCGGGACGGGACGAACCAACTACTGATGCTACCCCTGGCTCATGAATATTAATTAGGTCGTGCTGCCATTGCTCCGTAACTTGCCTATTAGGAAGGTGTTCTCATGAATATTAATGATGTTATGCTGGCGTTGCTTCGAAGCATCCCTATGGCTACGGTTCGGCTTATTTACATAAATAACAAACAATTAGAACTAAATTCCCCTCTGGAAAAGAAAACAAAATTCACCCCTGTCAGGATACAAATAAAAGTGCCCTCGGTGGAACAGGCTATAATTTATCTTAAACTATTTAATTACAAATAAATTGTTGTATAATTATTATAAATTACATATTAATTGTGATTTGTGAAACGGACTATCATTGTAATGTTTGTAATTTAACTAAAAGATTATTTAAAAATTTAACAACCTGGTGAACCATCCATATGGACATTTCTTCAGCACTTGTCCCTGTTGAAAATAAACTCTAGTTCACAAAAAAATTCTGTCATCATTTACGCACCCTACAGTTTTTCCAAACCTGTATGAGTTTCTTTCTTCTGCTGAATACAAAAGAAGATATTTTGAAGAATGTTGGTAACCAACAGTTGATGGACCCCCTTGACTTCCATAGAATTTGAACTTAAAACAACTTGAGGGTTGATGACAGAATTTTCATTTTTGGGTGAGCTATCCCTTTAAGAAAATTAACTCTCTTAAAGGTACACTATGCAAGTATTTTGGCCCAAAAAAAAAAAAAAAAAAAACTGCCTGCATTTTGCGGAAGAACATTGTTTTGGTTGTGCTTCGGTTGTGCGTGACTTCGCAGATGAATATCTTTCGCGGCACACAAAAATGATGTTTTTTTATTAATTCACTGGAGATATAACCAGTTGGTTCAAATGGAAAGGATCTCAAGCGGCTTCACCTTTCTCGCTCATCGTGACAGAGCTAACCTCTGCCACTCTCACACCATAAATGCGTCAAAGAAGCTCAGCAACTTTTCTCTATTTACGGATATGACGAGAGATGCATGGGAGAGTGATGTTGCTTGATATGCAATTTCCCAAAAAAAAAACATAAATCTGAAATATAAATACTTAGTTATAATAGGCTTAGGGGTAAGAGAAAAAACATGTTTTGGAAGAAGGTTTGATGATGTATTGACTCATTATTTAAATTTTGTTACTTTACATACTTTACAAATTGACAGTGCACTTTTTAAAACACACTTTTCACACTTTTATTACTTTATGGACTAATAAATATTGTATCTTGATTTTGCTTTGAATTCTTGATATCTCTCATTTCTCATAATTGTCTCAAATGTCTTCATCTCAAGTCTGCTCTTCACTGACACTGTTGTCTCCGTATTAGAAAAGTAGGCTACGCTAAACTAGCCCAAGTGCCAAAAGTTTATGAAACACTCCCATATAATTTTAACCTTAAAATGTTGAACATAAAAATGCATGTCCATATTATTAATTCACATTGACAGGCAATATTAATCCTAAATAAAAACATATATCACCATTCAGTGATAAAAAGAAAAAAAGCTTTGACAAAGAATGAGCAGGTTCAAAGGCTGCGAGATCATGTGAGGTTGGATAATGTGGTATTTGGCACAGGAACTGAGGCAGGTATAGTGGGGTTCAAACACTATTACAGGGAATTTGCCAACTGGAAAGTCTTCAAGGCTCTTTTTACAGTGTAATCAGATGCTTTTAAAGGATTACATGAACAAAAATTCTGGCAATGAGTGCTGTGGAGAGAAGGTATAAGTATAGGCCTACAGATATGTCTTTCATTGTACTCTCTCAGAAATCATGTGCAATGCATTTATCAGAAGTGATGCCCTCAGGCAAAAACATACTGTATAGAATACAGTACAACAAAAATCTGCCAATCAACAGAGATATGTCAGTTATTACAAAAAAGATATTTGCATTTGCACTTGAGACTGTATTGCAATGACTGACAGGTTGACTCTACTGAGATCTGAGAAAATGGAGATTAGAAATCAGCAACTGTCCGTCACAATAAGTGCAAGCACTTATGTCAGTTTGAAATGAGAAGTATTAGAGTGCATAAACGCTAGTGAACGTTACAGATTGAGCTGTCAGTAGGCTTCCACAGGTGTATTGAAGCTCACATTTCTGCAGTCAATCTTAGAATGATGAAGTTTACTTAAACACCTGGAAACCACATGCTGGGGTGAGAATAAACTCAGCCTTCAGAATTAAAAACAGATCTCTGTACGAACAGTCTATCAAAGGACGATCGACAACCAGAGCTTGTCTTTACATTATTTTATCTACAATTCATCACAGATCTGAAGTTGCTTTGAAGCTCATCTTTGATATCTGATTGATGATCATGTGTTGGTTTTTTGAGCATGTATAAAACTCTGTCTGTGTGTGTGTGTGTGTGTGTGTGTGTGTGTGTGTGTGTGTGTGTGTGTGTGTGTGTGTGTGTGTGTGTGTGTGTGTGTGTGTGTGTGTGTGTGTGTGTGTGTGTGTGTGTGTGTGTGTGTGTAGACACGGTAAAGTTCGCTACCGCCATGTTGACGAGTAACGTTAAAAGGTTAAACTGGGGTGTACAAACCTATCCACACACAAAATGTTTTTTACCTTGCTAGCTTTTCCCAAACCACTGAAGTGACGTCGACGTCCGGGTTAGCGGTAGCATGAGCCGTCAGGCAAGTGTTAGTTAAATAAACTCCTGATGTACTTACAAACTTCCCAATGCCTCGTTTTATGAGTTCAGAACCTATTTGTACTACTGTAGAAGTTTGCTACCATTCTGGGCATTATTAGTGGGGTAATTTACGAGATAAAACCTTGGATCCATTAGCGCCTGCACTAAGCCATCCGGCTGATATCTCTAAATAAGCTCTAATAATGACTATTAAAGCTTTAATAATGCTCAACCAAGGGAAAAAAAGCTTCTGGGGGGGTGTTTGGCTCGAGGTCATGGTGCAAAGGACCCTAGGTTGAAATTACTCCGAACCATCCCTTTAAGCCTATTTATTTTGCTATACAAACATTAGCTTTTGACTATATGGTTTGTTATATTTTGCGCATTTGCCAGACCTGTGACCCATTTCCTGATTGAGAACCACTGATGTATAGTCAATGGAGATCTAAGAGTATTCACACATACAGGCACAGATATCCGTTGGCTGAGAAATTCTGATGGATGATTATTATAGGATGTCCGTCTTTGCACCCACACACAGCACTGATGCCCTTCTATTTTCAGTGTTGAAGTGATTAGCCTCTTTAATCAGAGCTGACGGCGAGAGCCAAAGAGAGATGTCATATTGAAATACTGCACAGATGGATTGGAGCCGGAATATGTTTATGAGTGGCAGAGGCGTATGAGTGTGTGACACTGCCAGTAGAAAAGAAAAAAATATATAATTTATAGGAGTCAGTGTGAATATCATGATCTCACCATCCCATACACACAAACTCTCTGTAAGAGAAACTCTCTAAAGAGAAATGATGCAATTCATCTTCCCTTCTCCTCCTTCATCATTTCTTGGACTGAAGCTCCGAAATATGATTGTAATAGTTTTTTTTGATCCCTCTCCAAGGATGTTTTTGATTAAATGGTTGTGTAGAGATGTGTTGGTGTTTAGATCTGACAGTATGCAGAAGTAGGGCACAGAGGCGTCATTAGGAGGTCAGCACCCACTTACTGTATCATTCTCTCCTCCTCTGCACTTACATGGCATTAATAATACATGAGCACGAAAGATCGAGCGTTAGTCATCTGAATGTATTCGGCACAGTTCACCACTGTTCTCTATAACCTTATGAAATACATGGAGATTTATGAAAGTTCATCGTCACATGATTCAGCCAGTGCCTTGCAATTAGCCTTCATAAGTAGTCATTCAATGGATGGAGCTTTTTCTGGGTGAACTTGAGGCGCTGAGTTTTGAATATGCATAAACACTATGATATTAGATTTTGGATTTTTGTGTTTATGCTTTTTCAATTTTTTTTTTGGAGCCTGGCAGGTCTTGTTCACTAATTTATTATATTTAAATTGCATGAAAAAACACAGCTTCAGTATACTGTGTATTCCTGTGTTTCATGGAAGCAAAACACATGAGAGTAAGTAAATGAGGATTTTTTATCACTTTAAATGCTATTAGGTATTAGGTGACTTGAAGCGGTGCAGCACAGACCGATCGGTGTGTGACGTCAAAGTACCGCAAGAGCGATTAGAGAGTCAAGTCAAGTCACTTTTTACAATACAGATTGTTTCAAAGCAGCTTTACAGTGATAACAGCAAAACCATACCCTGGAAATCCAGAGTTCTCGCAAGAGCACAAGTTGAATTTGCTCAGCGAGTTACTCTGGCGTCGAGTAATGATGCTTATTAAATATGCCCCTCGATCTGAGCTGCACCAGTCACATCGTGTTATCTGATATAGGCGGGCCAGAGGCGAGCTAAAGATGACGACAGCGCTGTGATGTCGAAGTCATTAGTAAATATTGCAAGACGGCTTTGGATGAACACCAGTTGGTTGAAACGGCTTTTTCTCTAAAAGAGGAACAGAAGACGGCGCTCGAATCGTTCCTTTTCAAGAAAGGCGTTTATGCTGTTTTGCCGATCGGATACGGCAAGAGTCTAATCTACCAGTTAGCTCCGCTGGTAGCTAAGCGTATGGGGTTTATTGTTGTGATTGGTCGTAGTGTTATCCAATTGCGTGCAGTGAGATTTTCAAATGCATGCTTGGTGCCGCCCCTCGAACTGGACGATTTTCATTAGTCGATGCCAGACCATTAATCTTTCAGATTTAGGTCTGGATTTCCAGGCTAGGAAAATGCAACAAAGTTTGTTTCTGCTGTACAGCAGATCTAGAAGAAAATAGCGTCATAGTCCAGCTTAAGTAAGTTCAGTGATGGTTCATTTTTGTTGTAAAAAAGTTATTAATTTAGTTAATTTATATATAATGAGTATAGAGAGTACACAGCTCCATATACTGTACATACACCAATTGGTTTGAGTAGCACCACTTCAAGTCAAACACACCTATCGATTCCTTTTGCCACAGTTACATTACCTCTCTGAATTAGCTTTTACAATAAATTAATACTTTTATTCATCAAGGAAGTGATCAAACTTGACCGTAAAGACAGACTTCTTTTGAACTTTCTAGTCACATCAAAGTATCCTGAAAAAACATTTATCACAGTTTCCACAAAAATATATTGTGCAGCACAACTGTTTTCAACACTGATAATAATCAGAAATGTTTCTTGAGCAAATCAGGATATTAGAAGGATTTCTGAAAGCTCGTGTGACACTGAAGACTGGAGTAATGATGCTGAAAATTCAGCTTTGATCCTCTTGTTTGGTGTGCACTAGGGTTCGGATGGCAGCGTTCACACTTATTCAAGAGCAATCGCACCAGGGTTCGTTTTAATCCAGCCAAACATGCCAAGTAGCGAAGGCTTTTTCCTGGCATGCCTCCCATGCAGGTCATCTCTTTCTGATTGTAGATGCAAGCACTTATAGCAGATCCGTGATGAAATGTTGGGGTTCATGGAGACTTCGTGCTGACTCTTGACTCTGAATTCGCTGGGACGGCCAGTCCTCAACAAATTGGCAGTCGTTTGAAATCTTGTTGATTATTTGCCTCACAGTGGAATATTGTGTTTCAAAATAATTTGGAGATCTTTATAAATCCCTTGCTAGACTCATAAGCATCCACAGTCTTTTTTGTTTGAAGGCCTTGCAGAACTCTTTAGATTGTGGTATAATGACAACACACACATCAATAGCAAAAGAAACACCATTCACTAGATATGAAAGGTTTAAATAAAACCAGTTCCAGGTTGTAATCACTTTTTTTTTAATTATTGTGAAATTACTACAAAATGTCATTTGATGGAGTGTATCATCTTTTTTGAAAGGCACTGTTTCAAAGAGGATTGAAAGTTTGCTTGTCAAAATATGTCAAAAAAGCCAACTATTTCCATGGGATGTACTTATTTTTTCCACATGACTGTAAATGTAACTTGCCACAATGTCTGAAACAACTTATATCTATAGGTTGTGTGTGTAACTAACTAGCCAAAGTCAATCCGGCAGTGTTTCAGGAGGAAAGAAGTCCACTGCCAACTCAAATAACTCTAGTCTCATAGGCCTACTTGGAAGAGTTTGCTGGGTAATTTTCAGGCCAGGCTGTACAGTCTGTGATTAATACAAGCAATGTTGAGCAGTCTCTTAGTGTTTACATATTGATCATTCCTTTTCAGTCAAATAGTGAATTATCCATCAAACTTCCCTCTGGATCTGGGTGGACAAATGATTAGTGAGCCATTACAACTAAATATTCTGTTATTCATTTTCATAACTAATGTCAATGTTCTGAGCCTGTCAGCAGTTCAGAAAGTAATTCTGAGGAAAATTAAAAGAGGAATGTCATGAAAATATAAATAAGCTGATGGTATGGCATGCAAAAGCTGAGCCATTTTTAAAGGGATAGTTATGCTGGCTTGACAAAGACAGCATACTGAAATCCCGTTTCTTCTTCTTCGACTAAATTATCTCCTATAGAGTTTTAAAGCTACAGCACCAAATTCGCAACAGACCTTCAGACTGTTCTGACTCAGGTTGATATATCTTTTCTAACTGATCGGACTTACGTTTTTCGTTAAACAGACAATCAAATCTTAGAAAAATCCCATAGACCTTTGAAGAGTAGTCTATTTTAGCTTCATCCACCAAGTATCTATCACTAGCAAACCTAGCACCTAGCTTAGGACATGCTAACAATGAGTTAACTTAAAACAAGCTAATTCATAGCAATGGGCTAAAACATAGTAGTAACATGCTAAATCAAGCTAACAATGTGTTAAACATGCTTGCAACATGTTAGCAATGTGCTAAATCATGCTAACAACATGCTAAATCATACTAGTAATGTGCTAATGCATATTAGCAATGTGCTAAAACATGCTAGCAACATGTTAATTCATGCTAGCAATGTGGTAATACATGTTTGCAATGTGCTCATTCATGCTAGTAATGTGCTAATTCATGCTAGCAACATTAAAATATGATAGCAACATGCTAAATCATGCTAACAATGTATTAGAACATAACACATGCGATTAATATGTCCTTAAACATGCTAGCAAAATGTTAAATTATGATAGAAATGTGTTAAAACAGGCTAACAACATGCTCATACATATCAGCTACGTGCGAAAACATGTTAACCACATGCTAAAACACACTAGCAGTGTGTTAAAACATGCTAGCAAAGTGATAAAACATGCTTGCAACATGTCAGCAGTTGGTAAGACATGCTAACAATGTGATAAAACATACAAATAAAAAAATAATAACATTATGTTATGACATCTAGTAGATGTCTGAACCCCTTTGAATATAAAAATATATTTTGATGATTTTCTCTAGCCTGTCCGCAGATTTCTACCACATCAGTCTCTGACCTTTGTGAGAAACAAAGCTGTAGTCAAAAGTCAAAAGAGAGCTGTTTTATGCAGTGTGAATCATAACTCGAGTCATGCCGCTGTAAAGGGACACAACATTGCTGTCGACATGGGAATTAAACAAGAGCAAAACAGGTTAATCTTCACCTCTCTTTCCTTTAGTCACCTAATACTATGAAAGGCGACTGGATTTGTGTGATCAAACAGGCTCTTAACATGTGTCGACATTAATATCACAGTCACAGGAGCAGTGAACCCCCTCAACTCCAGATTTCAGGAGCAGGAAGACTCATGTTGGCCCCATTTCCAGAGGATTTTTCTTTCTTATTGAAGTAAATATGAGATTGTTAATGGCATGTTGTTTTGTGATTTGCTAAACCATCACATGATTTCAAAAGGCATGAGGGCCTGATAGGAATAACACTGCCTTTTCATTTATATTTCTGGAGTTTAAATGTGCTGTTTTAGCACAAGCTAAAATAACTGCCTTGTTGATGATGTTCACATGTCTCTGTGAGAATGAAGTCATTCTTCACTGCCTTGCGTTAGATTCCTGTTCAAGAATTAAATTTAATTAAGCAACATTTAGAAAAACTTTTGTAGTACTTGTTCTGTTTTATTTTCATATTTTCAGGGTGGTTTTAATACAGCGTTGTTTAGCCAAGAACGAGTGTCGTTTGTAACATATTAAAGGGTTAGTTCACCCAAAAATGAAAATTCTGTCAGTAATTACTCACCCTCATGTTGTTCCAACCCCGTAAGTCTTCCGTTCATCTTCAGAACACAAATTAAGATATTTCTGATGAAATCTGAGAGCTGTCTCACTCCTTCATAGGCTGCTAGGTAATCGATATCTGCCATCCCAGAAAAGTCCCTACATGCAAACCGCGGCATTGAGAACTTTGTAAGTGTACAGACAGTTTAATAAGAAGATACTTTAGAAGATAAGAAGAAAAAAAAAAACGTCCTCACGTAATAACCTAGAATACTGTCTAACACTCGATGGCTGCTCTGTTAAGTCTTCGTCGTCGGTTAGGAACCTGGGTGTGCTCTTTGATACCAATCTTTCATTTGAAAGTCACGTGTCTAGTATTTGTAAAACCGCATTTTTCCATCTTAAAAATATATCTAAATTACGTCATATGCTCTCATTGACAAATGCGGAACAATTAGTTCATGCGTTCATGACCTCAAGGCTAGATTATTGTAATGCTCTACTGGGTGGTTGCCCTGCACGCTTAATAAACAAACTACAGCTGGTTCAAAACGCAGCAGCTCGAGTTCTTACCAGAACCAGGAAGTATGACCATATTAGCCCGGTTCTGTCAAAACTGCATTGGCTCCCTATTAAACATCGCATAAATTTGAAAATATTGCTGATCACTTACAAAGCACTAAATGGTTTAGCTCCGCAGTACTTGAGCGAGCTCTTAACGCATTATAGTCCGTCACGTCTATTGCGATCTCAAAATTCCGGCCAGTTGATAATACCTAGATTATCAAAATCGACTGCTGGCGGTAGATCCTTTTCCTATTTAGCACCAAAACTCTGGAACAGTCTTCCTACCATTGTCCGGGAAGCAGACACACTCTGTCAGTTCAAAGCCAGATTAAAGACACATCTCTTTGACCTAGCATTCACATAATACATTATAGACTTCTATAATTTAATGTTAGGCTGCATAGATTAGGTCAGCCGGAACCGGGAACACTTCCCATAAATCCTGATGTACTCGATACATCATAAGAAGAATGGCATCTACGCTAATTTTAGTGTCTGTGTTTATCCCGAGGTTTTCCTGCAGCCTGCCGGATCCAGGCCGTATCCAGATCTGACGAAGGACCTTCGCCTGGACCGATGACAACGCAGAGCTGAAGTGCCAACTAGTCTCTCCCTATGGAGGATCTCTTTACCACTCTACAGATAAGGCGTTGTCGGGAAAATTCGTTTCACGTTCCTACCCCAAAGCAACAAAATAAAATAAAATTCTTTATCAAAATTTATAAGGAAAGACAAGTACTTTGTTTAGGCTTGGCTTGTAGGGAATTCCAAACCTGCATATTTTCAAATGCACATAACTAACCCATTCTAAATGCGCATGTGAACGCCATCAGCGTTTATCACAGGTTCTCGTTTAAAGTCTGTGTAGAGAGAATGGTGTCGTCTTAGTGGCCCCTAATTTAATAACAAATTATCGTTGCGACGGAAGCTAATCAATCAAAACTAACTTTAGATGGAAAATAACTTAACTCTGCTATAAAGCCAAAACAATCTCTGTTACCTTAAATTATCCGCTTATCTCTGTAAAGCTGCTTTGAAACAATCTACGTTGTTAAAAGCGCTATATAAATGAAGATGACTTGACTTGACTTGACTTTATAAAGACAGTACATTACGCGTATACAGGCAGAAGCCATCTTCGAAAACAGTCTCGACTAGTCGAGTCACGAACGCCGTGCTAAGTGAGCTGGTCGATAGGAAGTACGTGTTTTAAATTATTTTTTATAATTATTTTTTTTTATTTATATATTTTCTCTGTTGCGTTCAGTGCTTTCTTCCGGAAACAACGGACCATAAAAGATTCCAAGTCACAGTTCATCTCACTTAGCACGGCGTTCGTGGCTCGACTAGTCGAGACTGTACACTTACAAAGTTCTCAATGCTTCGGTTTGCATGAAGGGACCCTCATTATGCTACCGTGTTATTGTGAGGCTATTTTGAGCCTTGTTAGTGGTATTAACTAGCGATTTACTTTTACTTATTCTATGCCCTATTTACTAGCGTTATAAGCTAATCTGTTTTTAGAGATAAAACTCTTTACATTCGATTATCATGAAAACGCATCCCAGAGAACGATCGACTCGGTAACCATGTGTTAATTACCCCTAGGTTCATTTTTCACCGGAATTGTCCTTTAAGTTTATCAAGCGACGAGGATACTTTTTGTGCGCAAAAAAACCAAAAAATAACGACTTTATTCAACTCTTCATTTTCTTCTGTGTGGGCCTGAGTGAGTTCACGTAGTGTAACAGCGCAGCGCTTCTGGGTTGTACGTCAGAACGTAGGCTCACTATTGGCTGACGCTGGTCATGTGTGTGATGCTGGCCAATAGTGAGCCTACGTTCTGACGTACAACCCAGAAGCGCTGCGCTGTTACACTACGTGAACTCACTCAGGCCCACACAGAAGAAAATGAAGAGTTGAATAAAGTCGTTATTTTTTTATTTATTTTTTATGCACAAAAAGTATTCTCGTCGCTTGATAAACTTAAGGTTGAGCCACTGTAGTCACTCGGACTATTTTAACGATGTCTTTACTAACTTTTCTGGGATGGCAAATATCGATTACCTAGCAGCCTATGGAGGAGTGAGACAGCTCTCAGATTTCATCAAAAATATCTTAATTTGTGTTGAAGATGAACGAAAGTCTTACGGGGTTGGAACAACATGAGGGCGAGTAATTACTGATGGAATTTTCATTTTTGGGTGAACTAACCCTTGAAAACAGCTAAATTAATCTAAGAGGTTTGCTCTTCATTAGCAAAGCAAACAGCATCAGGAGAAGTGAGACTCTACATCATTCTGCACTTGAAACTCTTTCATTTTCATTGCTCTCTGAGGAAATCCTTCTCTATTTATGCGCCATTCATCACTTGTCATTTCACAGAGCTGCTTTGCTCTGAAGTATTTGAAAGCATATTAAGCTCACCAAAACAAACTACACTCTTATTTTGGCTGAGCTTATGAACGTAATCAGTTTGATGCTTTCGGTGGGTAATAATATAAATAAACGTCCCCTCATGCATATACAACTGGGGCTCGTTCTTCGTACGTCGCTAACTCAGTTAGCTGGATTTGATTGTTGACGATTTGGCATGATCTTGGATTGTTTGGTTCTTCGACGCTCATCCTGGACTTGCTGTCATAGCAACAGGTGCGCAAACTTAAACCTGCTCGGGAGCAGGCTTATTTCATGTAAACAGGATTAGATCGCGGCTTCATAAGCGGAGCTGATACGGGAAGTCCAGCGCAGCGCGATAGTGCACTTTCTGAGATGTATATTTTTTCTCGTGACTCGTGAGATTGTCGTTTACATTATTAATTTGTTGGAAACGCACATTTATTTTCGACTTGTCGGAGTCTGGCTTTAACTACAGCATAAACTGTACCCTAAGATTATTTGCGAGTGGCTCTTTCCTTTACACTATTGGAGATGCGGAGAACTTGATGGAAAGTGCTGTCTGTCGTGTCATTCAGAGTTAACCTGGCGCTTTTAGGCTTAAAAAACAGTTTTAGGTTTTTTTGTGGCATTTCCAAGCCACTTAAGACCCAATGTTGTAAAGCAGTTTTTTTTAAAGCAGTTTTTTTATGCTATAATATTTTTTTTTCTATGAGGATCATGCAATCATGACCATGCTGATTACAGTAGCCTATATGCCACTCAGGCTTAAAGGGATATACTCCACTTAAAAAATCTGTCATCATATAGCCTACTCACCCTCATGTTGTTTCAATGAATTTCTTTCTTCTGCTGAACAGGAAGGAAGATATTTAGAAGAATATCAGTAACCAGTTTCTGGTTTCATTGACTTCCATAGTAGGAAAAAATATATACTATGGAAGTCAATGAGACCAGAAACTGTCTGGTTACTGATATTCTTCTAAATATCTTCCTTTGTTCAGCAGAAGAAAGAAATTCATAAAGGATTGAAACAACATGAGGGTATATGATGACAGAATTTTCATTTTAAAGTGGAGGCTGCCATCAAGGCCTCAATGAAGGGGATTATGTGAACAGAAAGGGGGTTCACAATGTAAATGTGCAGCCCAGTTACTATTGTGATTCTTAATATTCCAGATTATATCAAATAAAAAAAGGCATTTGACTAAAATCTTTCATATCACAATTGTGAAAGAAAAATGGCCAGGATCTGTGCATGACTTAAGAATTTTCAGAGATTCACATTTATGCACATTATTTGAAAGTGGTAAGGAAAGTTCCACAATTAAATATCAAGCTCACTGTATTACATACACTTATGCTGATCCTAACAGAACTGCATTTTTTCATAGGTGATTATGACATGTTCCTGCCTGCAGACAGGTGTTTTATGACCCCATTCCCTGACCCAAACCAATGCAGCTCTAGCCAGGACAAGGGCACACAATGAAATGAACTTTGGCTAAAGGGAGGATTTCAGTGTCTGAAGAAGTCTGACGGCGCTGATCCACTTGTCCGTGCGACACTTCTGTCGCGCCGCGCTCCACTATATTCCTATGGGTGACGTCAAGCGACTTTGTCGCGCCCGCAAAGCATTCCGGGAAGGCGGCGCTTCATTTGAAAAAATGCTGCGCGTCAAAAAGCTGGCCGATGCCCATCTTTATGCAAATGAATTCCGTCAGACGCGACGCGTCTATCCAATAGAAGTAGAGCATATGGAGACGGAGGGAAGTCTCTCGCAGGTCCTCTGTTCTGATACGCTACATTTCCCGCTGGGTCAAAACCACGCCCATAGCGGTAAACCCCCATCAACGTACCAATGTGGGGAGGCGTCGCGACACCACGCGACAGTCGTGTCGGACAAGTGGATCAGCGCCGTGAGGGTTGCACACCTGACAGGGCCTGTGACATTGTTGCATGTGCCATATTAAAAAAACACTTTTCATTAAATGTTTAATAAAAGACACATATGCTTAGTTCCTTGAGTTTTATTTCAATTGTTCTTTGTAAAGAAAAGCCAGTGGTCAAGTGCCTACACCAAGAGATATTAGACACATGCCTCATGCAACAAATAAAAAGGAAAAGTTGGCTATCCACTGCCCACCTGTAGGCCTGTGTCTCCTCTGTCTGTGCAGACTCTTCTGTAGGCCTTTCTGTAGATGTGGAATCCTGCAACTTATATTGCAGACATAAATCATACAAGTATAAATGAAGTAAAGTTATTTATGCACTTGCAGGTAGGCTAGTTCCTCCATATGACAGTTATCTGAGAGGGTTTATTCACTGTCCAGTGCAATGGAAACAAATGGACATTACAAAGTCTTATACTTTCTTTCCTTTGGAAAGTTAGAAAATGTCCACTACTGCACATATTTCAGCCACCACTTTCTTGGGAACAGATACAAGTGTTGGTGTATTTTGTAAAAGTGCACAAAAGAGGAAAACACAATGTCATTACAATGAACTACACTCAGGAAAAATGTGATCAATAACTCATGGCAAAATATTTTTACATAAACATAAGTTTATCAGTTTTCACTTTCACAAGTCAAAGCAATTCATCATTACTCAAGATTTAACAGTTGAAATGACTGTACGGCCTTAATTTAATGCAGCAAAAATTATTTTACAGTGTAAGACTAAGATCTTTTCTTTTTTTCTCAGCCTTTTTCTTGGTTGCTTTTATAAACAGACAACCATTTATTTAACAGTGCCTTTTATAAAAGAGACTATAATATAACTAAAAATTACCATAATGTAGAATATTTTTGTAGCCTAGTTCACTTTTATTTGCTCCCATGTTCTAGTGTGGTGACTCTGACATTACAATGAACAAAGTAATTATGCAATTATTAAAATACAAAAATATAGGTGATATTAAGTAATAAAAACATCTATGGCCACTTCTAACGGATTTAAATTGTCTGCTACTTTTTGCCAGCCCTCTCTCCTGGCTTTTGCAGACTTTGAGGTGTTCCCTGGCGTTTTGATTAAACATTAAAATTCCGAATAAACTTCGACTATTAGTTCTTGCTCTGAGGAGAAAAACTGAGCGCGCTCTTTGCCCACGCTGAACAGCCAATAGCAGCGTTGCTGATCAATGTTTCTACTATCGATACATATCCCCTTTTAACCAGCGCATGAACGCGCAGTTATCTCAGATAACTCAATCCAGCTATACTAATCATAAACAACAGGTGAGTTCGAAGAACCCAATTAGCCGGATCAGGATTAGCACGATGATATCATCTTGGATGTGTCATTTGATCTCGGATGTAATAAGCAACGTACGAAGAACGAGCCCCTGATCTTTAAATTACATGTAGCCTAACACAAGTCAAATGCACACTTAGAGTGTTCACACGTGGCAGGTTTGGTTTGATTAAAGCACAAGTAGACTGAGCTCGCTGAAAAGGTGTGTTTTTATTTATTTTTATCTTTAGGTTCGGTTTTAAAAATAACAGTGTGAGCACTAAGCGAATCAGGACTAAATTTATAATTTTCTTTTTTGGTCTGGACCAAAAGAACCAAAGGGAACAAAACAATAAGGGTAAAATAAAGGGTCCAAATGGTTGTTGTTGTTTTTTTACCAGTGAACATTTGTGTGTGTGTGTGTGTGTGTGTGTGTGTGTGTGTGTGGTCCAGGTAAACCCTACATTATGGGGACAAAATGTCCCCACATAAATGTCAATAGCCGAAATCCTTGTCCTTGTGGGGACATTTTGTTTGTGTGTGTGTATGTGTGTGGTCCAGGTAAACCCTACATTATGGGGACAAAATGTCCCCACATAAATGTCAATAGCCGAAATCCTTGTCCTTGTGGGGGCATTTTGTGTGTGTGTGTGTGTGTGTGTGTGTGTGTGTGTGTGTGTGTGTATGTGTGTTCATGTTTTTCTGTCACGGTGGGGACTTCAACCTGAATGCACACAGACTCATGGGGACTTGTGTCACAGTGGGGACCTAAATTGAGGTCCCCATGGATAAACAAGCTTATAAATCATACAGAATGAGTTTTTTTGGAAATGTAAAAATGCAGAAAGTTTTCTGTGATGGGTAGGTTTAGGGGTAGGGTTAGTGTAAGGAGATAGAATATACAGTTTGTACAGTATAAAAACCATTAAGTCTATGGAGAGTCCCCACAAAGATAGTAAACCAGACGTGTGTGTGTGTGAGTGAGTGTGTTATGTATGTAAAATTGGTTTTTATATAATAGGCTATTTTAATAGATGGATTTAATAGAAAGTATTTTTTAATGTTATACTATATTTTCAACATTTGTAGCACATTTTCAACACATTGTGGTGTATATCCTATAGTTTTATTTGTTTCAAATGTATTTTGAAAAGAATGTTTGTTTTTGCCATGTGGAAAGACTGAATAAATATTTTATTCCTTATGATGACATGCCCTCCAGCAAAACTGTCAGCGTTCCACAACAAGCCTAAAATGGCATGAATGAAACTTGTTTCTGTTCACTTGTTTTCTTCAAGTGATGTGCAAAGTGTTTTACAATCCACCATAGGAGTATCTGAGGGTCGTAATGAAGGAAAACAGAATGTAGAGATAAAAGAATGATGAGGTGGTATAGGTGGTTATTAAATAAATATGAGCCAAACCGCAAGCTGTGCTTTTAAACGCCTGTGAAAGAGGAGCAGGAGCACCTGTGATGGACACATCGCTCCAATGACCTGCAAGAAATCTGCAGGTAAAAATAAAAACTAATCTCCGCTCGCTGCTTTTAAAAGTTTACTTTTAGTTTTAGAGACATAGACTTAAAATAGAGCAAAGGTATAATACGCTGTGCATTTGCAGGAGAAAACATCCTTTTTGAAAAGTGAACACACTCCAGACTGGCTCGTGCTAAACTGTTCTACGGTATTGTTTTAGGATTATTTATCAGAATTGCTTATTTGCAAAAGCCATTTTTGCTTTTTTGGCCATTTAAAAGTTATGGAACATGATGGATGAAAAAGTTCTATCAATGTGAGAGAAAGAAAGAAAGAAAGACTTATACATTAGCGCCATCTGTTGTTTCTAAACATTATTGTACCAGCAAACAGCATTATCAATATATATATATATTTTTTTTTTTTTTTTCCCTTCATAATCGTGTTATGCAATTATCGAAGCCTGCAGTGTATTTTCATAATATAAAAACATTATATATATATATAATGTAATATATATAATAATATATATATATAACCAATTAAAAACAAAAAAAAAGTGGAAAGGGTTCCAATAAAAATGGAATACAATGAATACAATAGACATGGACTACAACGACTAAAGTAATTATAAAATATAAATAATATAGCCTAATATAAAATATACAAAATATGTATTACAAAATATAATATTTTTTTTTTCTGCTAAAAGCAGTTTCACCTAATCAATTTGGTTTAGGCATTACAGTTTATCGAAATACCACAAATTTATATGCTTGTGTGTTTAAAGAAACTTATTGATAAAATATCATGTCATTGCATATTTCAGAAATGCTCAGTCACTTGTTGTACATGATTATAACCAAATGGCAAGAAAAAAAGACAGGATACAAATAAAATTCCAAAGTTAGTCATCGCTCATGAAGGATTGATTAATTTTTTTCTTGCTTGTTTTTGCTGTTGTTTTCACACCCAAAAATATTAAAATAAAGAAATATTAAAAAGGAATAATGATTGTAAATAGGAAAATCCTACAAGTGATTAACAGTTAAAACAATAATCTGTTTAAACATTTTGATTACAGATTGTAATATATCTTAATGAGATAAATTGTTTAAAATCCACATAACTCTGATGTTGTGTGAAAAGAAAAGTAATACACATGATTTTCATCTTTATGAATAGTTTAAAATTAGATATTATATAAAATGATACCGGTTTCTAGATATGACCGTAATCTCAAGATCCCAACACTACATTTCCCAGAAAGCATTGAGACCGGAAGTGGCGTCACTGTGTAGGTTGCGCTGCTACGTGTTCGGATAAGGCAGGAAGTTGACATGTCACAGTTGCTGCATTGTTTTTTACACACTGATTAATAAGAGATTTGCTTCAATAGTTGCTGATACTGCTGTCGAGCAGGTGAGTGTCATGTTTTTACACACTGAGAAGGAGCGACATTGTAGCTAACTGCTTTACCAGGTTATTATGTAGGATCGAGCCGAGGCCCAGGTAGCATCATCATCATCATCACACACACACACTCACACACACTGAAAAGCTTTGGGTTTTCCATTGTTTATGCTTAATAAAGCGTCTACTTTTAGACTAGCAGGTTAGTTACTGTATCATTGCGGTCAGTTGTCATCCAAGGCCAGATTGTCTGTGTAAAGCAAGTAAGAGTGATACGACTGATCTAGGATCAGATTCAGCTCTGCATGTTTACATAGCAGGTCATATTTCTATAGGAAGCACAAGAACTAACGAGCTGATTGATTATTAAGCTTGACCAATAGATTATATCTTAGTTTTCTAGAAGTTTTTAGAGACTGACAGATCTACTGTACAGTCTATGTACCTTAATGAAATTGTAATTGAGTTTGACTTGTTATTCTTTTGTCAAAACATACTAAGCCATAATTGTTGATAATGATCCAGCCACTCAAAAACATAATTTAGTCCTAATGAGATTCACAAGATTTGTATGTATCTGGACCAGTCAAAAGTTTGGAAACATGACTCTTTTTAATGGTTTTGAAATAGAAATCTTTTCTAACAATATATATCTTTACTATCACTTTTTATCAATTTAATACATCCTTGCTAAATAAAATAATTAATTTCTTTCAAAAAACTTTTGAACGGTAGTGTATATTGTTACAAAATATTTCTATTTTAAATAAATGCTGTTCTTTTTTTCTTTAAAAAAAAAACTTTTTATTCAATAAAGAATCCTGAAAAAAAATATAACCGGTTATAAAAAAAATACTAAGCAGCACAACTGTTTCCAATATTATAATAAATCAGCGTATTAATGATTTCTGAAGGATCATGTGACTGAAGACTGGAGTAATGATGCAGAAAATTCAGCTTTGATCACAGGAATAAATTGTATTTTAAAGTATATTCAAATAGAAAACCATTATTTTAAATTGTAATAATATTTCACAATATTACAGTTTTTTCCTGTATTTTTTGTTAAAATAAATACAGGCTTGATGAGCATAAGAGACTTCTTTCAAAAACATTAAAACTTGTAATGTTTCCAAACTTTTAACTGGTACTGTATGTCTTATATACAACCAATAATTTGCATGTTGTGTTTTTCGTCATAATCAAATTTCTCTCTCATCCCAGCAGTATGTTGCCGACGAGCTCCCCGCAGATCCAGCGAAACGGCAGCCTCAGCGAGCGGGATGCGGCGCGGCACACGGCCGGAGCCAAGCGCTACAAGTACCTGAGGAGACTCCTGCATTTCAGACAGATGGACTTCGAGTTCGCCATATGGCAGATGCTCTATCTGTTCACATCACCGCAGAAAGTGTACCGCAACTTCCACTACCGCAAACAGACTAAAGACCAGTGGGCCCGGGACGACCCTGCGTTCCTGGTGCTGCTCAGCATCTGGCTGTGTGGTGAGCACTTGCGATTGATACATGTGACAGGCTTCCGAAATGAAACCTTCATTCGCTAACTAATGTTATCTCTGCAGTGTCGACGGTGGGCTTTGGTCTGGTTCTAGACATGGGTTTTGTGGAGACGTTGAAGCTGTTGCTCTGGGTCGTTTTCATCGACTGCATCGGGGTTGGATTGCTCATATCCACACTCATGTGGTGAGGTGCCACACACACACACAAAAGTTTGCATGCTGACAAAAATGTGAGTAATGTCCTTAAAGTCAGCCTACTGTGATTTTGAGTGAGGATCACAGCTATAATCATGTCCTTAAAGTCACCATAAAAATCTAAATTGACAGTTCTTATTTTTTTAGAGAATGTTGCAGTGTTTATTATAAATGTTTTATCTGTGCACATCATTATTTTTATGCCCTGGTAAAACCTAACCTCCCCTCCCTCTTGAAAACGTCATCTGTTCTCTTCATGACGTGTGTCTCGGCAGAAGGTGGGACTAAACATCCTCCACTGCTGACTGAAAACTTGAAACTTCCTACAATCCAATCAATTCCCAAGGACAAGATCAAGTCCCTTCCTAATAATAATAATAAATGATGATCACCCTACCACCAGCAGTAGATAGTTTGAACTTGGGTAATACAAGCAAAACTCTCAGTACTCAATCTAAGAGTACGGGCAGGAACATAATGGTGTATTAATTCTGTAAAATGAAGGTACTAAACCATGGCAGGCCTTAAAAACTAGGACAAGTATTTTGAACTGAATGCGATACACAATGTTTTGTTAAATACAAGGGCACGTGCAACTGAGTTTTGAACTAGTGGATAGGCCAGAAAACAAAGAGTTACAATAGTCTAGAAGCGAGGTTCTAAATGCATGGATAACAGTTTCGGGATTTAACAAGCTGGCTGATATGGGATTCAAAGCATAATCTAGAATCAAATTGCGCATTTTGGGTGAAAAATTAACTAAAACTCTGTCAATATGAATGGAGAAGTCATGTTGGGAAATGACGAGGGATTTAGGGCTTACTAGCAGGATTTCTGTTTTGTCAGTTTTAAGAAGTTTTGAGCCATCCATACTTTGAGCTCTTGTAGGCAGGAAGTGATGGAAGAACAGAATTGGGTTGAACAGTAAAATAGATTTGAGTATCATCTGTGTTATTATGGAAATTAAGACCATGACGCTGTGTGATCTGACCAAGAAGGAAGCATATAGATTAGAAATAGAAGTGGACCAAGAACAGATCCTTGAGGTACACCACAGGAAACAGTGACAGAGCAAGATTTGTGTTGCCAAATAAATGGTTGCCTGTCTGAGAGATATGAAGTTAGCCACTGAAAGACAGTTCCAGTTATACCGAAAGCAAGCCAAAAAAAAAAAAAATTCCAGAAGCCATTTCACTCGGATATACGTCACAATAGGGAAGAAAAGACTATCGCAACTTTCATTTCATGCCGACTTTAATGTTGAACTTGCTCGTATGGTATTGATCCAGTTTCTGGAGTTTTTGTCTTTTTTTATTGTTAATTTTTAAAATGAAGTGTATTCTCCATTTTATTTGTAAAAAGAAATTTAATAGTTTTACAAGTTTTCATGAAATAAACCCAGACAGCATGGTTAAGACCCATTAACTGAAACTGGAACTATTATTAATCATTTTTTGTAATTGAATGAAAGTTCGAATGAAATAAAAACTGGATGAAAAACATTTTAATGGATTAAAAAAAAGTGAAATGTTGCCTTGGCAACTGACTGAAAAAATAAGTTGAAGAACTAAAATTTCTAAAACTTACATAAAAATAAATTAAAGATAAATAGAAATAGAAATATAAAAAAATAACTAATGAAAATGCCAAAAGCACATAACAAAATGACTAAAACCTCAAAAAAATAAAAAAAATAAAAGCCAATTCAAAATGTTAATAAATACTATAATATTGTATAAATAGTACTAATATAACACTGCACAAAGCTGATGGTCCTGACTGGACATTATCCTGCTTAATACATGATTTCTTACCAAATTAATAAATGGACATGAAATATTGAACTTACTTATTTTATTATGTGATTATAATTAGGAAATCAATTTCCTGGGTTTGCCTGAATGCACATTTTAGTGGTTATTATTCAGCTACATTGTTTGTCGTAACTGACCAATCAGAATCAAGTACTTTGAAGAATGATATAATAAATCAGCATCATTTTACTAGAAAATGTTATGAAGATTGTAAAACTGTACAGTAATCCCTGTCTTTTCTTCTCCAGGTTTGTTACGAATAAATATCTGATGAAACCGAGCAGAGATTATGATGTGGAGTGGGGCTACGCGTTTGACGTCCATCTAAATGCTTTCTACCCTCTTCTGGTCATTTTGCACTTTTTACAGCTATTCTTCATCAACTGTAAGTGGAAGATGTGTATAAATGTATAATGATCTGTACTGTTTTCAATTACAGACTTTGTGAACACCTCTTGCTCTCTTGACAGATGTTGTTGTTACGAGTTCAGACTGGTTCCTGGGTTATTTTGTGGGAAACACCTTGTGGCTTATTGCAATCGGTTACTATATTTACATCACATTCCTGGGCTACAATGGTAAGTATTGTGATAGCTAGTGTGTTTTTACTAGGGATGCATGATATATCGGCCACCATATCGGTAACTGATCGGTGATCAGTTTTAATGTTATCGTTATCAGTCGGATAAGATATCTTGAAGCCGTTAAATAACGGATTATTTCCTTCAGCTGAGACACTTCAGATGCGGACTCTTCGCCATGATGGTTTTGAATTGCTTGAAATATGATTGGAATCACTTAAAAAAAAAAAGAAGGAAAATACAGTACAGTGCATCATGTGCAGTGCTTGTCTATCATATAGGCTACATAAAATTGTAATCAGACATAAAAATTTGGATTTAGATTTATCGGCCAATATAGTCAAGTCATCTTCATTTATATAGCGCTTTTAACAATGTAGATTGTTTCAAAGCAGCTTTACAGAGATAAACGTATAATTTAAGGTAACAGAGATTGTTTTGGCTTTATAGCGGTTCTTTAATAAAGTTATTTTCCAGCTAAAGTTAGTTTTGATTGATTCGCTTCCGACGCAACGATCATTTGTTATTAAATTAGCTAGGGGCCACTAAGACGACACCATTCTCTCTACACAGACTTTAAACGCGAACCTGTGAGAAACGCTGATGGTGTTCACATGCGCATTAAGAATTGGTTCTATAGTTATGTGCGTTTGAATATATGTGTGCATGTTTGTATTCCCTACAAGCCAAGCCTAAACAAAGTACTGGTCTTTCCTTATAAATTTTGATACAGAATTTTATTTTGTCCCTTCGGGGTAGGTATGCGAAACAAATTTTCCCGACAACGCTTTATCTGGAGTGGTAAAGAGATCCTCCATAGGGAGAGAGTAGTTGGCACTTCAGCACTGCGTTGTCATCGGGTCCAGGCGAAGGTCCTTCATCAGATCTGGATATGGCCTGGATCCGGCAGGCTGCGGGAAAAACTCGGCATAAACAAAGACACTAAAATTAGCGTAGATGTCTTATGATGTAACGAGTTAGGGCTGGGTGATAAAACGATAACGATAATTATCGCGATATAATTTTTCTCGATAAAACGATATCAAGAGTTCGATAATGTTTATGCGCCAAAAGCGGAACGAAACGCATTTGAACCGCGCGCCACACAGACCATTAATCCGCTCGGCTCAAAGTCCAAACGCTATGTCCAAACGGCAGCGCAGCGCGAGCTCACTAGAGCCGATGCGTTTACTCTGATTGCTCTCGTCACGAGATCCAGTGAGAACACAATGTCTCAGTGATTTAAACCAGTTTAAAGGCAGATGAAACAGCGCTGACAAACAGGAGAAACACTGTGCGCAACGATACAGTCAGAAGGCTTTTCCGTCTACAAATTCCCATCATTTACCATGGATTTACTGTAACGTTAGCCTAGTAATATTAACTGCACCATGAAATGTGGGATATACATATTGAATTGTATTATATTATTAATGTAGACGATGTATTAAAGGACTGATGGAATATAATTACAGTATTTAATAATATATTTAGGCTACTGTTTTTCATACAAATACCATAGAAACCATAAAGTTACATTTTGCCATGATAGTGAGGTTATCATCAGGGCCGTTTCTAGGCATAGGCAAACTAGGCGGTCGCCTAGGGCGCAAACAGCTGGGGGGCGCCATTGAGAGCCCCCACCACACCAAGAGATTTTTTTCTCGCCCAAGCGAGTGGAAGAAAAATCCTTATTTTTTTATATTTCCGATAATGGAGCGTATATTTGCACTAAGTGCCTGTCTTTTTGGCAAAAAGACGCCCATCTCTAAATATCTACAGTGGCATAGGTCATAAGGCGTGAGATGTTTGAAAGTAGCTCTTGATGCATTCGAACCAAGTTCGAATCCGCCTTTTGCCGAACTCGCTCTTCTTCTCCCTTTTTCCAACACATGAGATGTAAAATTTATAGCCTAACATAAAGGTCTCTAACGTTATATTTTGTCAACGAATTAAAATCGAAATCGTGATATGGATTTGTGCCTTTATAAAACAGCACAAGACTTTAATTAAGTAGCCTAGCCTATATAGGCATTCTGTTTGTGCTGCGTGATTTAGAGAAAAGTGCGCTCTTTGCTCATGCGATCAGCATGGTGATCTGGTGTTGTCTCCAAAATAAAAGGTCAAGGGTTTATTTCTTGCAAGTGAAGAAATTAGGACCTAAGTATTGTAATTTTCCTATACTATTGTAGTGTAATTTAAAATCTACTTTTGAAATATTCATTTTAATTTATACAGTACATATTGGCTATATGGATTTTACATATATATATATATATATATATATATATATATATATATATATAAATAAATACTGTTTTTACGTCATAGGAATACTTATATAAATCATAAACACCAGTGATAATGTAATGTAGACTGAGACTCTATATCATAACTAAGATGTCTGAGCCCTCTTTAGTGTCCAGGTACAAGTCAATGGCTTTTCTTTGTTCAATGTGCACAGTTCATGGGTTGAAGCTCTTAATTTTTAGCTCTCAAAGTGCACCAGATTGATGCATTAATTTAACCTTAAAATGTAAAAAATGTTCATGCCCCCGAAACCCACTAGAGGGACAGAGGTCCACCCAACATAGTTTCACAAAATCCTATGTTGGGGTAATTCAATAGGAATCTTGCCTAGGGTGCCAAAAAGGCTAGAAACGGCCCTGGTTATCATGATCTAAATGCATGATACTGGATGACCAATGGTTAAGTTTAATAAAACTCAAACAGTCAGAATATTACATTTTACCAAATAAAAATTAGCACATGCAGAAACTAAGAAATTAATTGTCCAATAAAGATATTTATTTTGTTAAGGAAAAATGACAAATGTTTGAATGTTCTACCTCGGATTTGTGAAATATTCACCAGTTTGGCAAGTGTTTGTCCTGATATGTTCTGACAATAAAGAGTAGTTTAAAACCACAGTTAACGCTCTGGTTTCTACAACTTTCACTTAGGAGCAAAAATCTGCCTTTAAACTTGAAAGAAATAAAGATTTGACTTTTATCGTGATAATTATCGATATCGACTGATATAAAAAAAATTATTGTGATATTTTTTTTTGGCCATATCGCCCAGCCATATAACGAGTACATCAGGATTTATGGGAAGTGTTCCCGGTTCCGGCTGACCTGATCTATGCAGCCTAACATTGAAATATAGAAGTCTATAATGTATTATGTGAATGCTAGACGTGCAATAGACGTGAAGGACTATAATGCGTTAAGAGCTCGCTCAAGTACTGCGGAGCTAGTATATATCAGTTATCAGCTGTCAAATATAAACAATTATCGGTTATCGTATGGGCAAAATTTTCATATCGATGCATCCCTAGTTTTTACCAACCATAAATTCTCTGAACATTGTCTAATTTTGTCTTCTTGTTTCTTTAGCGCTCCCGTTCTTGAAGAACACTGTGGTGCTTCTGTATCCCTTTGCTTTGCTCGGACTCCTGTATGTTCTCTCCATTTCACTTGGCTGGAACTTCACTAAAGGTCTCTGCTGGTTTTATAAGCACAGGGTCCAGTAGAGGACGCCAGAACGCACGAAGGACATTGCAGTGCACTTGTGCTCTTAAAGATGGGTGGAAAGTTTGGTGTCGCTCTTGGGACTTTTTGAAATTTTGTATTATCTGTAAATATCATGTTTGGTTGTAGAGGAAAAGAGTTTCGCTTGTTTATGGTGTCATGCCTTTTTTTTTTCTCCTTAATTTGATACTCAACCCTCATTTAAAGGAACACTCCACCATTTTTTGAAATAGGGCTTATTCACCTTCTTTCCTACGTTTAGATAGGTGGGCAAATGCATTTTTGTCTCAGTGCATGCATTGTTTTAGTTTGACAGGGTCGGTGCTAGCTTAGCTTAGCATAATGAATGGAATCCTTTGTTGCCAGCTAGCATGTCCTGAGTAAAAGTGATATAAAAAATAAAAAAACCCACCTAATTATTTCTTGTGGCCTGCGTATTCACAACAAGTACAAATAGCGATGCAGATTAACACTAGGCGATTTCCTAGGCAGATATTGACTTATATATTAAGGACTATATTAGGGGGAAGCACAGGCGAAGCACTGCTACTTGGGCGTGATATCTCTGCGCCCAAGTAGCAGTGCTTCGCCTGTGCTTCCCCCTAATATAGTCCCAAGTCAATATCTGCATAAGAAATCGCCTAGTGTTAATCTGCATCGCTATTTGTGGCCACAAGAAGTAATTAGGTGGGTTTTTTTTTTTTTTTATATCACTTTTACTCAGGACATGCTAGCTGGCAACAAAGGATTCCATTCATTATGCTAAGCTAAGCTAGCACCGACCCTGTCAAACTAAAAAAATGCATGCACTGAGACAAAAATGCATTTGCCCACCTATCTAAATGTAGGAAAGAAGGTGAATAAGCCCTATTTCAAAAAACGGTGGAGTGTTCCTTTAATGTTGTGATGTGGTTTTGAAAATGCAAACATGGGGAAAAGTGCATAATATGTCTGCTTGGATGCTGCACTTTTTACTTGTGAGAATGTGTACAATAAAGATATTTTTAAAGAAACGGATTTGTAATGTATTCAAATATTGCCATCTAATGCATGAAATGTAAATGTGTGAATCAAATATATTTTCCATATTTTCCCTTTGTAGCTGCAGATATGGTCATAATTAACATATTCTAGAAAATTATAAGGGATTGTTTTTTTTGTTTTTTTTTTCTTTTTAATTACAAATGGTTCTAAAGAAATTTAACAAACAACAAAAATCCAGATAAAATACAATACTAACTACATAAAAATGAATATAATAAAATATTCGTATAGATAATAAAATAAATACATTTCGAGGGCTGCTTGGAAATCTTGTGAGGTGTGACATCAAAGGTGCGCGAGCACCTCCTTTGGATCTTCTCGCGCGCACTATCGGCCACGCGCCTGCGCGACCCACACGACCACACGTGACGTCAGACAGCAGCATGGCGGCCAAGGTGACTCCAGCGACTCTGTATTTGACTGAAAATTTATGTTTCTCATTTTTATCTGACGACTCTTAATTGCAGTTGGTGTTTATGAGCGGGAGAAAAACTAATAGATGTAGAAATGAGATCAGTAGAGAGAGTGATTAAACGTTTTTAACGACCGGCGCGAGCATCACTGAGCTTATCACTACGCTCGGGCTGAGACTTTGACTGAATTGAGTATCTGTGAGGATCATAAAACCATAAAAAATATCTGAAATCTGCGTTAAAACGTATTAATCAGCTCTCCAACAGCCTTTTGTGTTGTTAGAGATTAGCTTTGTTTATAAAGTGTAGTCGGGCGTGTAAGGGGATCATGCCGTGTGGGCGAAATTGGGATCATTTTATTCTTCAGGGACTCAATGGCTTCATGTGTGTTTGTGTTGATGAATTAGTGGCTGATTTATTTATGGTTAATTTGTGCTTTTTAAAAACTTAATTTAGTTTTGCATATATTCTGTGCAATATTTGTGAGCCAGAAAGTCCCAATAATATTGAATGTGCCCTTTAACCGCGTAGAGTCTTTGGTATTTACGTGAGGATTTGGGAATAAATGTTAGTTTTCTCAATATAACCCTAATGAAACTAACGAGACAGCTAGATCTGTTTAGTTCACTAGTTTCACTAGATAGGGTAGGGCTACTGTGACTATAATTATGAGTAAAACACTTTAGTTTCACATTCCAGCCCTTTAACCTTCTAATTATTGTTTCAGGTGCAGTCAACCAAAAGGGCCGACCCTAACGAGCTGAAGGTCATCTTTCTAAAGGTAAGATAAAACATTAGAAATTCTTCCTTATTTTGGTCTAATACCAGGTAATGATGGTTGGTTTCTCCCTTTATACTGTAGTAAATTGAGTCCATTGAGCAGCTTTGTACCGGCTATGCAACCTTAGATGCAAAAGTCAATAGTGTCATGACTTTGTTCTGTCACTTAATCTTTATTTCCTTAGTCACGCTGCATTTTTAACTATCGTGGTGTTGTCGGTAAGTTTAGGATGCTTAAGATGTCAGGTTCACTTCAACGTGCACATCATGACTGATTGGAGCCGTCTCCTTTCACCAACAGCAACACAGAGTGAGACTTGCATGCTTGGGAACGTCTAGACGCCTGTGTGTGATTGTGGGTAAACAGTGTGTGTGTGTGTGTGTGTGTGTATACACTTTCTTTCTCCATCTTTAAATGTCCTCCAAGGCTTTTTTCTGTTCGTGTAGGGACTTGTGATCACTTCCGCCGTTGAGATCTTGTGGGTCTGTCAGCCGAGAGTAGTTGTTTCTTGGGCCGCTTTGGTGTCTGGTAACAGTGACTTGTGTGCGATGTGGCTCTATTAATAGGACTCAAGCATGTAAGATGGATATATTGGAGGAAGACATGAATGTCAGGGCAATAGATGGATGAGTGAAGAATGTATGATAAGGTCAGAGGGCATCTCCCGTCAACACTTTGTCCAGATTATTGGGCTCGTGAATATTATGTCACCTTTGTCTAGTTGTCCCAGTAGACGGATGTTGGTACTTGATAAACAAGATTGTATCTGGCTTGTTACCATAAACAGTTGCCAGTGTTATTTTACACGACTGACAACAGTTTTGTTTCCTTAACACTGGGAGAATGCATAATAATACTCTTAAAATACAGTTATAATGTTTGTTAAGCCCTGTTTTATGTATTGGTTCATGACATTGATTTTTGAACCATGTTTTTGAGGTTCAAAAAATAGCATCACACATGTTTAATCATGCTTCATATTCAACACAAATGCTGTAATTGTGTGTTTTTTTTATTTTATTTTCCCCTCAGTATGCCAGTGTGGTGGAGAAGGATGGAGAGCGGTACATGACACCCACTGATTTTGTGCAAAGGTATTTGGGCCTCCACACGCAGCTCCACTACAACCCTAAAACTGTGCAGCTGCTCGCCGGAGTGGCGGACACCACAAAAGATGGGTGAGACGAACGTCATGTTTTCTGTGTTCTAATTATTGATGGTTTGATATGAAGCCTGAACCTTCAGATCAGCTCAGATCTAGAAGTTCACCTACTTTTGCATTATTTTCTGCTGTAGCAGCCAGATGCGAATGGGATCATTTTGAAAATGCATTGCACATACACTCCTGTTCAAAAGTTTGGGGTCGTACGATTTTTAAAAATGTTTTTTAAAGATCAAGGATGCATTTATTTGATCAAAAATACAGTAGAAACATTAATATTTTGAAACTGTACAATTTAAAAGAACTGTTTTCTATTTTAATATATTGTAAAATGTAATTTTATTCCTGTGATCAAAGCTGCATTTTCAGCATCATTACTCCAGTCTTCAGTGTCACATGATCCTTCAGAAATCATTCTAATATGCTGATTTGCTGCTCAAGAAACATTTCTGATTATTAGTATTTAAAATACTTGTGCTTCTTAGAAAGTTCAAAAGAACAGCCTTTTTTAAATAGAATTTTAGGAACATTATTATAATAAATGTCTTTTCTTTCACTTTTGATACTTTCACTTTTGATAATACATTCTTTTCACTTTTCTTTTCAATTTAATGTGTCCTTCCTTGCTGAATAAAAGTATTAATTTCTTTAAAAAATAAAAGCATTTTTGAATGGTAGTGTTCATGGCGTAATTTAGAAAATTCTGTTTTGTACATAAAATCATGTAGTTGCAAGTGATCCAACTAATGTTGAGTTTAACAGAATTACAAATTGAGCTTGTGCATGTCTTAATGTATGATTCTTCTGATTTTTCATTAAGGCTGATCTCGTACCAAGAGTTTCTGGCCTTTGAGTCAGTGCTGTGTGTGCCTGATGCCCTCTTCATCGTGGCCTTCCAGCTGTTTGACAAGACGGGCACTGGAGATGTGTCCTTCGGTGAGAACAGTAGTGACTGTATATAAATGTTTAGTCTTATTTCTTCTGTACACTGTATTTGTGTGTGCTATGTATTTTTACATGCTAACATCGAACTCCATTATAATCAAAACAGTGTCAAGTATTTGTGTGGTGATGGTGTTTCCCATGTAGGTCGTTCTTGTTAAATCACTTATGAGGATTCACGTAATGCTGCCTATGTAGACAACGTTTTTGAACAGAACCGTAGTGTGTTGTATTCCCCTTTACAGAGTCAGCTGATCATAATATAGTTATGCTAGAAAAACAAGCAGCTTAACCTTGAACACACAGTCATTCATTCACACACATGTTCAGCAAAGCTATACAACACTGCCAGTAATGCTGTAACGTCTAGTATGGACTGCGGGAGTGTAAATCTGTCCATGTCCGTGTGTTTACAGAGAATGTGCGTGATATCTTCAGCCAGACGACCGTGCACCACCACATCCCCTTCAACTGGGACTGTGAGTTCATCCGCTTGCATTTCGGCCATAACAGAAACAAACGCCTCAGCTACCTGGAGTTCACCCAATTCCTGCAGGTACTACGCCAAACATTTACACATAAGAATAAGAATCTTTATTGTCATTGTATGCACACAGTAGTACACATCAACGAAATGGAGTAAGCAGTTCTGAACAAGAGGCATAAAACAATTAAGTAATAATAAATAACTAGTAGAATAAAATAAACAATATAAATATCATTTAAACAATACACAGTATTAGTGCAACCACAGTATAGTGTTATTGTAAAGTGAGGTAGTGCAGGAGTACTTTAAAAACAACATCAGTATTAGGGATGAACGTAATATCGGCCACCATATTGGTATCCATTTTTACTGTTATTGTTATCGGCCTGGTAAGAAAATTTGGCTGATATATTAAAGCCGATAAATAATGTATTATTTTCCTTCAGCTGAGACACTTCAGATGCGCACTGTTCGCCATGATGGATTTGAATTGCTTGAAATATGATTGGAATCACTTCAAAAAAAGGAAAATTCGGTTCAGTGCAACATGAGCAGCACAAGTCTGTCATATCCGCTATGTAAAATTATGATGAGAACATTATAATTGTGTGTTTGGGACATGGCTTTTAATGGTAAGATTTTTGTTTTTGTAATCAGGCTCTCAAAAATTATAAAACAATTTGGAATTAGATTTATCGGGCAATATATCGGTTGTCGGCTTTCAAATATAAAGAATTATCATTATCAGTATCGCCAAAATTTTCATATCGGTGCATCCCTAATCAGGGTACGTGCATGATTGTAAACACTGTTCATAGTAAAACAAATAAAACAGTATATTATGATGGTAAACAGTACAAACATTAATGCAGCAGCACTATAATAACTAATAATGTTCACTGTTATGTGCCATAATATGTATGTAAAAAGGATGCATAACAGATATGCAGATATACAGCTCATTTTGTAGTTACATTCTTTACCAGCAGGGGTGAACAGGTCAACGCTAAACATCCAAATCTTGACCTTTTGGTCTTTGGCAGTGGCGAATTTAGCATAGACAGTAAAATAAATGGACACAGCGACCCCATTGGATTCAACGGAGACAAGTGAAGTCAATTAGAAGCACTCACTTCCTGATGGCTGAGTGACTGCACAGACTCAAACTGAGCTTGACGACATAGATGTGACGTGAGCAACCCGTCTGTCTTCTAGTAGCTGTGCCGAGAGAAATCTGAATCATTCCCTTCCAAAACTTGCAGAGACGGAGAGCGTGAGTAGGAGGTGTCCATGAGCTAGGAGCAGGAGCAACTTTTGCTAAGTATTCTGATTAATTATTTTGTCATTTTGCCTCCACGTCCCGATTGCCCGCGAGCTTCTCCTCCTGTCTATACGGTAATCGCTCTACTGTGCGACAGAGAGTCGTGTGGTTATGACGCAATCGTTAGCCTATTTTTACAAAAACGGCTTCTACGGGGCCATAACGTAAGATACAAGGTAATGGACTCTTTTATACATTTTCGTGTTTCTTTAGAAATAAATAATGGACAAATGGAGTCTTTAAACGCCTCAGATGTAAAGTTATTCGCTGTCAAAGTGACGCCAAAATGAATGGGAGTCAATGGAATGCTAACAGCAGGTGATGGTCCGCTAATCAATGGCGGCGCCCAGGTGAAGCTTCAATTTTTTTCGAATGATTGCCCCCCTGGAATTTAGTCATGGGTGACATCTTGATGGGGGACAGCCATGCAAAAAATTATGTTTTGTGACAAATGATGTAAGGGGTGGCAGGGGTTGGTTCGCTCAGGGCGCCATACTAGCTGTAACTGGTCTTTGGCAAATTTTAAGTTCATCCCTCACCCAAAATGTGATTTCTGATTTCTGTGCTTGCGTTTTCATAGGAGCTGCAGCTGGAGCACGCAAGACAGGCGTTCGCGCAGAAGGACAAGGACAAGAGCGGCATCATTTCATCCTTGGATTTCAGTGACATCATGTCCACCATCAGACACCACATGCTCACGCCTTTTGTGGAGGAAAACCTTGTGTCTGTAAGTGTGCAGCTCTCTTGTGGATCTGCTGAGATGGAGTTTGTTGTAAAAGGTTTATGTGTGTGTCTCCTAGGCAGCAGGGGGCGGCACCTCTCACATGGTGAGCTTCTCCTACTTCAATGCCTTCAACTCTCTCCTGAACAACATGGAACTGATCCGTAAAATCTACAGCACTCTCGCTGGATCTCGCAAGGATACGCTTGTCACTAAAGGTTCGTGCTGTCCATAATAATCAGTTCATCTGCACATTTTTTTCATTTTGCTAAATTGTCTAACATTTTCTTTCCTCTCTCCATCTGTAGAGGAGTTTGTTCATGTTGCAAATAAGTTCGGTCAGATCACCCCTATGGAAGTCGACATCTTGTTCCAGCTCTCAGGACTGCACTCCCAAACAGGGTACTTTCCTTTTTTAAAACAGGTTAATCCACATGTACATTAAAGCAGCATTATCAGCTGATCAGGTCTTCTGCAAGCCCCTCCTTTCTCTCTTATTGGACTGTTCTGCTTTAAATGCAAGTAGACAACTATTTTATTTAGTACGATCTCTTAAAGGCACACTATGCAGTTTCCGTTTTTGTCAAACAGCGACCCCTAGAGTCTCTGTGGAGTACTTGTATTTAAAGTTACTGTCGTAAATACTACTCATGCAGTCTTCCGACCGCGTTTTCTTCGTCGACTCTGCCATGATTCACGTCTGAAATGCGTGGTAGTGTTTTCCATAGAGGCTGCTTCATGTGTTGTTGATGTGTGTGACGTCGTGCTGTAAAGCAAGTCGTGATTCCGCTTCCAACCTGTAGGGGGACCGAAGAGGAAAAGTGCTTTAAGCAGACAGTCTACTAATACTCTAATGAGAGTTAGTTGACATGTACTTGCTAAATTACTTATAGTTAGTAGAATATCTAAAGTGGATCATTGAAATAAAGTGTTACAAATATCTCTATTGCCTACCTGCCTACCATCTGATCAGGTGTTAATGTATGTTATGATGTGTAGACGATTAAACCTGGCTGATATCGAGAGGATAGCGCCACTGGAGGAAGGAGCTCTGCCTTATAATCTGGCTGAAGTGCAGAGACAGGTGAGTTAATCTGTATAGACATATATCAGAGTCATTTAGGGTTCATTTACATGTGTGTATATATATTACTGTGAGAAAATTGTTATCAGTGGCAAACACTGCTAATTATGGCACAAAACACCTTTTTACTTTGGGTTAAGGATTTTAAACCTCTCTCACTTTCTTCAGAAAATGTAAAAACCTGGTTTAATCTTATTATTCAGGCTGCTTTCATATATCTAAACAGATGCTGTTTTTCTCTGTGTGCAGCATTCGCATGGGGATGTATCTCGCTCTGTGTGGCTGCAGGCAGCAGAGTCCGCATACAGGTTTAGTTTGGGCTCCATCGCTGGAGGTAAGATGTTACACAACGGGTTGGATCGAGGGCATTTTTCACCTACTGTGTTATGTATTTTCTTATGACAAAAGATGATGGTAGTAGGACGTTAATCATTCACTCTTTTACTTCACATCAAAGCAATAAACCTTGATTTGCTACTTGCAATTGCTAGGTGGTATTAGGAGGAGGAGCATTTTATGAGCAAAAGGATATGTCAGCTAGTGTACAAGATGACTTTTTTCCTAGAAGAGATAAAATCTACAGTACATGTTAATTGTCAATTTTGATGCGCATGTTATCATATTACTGCTTATAGAAATGGACTAAAAACCACTGAAGTCCAATTTCATGGGGTTTTTAAAAGAGTTGTGTTTCATAGCACACTATCAGGCAAAGGTTTGGGGTCAGTGAGATGTTTTGGTCACACTTTAGATTAGGGTCCAATTCTCACTGTTAACTACAACTTTTGCCTCAATAAACTCCTAATTACTGCTTATTAATAGATAGTAAGGTAGTTGTTAAGTTTAGGTATTGGGTGGATTAAGGGATTTAGAATATGATCATGTAGAATAAGGCGTTAATATGTGCTTTATAAGCACTAATAAACAGCCAATATCCTAGTAATATGCATGCTAATAAGCCACTAGTTAACAGTGAGAAATGGATCCTAAACTAAAGTGTTGCAGATGTTTTTTTTAATTAATACTTTTATTCAGCAAGGATGCATTAAATTGATCAAAAGTGACAGTAAAGACAATTATAATGTTTAGAAGATTTCTGTTTCAAATAAATGCTATTCTATTCATTAAAGAATACAGAGATATCAGTTTCCATAAAAAATATGAAGCAGCACAACATTTTCCACATTGATAATAATCAGAAATGTTTCTTGAGCAGCAAATCAGCATATCAGAATGATTTCTGAAGGATCATGTGACACTGAAGACTGGAGTAATGATGCTGAAAATCCAGCTTTGATCACAGGAATACATTACATTTTAAAATAAAGTAAAATAGAAGACAGTTATATATATATTATATATATATATGTTTTACTGTGTTTTTTGACAAATACATGCATCCTTGTTGAGCATAAGAGACTTCTTTCAAAAAAAAAAAATCTACTTTTATTTCAGAAGATCAAGAAAACTGTTTTCCATGTCTCGTTTAATGCACTGGTTTTGCTGGTTTAAATTGATAGTATATACAGTATATGTTTGATTATACACACTTTAACCTGTGTGTTTGTTTATAGCCACTGGTGCCACAGCTGTGTACCCCATAGACCTGGTCAAGACCCGCATGCAGAACCAGCGCTCCACTGGCTCCTTCGTAGGAGAGCTCATGTACAAGAACAGCTTCGACTGCGCCAAGAAAGTCCTGCGATACGAGGGATTATTCGGCTTTTATAGAGGTTGGATTTGTGTTGCGTTGACATCCCTGCTTCAGAAAAACCATGTAAAGTGTCTGCATGTTAATTACCACTGATCTCGCTTTCTTTGTCCTACTCTTCTTCTGTTTGTGTGTTTCCCCTGCAGGTCTAGTTCCCCAGCTCATCGGAGTGGCTCCGGAGAAAGCCATCAAGCTCACTGTGAGTCTCATTAAACTGCCTGTAGAAAGCCGTTTCTGAGCCGCTGACGCTAAAGCCCGTTACATGAGTTTCTGTGTTGTCTGTCTTCCAGGTGAATGACTTTGTGAGAGACAAGTTTACCACAAAAGATGATACGATACCTTTGTTTGCTGAGATTCTCGCCGGTGGATGTGTGAGTAACACCGAACTGTTAAGTTGTGTTGTGTTGTGTTGTGTTGTGTTGTGTTGTACTTCACCGGCTGAACGATCTGTCTCTGTCTATCAGGCTGGTGGCTCGCAGGTGATCTTCACCAACCCTCTGGAAATCGTTAAGATTCGTCTGCAGGTTGCGGGTGAGATCACTACAGGCCCCAGAGTGAGCGCGCTCAATGTGGTCCGAGACCTCGGCTTCTTTGGCCTCTACAAGGTGGGATATGTGATGCGTCTGTCTTTAAGACTTTGAATCCAAGCAAAATTGACATTGTAGCTTCTCACTGCTTGCTTTCAGAATACAGTTGAATATGGGTGCTATGCCTTAGCGTGAACTATAACACATAAATGTGACTGGTTTTCCTCCACAGGGTGCCAAGGCGTGTTTCCTGCGTGATATCCCCTTCTCTGCCATCTATTTCCCGGTCTATGCTCATACGAAGACACAGCTGACGGATGAGGACGGGAGACTGGGCCCTCTGCAGCTGCTGACCGCTGGCGCCATCGCAGGTCAGAACATGACTTCAACTTTGTGATGCTGGCCCAGTTCAATTTCAGTTAAGGACTGGTTGCACCCTTACAATAACATTTGTAATACATTTTATTTATTTTTTTAATTAATAAGGAATTTTTCAATTTTCATGAAATTAAAATTAACCTTATCTATTATTTTTTTAAATGCATGTTATTTGTTTTATAGTGAAATTAATCATCCGTTTAGTTTTTTCAAATTTTTTATTTGTCCTAATAATTTTTCTACATGTCTGTTTTGCACTCTTGACATTACACTGTTTGTGTGTGTGTAAGTGGGTGTGTCCATTTTGAACTCTTGATGTTTTAGTTTATCCACTTTTTTTTTTTTTTTTTTTTTCTTATGCATTTCTTTTTTTCTGATTTGTACCCCGAAAAAATAGCTTTTTGTTTTCATATTTTCTATATTTCCATTAATTTCCTATGGCGGTCATATTCGACTGTGAACAGTACAAGTATGGCTATTTTTTAAGACCATTTAGTGTTTTCAGGTTTTTTTATGTTCTCATAGCAAGTGACACAAAAGTCAAGTTTCGTAACATTCAGATGTAGTAAAACATTTGAAAAATGCAATAAAAAAAAGATCCGTCTAACAGTACCAGAGGCATTTTCTACCATTATATTAACCATTTTTATATATATTTTTTATTTTCATTCAAAAGAAAATTCACCCTATCTATTTTTATTGCATGTTATTGGTCTTATTGTGAACGATTCAACCGTGTACGTATTTCATCTTTCTTTTTCATTTTTTTCTAAACTCGATCTTCTGCCAAATGACTTCTCACTGCCAAAGTAAGCAGGACTTCTCCAATCATTTATTCTGCTTAAACCCCGCCTCTGTATCTCATATTCATCTTCCTGCAACTTTGAGTGCAACAGAATCCAAACAACTGAAACAAAAAAAAAAAATGAAGGAAGGAACTTTGTTCTGTGTCACAATACTTCCGTTTCATAACTTTTTTCAGACAAAATGAAACTGCATCCGAGCAGATTTCCTGCTTTACGTTCAGATGTTCTGTCTTGTATTAATAGCTGTCTGAATGCTTTTAATTGACAGGTGTACCTGCTGCTTCACTTGTCACCCCTGCTGATGTCATCAAAACACGACTGCAGGTGGCAGCCCGCGCTGGTCAGACCACTTACTCTGGAGTGATCGACTGCTTCAGGAAGATCTTACATGAGGAAGGCTTCAGAGCACTATGGAAGGGAGCTGGAGGTACACACACACACACACACACACACACGTCACAGATTTCACTACAGTCTCGTCCATATTCACTCACAGTCCTCTCTCTGTCTTCTCGTAGCTCGCGTGTTCCGGTCATCTCCTCAGTTCGGTGTGACCCTGGTGACCTACGAGCTCCTTCAGCGATGGTTGTACGTTGACTTCGGAGGACAGTAAGTGTTGATCATGTTAAACACACTTTTTACTGGATTCACACAGCGGAAGACATCATGCTTAATCTGATAGCTGATGTACGCACTTTCATTTGAATTCTGTATGAATGTGCCAATCATAATGTTGATTAACTGAATAATGTTGACTAACATGTAGGGCAGGATTTTGTTTTTTACGCTTTTGGTCAAACATTCGGACGGGATTAACTTTACAAGGGTAGATGGAGTAATGTAATTTTACCACAGGACGTCTGTAATATTAATGGCCAATTCGCACGGGATAAGAGATCTCAGTAAAACTAGCAGAAGTGGGAGGAGTAACGTTAACTCGATTTGCACATCGCCGTCACCCTCCTGTCTTCATGTGTGTATTACGTTGCTTCCTGATATGCGTGCAAACATATTACCAATATTTATATATATATATATAAACAGTTGTGTCCGGTCGAACGATGTATTAATTAACTTCAGACTGGATTGTGTTGGTAATAGGCACTTACCTAACGCTAAAAGATGTTTCGTGCCTCTAACAAGTGCTTTCAATCTTCTTTCTGATCTGAATGTGGAAAACACTTGAGTTTTGCCACAGACTCGTCCCAGCGTCTAGAACACAACTGATGCTTTTCAAGCGTCTCCATACTTGAAAAACCAGGGAAAACTACTTATAAACAGGAAATGACAGAATATTTACGTACATATTTACAGCGGGTCTATTCGCACGGGATTAGTATCACCTGAGGTAATTTTTCCGGACCTTTTTACTGAAGGTAAAAGTCGGCGTAATCTTTACTGACATTGTCCGTAATGATTACTGAGATGCACATTCGGACGGGACTAAAATCACAGAGAAGCTCTGGTAATAATACTTTACTCCACCTCTCCATGGTAAACTAGTCCCGTCCGAATAGGGCTTCAGTTTAGTGGTAGTTAGCAAACGCCTGAAATCGATTACGGAGCCTTTATCTGGAAAAAAATTGCACTTTGAGTTTCTTTGCATTAAAAGCAAAAACTTATTTTCGTCCCCTTCCAGTCGCCCTACTGGTTCCGAACCAACGCCCAAATCCCGGATCTCCGAGCTTCCTCCTGTCAGCTCTGAGCACGTCGGTGGTTACCGTCTGGCGGCCGCCACCTTTGCTGGGGTGGAGAACAAGTTCGGACTGCACCTGCCCAAGTTCAAATCCTCCGGGGTCACGACCATTCACTCCGAAACGCCCAAGGAACAAGCTGGCGCATCATAAAGTCAAGCCCCGCCCACCATGGCCTTGTCCTCCAATGGCTGCATGCCTCCCTCCCATTTGCCTACATTTTTCCACACTTTATTTTCTCGTTCATTTCTTTCAGTTTTTAGGTGGGGGACATGGGAAATTATACTCGTTTTCAGAGTCTTGTTGCTTTAACCCATATCAGTGCCTCAGTTTTGATGAAGAACACTGGTTAGAGGTCATAGTGTGTTTGCTAAAGCACAGGGTAGACGTTTGCCACACTGATCAAGACCTAAAGCGACACATACAGTGAATTATCCATCAAGGGTCCTAGAGAAGTTCATCAGCCGCCGGTTAATAGTGAAACGACTGAGCTAAAGAGCTTTTCATGAAACACTCCTAAAAGAAAAAACACAACACGATGATGGTTTTATGTGTCTCCATTCCCCAAGACGCACATCCGCTGCTTTTGAGTTTTAGCCTCATGATTTCTGATGTATTGTTGTGATTGGAAGCATGCTGTAGTGCTCTTCATTTGCTCATTCGGCTTTGCGTAGCTTTGCACATGTACTGTATATACATGTACATCTCGTGCACAGAGATGTCTCTCTCTCTGCGTCACACTGACTGATGTACAGAGCTCTCAAAACTTGTGATCAAGGAAATCATGGTCGATTTGAAAAGTAGAAAATAATTTAAATGCATTTAATTCTTGTATTTTATGGAAATAAATCAACATGGTTCAATTTTATTTCTAGTTTGTGAAGGTTTTATTGGGTTTATTACAGCAAGTTACAAAAGAGGTTGGATAAAGTGAATTAGTGAAATTGTTGCAATCATGCAAGAGCACAGGGCATCATTCAGTCATCCGGCAAATCAGGGTTCCCACACATTTTGATCAATGGATCGTCAGTTATGTTTCTATTCATGATTACTGGATTTTTCTAAAAGAAAAAAATAATAATTACATGTACAAAGTGCAATTTCTAGCTATGGAAATACGATTATGTGATATAATTGATTATTAGAGGTGACCGTGATCATTGTGTGCTTGAAAGTCCAATTATATTCCCATTCAAATAAGGGAATTTTAAGCAAATATACACTGCCCGGCCAAAAAGAGTCGCTGTTTGTATAGTCAAATGCTTAAGAGTCTATGACTGGATCATTATTGCAGTGATTATTATGTTTCTAGCATGTTTGACAACAGTTCTTCTAACCCTTATTGATGGAGTGTGTAGCTTTTCATTTCTTAAACAACCATGTAAGAAGACACATCATGGCCATATTCCAGGATGACAATGTCAAGATTCATCAGGATCAAACTGAAAGAATGGTTGTGAGGAGCATGAAGAATAATTTTCACACGTGAATCGTCTCCTCTAAATCCAGACGTGAAACTCATTGAAAGTCTTTGGGATGTTCTGGAGGAGACTTTACACAGTGCTGGACTCTTGCATTGACAATACAAGATCTTGAGCAAATATTGATGCACATCTTGATGGAAATAAATGTTATTGTCATCCTGGAATATGGCCATGATGTGTCTTCCTAGATGTTTGTCTAAGAAATGAAAAGCTACACACTCCATCAGTTAGGGTTAGAAGAACAGTTGCCAAACACTAACATGTTTATGTTTCAAGGTAATTGTGAATAAACTATGGGTATCAACACAAAACTCTTTCCTGACAGTGTTATTTTATTTTATTTTTTAAGTTGTCAGCCAGCGGCAGCATCTTTCATCGTTTTCACGAGATTTTCACGACCCCCAGAATATTTTGTATGAATATCTGAACATACAAACTATCAAAAGAAGGAACAGAGCCTCTGCTGTTAAACAAACAAACAAAATCCATTTTATTCTAGCTTCATGCATTCTTTTTTTTTTATTAACATTTGAATATGGGTAAGTTTCATTAAAGCAACATTTTGAACAAAAAGCTGATAAAGTCAAGTTTTTGTCAAAGACTACGCCTGGATCGGATCCAGAACGACGATCAAAACATCGAGTCCATCAACACCCACGAAGCTTGTACAGTCATGTACCTCTTTGGGTTCGACATTTTATTCAGTAACGTTATGCAGTTTTACATGTATATGGTGTTTTATGATTGCGTTAGTTCACTTGTGCGTAAGCAGTGCTTCTATCGCTTGTTTCTGCTGCTTCTTCACTGGTTTCGAAACTGAGATTCTGTGCTATTTAACACTCAAAACATGGGTTGCCGGAGCCGGAAAAACTCAAGAGTTAATCGCCAGCCATAAGCTCATAATCATGAAATCCAAAGCTATAGAAATTTTCCAGGACTTCTTTCCAAGATTTTATTTACGCAAATTTTCTGGACCAAAATCAATTTTTAAATTCCCTGATTTGTCTGTTTTCCATGACTGTGGGAATCCTGATGACTGTAATGAGACGTCAGATGCAGAGGTAAATAACAAGAGCTTCCTTCATTTCAGTCATAAAACAGAAAAACAACACAAAGGAAACAGACATAAACAGAATAGCTTTGGTTCAGAATGTGTCGAGATTTAAGGCAGGTTTGATTTTCTGGGGTTTTTTTTTTTGGTTTTTTGGTTTTTAGTACAGTTTCATTTTAGATGCTCTGAACTCTTTAATTGGCCTAAAGTCAAGGTTCAATTCGCGTCCTTTAATTGCAAACTGCCAATGTTTTTTTTTTCTAACAGCAAGATTTTACGCTAAACATTTATGCAAAGGTAAAAGGGAAGCTCTTTTCAGGTCTTGTCAGTTACACTAATTAATGTTGCTTATACAATGTCAAGAAAAATACATAAATTAGATAAATACTACAAAAAAATCCATAGAAAATGAAAAGATTTCTATATTTAAAATGTTTGTAAGAGCACTCACACTGTGCGCTGGGAGGTCACGAATTTGAAACTACAAATAAAACGTTAAATTGTATAACAGGATGCAGATGTGGACAAGCCGTTATTAATTACTTGGCTTAAAATAAATGGCAAAATAATAACACTGTGTATAGGTCTAAATATTTGCCCAAGGGAACTTTTAAGTTTAGCCCAACAGGTTTTGAGATGCTAATCAAGGAACCACAGCCCCTTTAAAAATGACAAAACACTGAGCATTTTTTACACTTTTTGCAAGGGCAAAAAATGTTTTTCAGTCATAAGTCCCAGGATGAACAAGCACCAGAAGGATATAATGCTGTGTGATGGAAGATTGTGGATAGGTGTGTGTTCATGTGTGTTCTAAGGTTCGCTTTAAGGCATTCAGAAGTAAGAACTGAGATACATGTTGGAAAGTGTGTGCGATTTGAGTTATTACAAACGTACATGTTCAGTCTTTATGAGCTAAAAACAAAACGCATTTGTTAAAAAGCTATAAATATTCCAATAATGTGAAAGTTTGTCCAGAAGGGAATGTTAAAAATATTCAACCTCTTAAAAACCCATTTTTCTGCAGTTCCTCTAGGTTACGTCAGTGTCTTAAATCGTTATAAAGATGCTGTACAATAGTTTGCATATTCGTAGTGCTAATGCTGCTGTCCAGCAATGAATCGTCCCTTTCCTACAAATCAGCCTCTAATCTGATAAATATATAAAAACATTATAATTCACACCTGGTAAGATCTACGCTAACCAACTTTACCATCCCATCCCACTACGAATATTACTTAGCAACACTAAGTGCTTAATTTGTTAAAAGCTTGCTTTCTGAATTAAAAAGCCCTAGATTGTCATCCAGTAACACTAAAATAACTTCAGAGAGGGTGGAGATATGCAAATGCAGGGGAACCGTCATTGGTCAGCAGGGGTTGCCGTGGTGATCATGCAGCCAATCGTTGAGCAGCCAGTTCCTCCACATCCTCCCGGTTCTCGTTGATCTCTGCGAGCGTGCGCACAAACCGAGTCCACTCGTCCTGCCGGGGCACTGCAATTTGCTGCAGACAAAAAAACACCAGATGAGTTTCAATGACAACCGTATGAAGCTTGTTTCCGCCAGGGAATAAAACATTTTTAAAAAGTAATTGCGACTTTTTTATCTCACAATTCTGACTTTTGCCTCCTCAGAATGTGCAATTTTATATTCCACAATTATTGGAAACAAGTCAGAATTGCAATATAAAAAGTCAGAATCTGAGAAATAAAGTCACAATGCAAGAAATAAAGTCAGAATTGCAAGAATAAACTTGCAAATATTTTTTTTCTCTCAAGTACGAGTTTATATCTTGCAATTCTGATTTATTTTCTAAGATATAAACTCGCAATTGTGCAAAAAAGTCAGCTGAACATTTCATCTCACAATTCTGACTTTTTAACTCGCAATTTCAAATTTTTATCCCACAAAGTCAGATTTGCTGTATATAAAGCCGCAAATGCAAGAAATAAAGTCTATATCTTGAAAAAAAAGTTTATATCTTGCAATTCTGAAGCTTTTTCCAAGATTCTGAGAAAAAAGTAATCTGGCAATTCAGACTTTTTTCTCACAATTGAATTTATATCTCGCAATTATAACTTTTTTTTCTCAGAATTGTGAGATATAAACTTGCAATTGTGGGGGAAAAAAGTCAGCTGACAAAAGTTACTAGTCACTCAGCATTTTCACTGGAAGAACTTCCAGATAGATATTTTTTAATATTATCTCATAATTTGGCAGCAGGAATATTAGGCTGCTGTCACTTTAAGACTTGATGCACAGATCCATTAAACTGTTACACATGCGTTTTCTTTCTCAAATGTTCACATTCACTTAAAAAAATAACAGATTATGGAGTATTCACGTAAATACAGTCAATTTAATTTATATTTATATATAAAAAAGTGAGATAAAAGTCGAAAAAAACTTTTTAATTCCGTGGTGGATACAAGCTTCCATACAAACTACAGTATCTTTGACCATTGAAAGTGTTTCAGCAGTGTCGTCCTCACCTCTCCAACATCGTAAATGTGCACCTGTCCCTCGGAGTCGCCGACGGCCACCTCTCGTCCCGAGTGAGCCCAGCGCACGCGGTTCAGCGCAGGGTTTCCTTCCACCATCACGCTCGCCGTGGGGACCTGAGGGAGCACAGAATCATTCAAGATCTGGGGATCTGTTCATATTATATGTCTATGAGATTTGTGTACCTCAGTTTCATTGTTAAGGTTCCACAGGTCCAAACGTCCGACCCCGTCCACACAAGCAAACAGAGCCGGGTGTGTGGGTGACCACATGACATCATACACGTAGTCGGAGTTGTCCTCAAAAGAGTACAAAGGCTTATTGTTCTGTCAGGAGAGACACACAGAGCAGTGTTGCTATTGTTCACTAAAACAAAACTATTAAAAATTGTTTTTGTGCATTTAAATAAAGCTAAAATCAAATATAAATATTAGACTAGAAATTAAAACACTGAAATAAAGTAAGTTGAAGTACTAAAATAACTGAATATCAAAGCTTATTGATTTATCAGGACAGTCTCAAACAGAGCAGCATCAAGCTTTCCATCCCAGGATACCGATATAGCTGATGGGAATGCCATTTCTCAATAATATTTCTCAAGTGTTGATACAATCGTTTTTTGTTGAACTTAAATCAAATAAGTTTAGTTAAAGTAAAAAACAAAATTACTAAAAACTGAATTAACCCTTGTGCATTGTTTAAATTTACTACCTTTCGTTATGTTTGTGGCTGAAAACAGCCACTACTTTAAACTGCTGTAAAAATGTATCAGATAAATATTTTTTTCAATTTTTTTTGTGTCCAAGACTGTGATAAAAGGTAAAAAAAAAAATCCAGTCCACAATCACATTTTATATTGAAAATTAGTCATTTTGTGTGTTTTTTTTCCCCAAATCAGTGACATCATTTACAAATTTGGCAATTAAAGAGTTAAAATCCTGATTTTTTTTTAAACATTTAGTATTTTTGAGCAGGACTGAGGTTGATTAATAGATTTATGCAAAAAAAAATTGAAAAAAATATTTATCTGATATATTTTTACAGCAGTTTAAAGTAGTGGCTGTTTTCAGCCACAAACATAACGAAAGGGTAGTAAATTTGCCCACAGTGTACTGTTGAGTTTTTGAAAAATTTCAAAGCATTTTCCCAAAATATGTGTCAAAATAAGATTTGTCACCAAAAATCATTCCATTTGCTGAAACACAGAGAAAGTTATGGCCAAATTTAGACTAAAAAATACCCCATAATGGATGAAAACATCCCCAACAGCACATAAGGGTTAAAAATAAAGTTTATTATTCTGTCAGGAGAGACACGAACAGACCAGTGGTGTTACTGTAAAGTGTAAACTAAAACTATTAAAAATTGTTTTCATTAAAGGTGGGATCAGTAGTTTTTTAAAAACACTTTTGAAAACTGTGTTGGACCGACTACCAAAACACACTTGTAACCAATTAGCAGTAAGGGGCGTGTCTACTGATGATGGGGAGGAGCACACAGCACAGACATTAGCCGAACGATTACAGAAAGAGAGAGATGGCAGATAAAAAACAAAAGAGGAAAATGTCTGCTGAACTTAAAATGAAAAAGAAGGCTTACGATCCGGTGTTGTGCCGAATTCCGACCCCCTGCAAAATTACCCCCCCCCCCCAGTTGAAGTCAGTACCCGATTGCCTAATACTAACCCCGCCCCTAATCCTCCCCCCTCCCCCACAACTAATCCTAAACCTACCAATGCTAGGGGGGTAATAATTTGGCGAGGTCGAAATTCGCCATAACACCGGATTCCGCCGTAGTCGTTGCCTGGGTTACGGTCGCGTACGGAAGTGTGGGGCGGAGCTATCAAATTAGGGGCGAGATCATTTTGGGATAGGGGCGAGTTTCAAATATCAACATTTGCCAAAAGTTTTTTTCAAAAAATTTATGAAAACTTAAAAACCTTAAAAGAAAATAACAAACCGAAATAGAAGAAGCTGAAGAACTAAAATGTATAAAATGCTAATAGAATCAAGCCAAACAGAATAATAATAAAAAAAGTGAAAATGACAAGCACATGACAAAATTATTAAAATTTAAACTAATACTAACTAACAATAAAAAAAAATATATATACACTATAATAATATATAAATAATACTAAATAAATCCTCCATCGGATCTGAGTTTCCACTTCAGCAGTGTAGATGTAGTGTTTAAAACAGTGGTGTATTATCACCTTGGTGCTCCAGAGTTTGACGGTCCAGTCAAAAGAGGAAGTGACGAACAGGTGAGAGAAGTCGACCGGTCCTGACGCCGTGTGGCAGTCGAGCCCTGTGATTGGTCCATGATGACCCTCAAACATCTCACTGATGCCCGCTTTACTACAACACACACACACACACCAAAAGAAATCAAAGACTTGTGCGGATGTGAAACTGACACACACAGTCCTGGCTCACACTCTTACCTGCCATGTCTACAGGAGGTGTAGATGGACCCGTCCTCACTGCCCACAACAAAGTTATTGACATCACCCAGAGGAAATGACATGGAGGTCACGGCAACTGACTTGGACTGTTTGAACACGAGCTCCAGACTGTCCTACACACACACACACACACACACAGAGCAGGTGTGAGATTGACTCTTGTGTATCTGGATGAAAGAGAGCATGGCGCTGTTTCAAACCCTGGTGAGTTTCCTATTAAGACTTTTTTGTCAATGTTTTTAGGATTCATAGAATTTTTATATTAATGCTCTTGGCAGACGCTTTTATCCAAAGCGACTTACATTGCATTCAAATACATGTTTTACCAGTTTATGTATTCCCTGAGAAAAAAAGTTTGGGGTTGCATTTATTTCATCAAAAATACAGTAAAAACAGTTATGTTGTGAAAAATTATTACAATTTAAAATAACTGCTTTCTATGTGAATATATAGTAAAATGTAATGTATTCCTGTGATCAAAGCTGAATTTTCAGCATCATTACTCCAGTCTTCAGTGTCACATGATCCTTCAGAAATCATTCTAATATGATGATTTTATGCTCAGGAAACATTTATGATTATTATCAGTGTTGAATAGTGGTCAGTTGAGGTGCTTCAAATTTTTGTGGAAGCTGTGATTTTTTTTTTTCAGGACTCTTTGATGAATAGAAAGTTTAAAAGAACATAATTTATTTAATACATTTTATAACATGATGTATGTCTTTTGACAAATGTAATGTGTCATTGCTGAATAAAAGTATCAATATCTTAACAAAAAACAAAAATGACTGAGCCCTGAAGGGCAGTGTATGTAGATGGCGTGTGTGTGTGTGTGTGTGTGTGTGCGTGTGTGTGTGTGTGTGTGTGTGTGTGTGTGTGTGTGTGTGTGTGTGTGTGTGTGTGTGTGTGTGTACTTGTACAACTATCTTTGTGAGGACCAGTTTGAGTTTTAGACCATTGGAGTGATGACAAAGAGAGTAAAGTGAGGACATTTTGGCTTTTTGAGGCATTTTGTGTGTGTGTGTGTGTGTATGTGTGTGTGTGTCACCTGTGGTGTAGACAGCATGTCCAGACTCCAGGAGCACATCTTCCCATCCGTGGAGATGCTGATGAGATTGTGAGCGTTCTGAGTCCCCACCACATTCACACAGTACACCGGGTGCTGGAGAGATATATATATATATATATAGAGAGAGAGAGAGAGAGAGAGAGAGAGAGAGAGAGAGAGAGATGATCCACCGGAACAGTGTGGATGAAGATGATGCATCGCAGGGGTGTTTGTGCTCGTCGTGTACCGTGTGAGCTGAGGCTGAGAGCGGCGTCCTCTGCACAGGGGTGCGTTTGTTACTCCGGTTGTCCCACAGCACGATCTGACCCGAGTACGTGCCTCCAACCACCAGATTCGGATGAAACTGTGCAAACGCTGCTGACATCACTGCAGACTGAACAAACACACTTATTCCATGAGCCACGTGACCTTTGAACCTCAACATAATATATTATTATATAAATTTATGTAATATATAATATTTACTAAAATAATAAGACTAAATAATTGTTGTTATTAACAATACATTTAGTTCATTATGTACTTTGACATCTTGAGCAGGTTCAAGCCTTCCATAAACCTGTAATTCACACACTGACTGGGCATATTTAACCTCTCAGGATATTAATTTTTAAGAATTTCTAGGTTTACTGTGTGATTTGTTTATGCATGTATGCATGTATTTATTTAAATTAATTTTAATAATCCACCCATCCATCCATTCTCCAAAACTAAAATGAAATGAAACTAAAAAATAATGAATTAAAATCATTTTATATTGTATTATTTATTATGTAATTATCTATTTTAATAAAAAAAATATTTATTATTATTTTGTTTTTCATTCTCAAACTTTTTTTCTGTTGAATCCACAATCTTCTTAATTTCCATGAGATAAATGTGTGATCTTAAGATGAGATCATAATAAAACCAAGACAAAATTAGGTTACGCTTTATTTTAAGATGTCCGTGTTACAGTGTAATTATACATTTAAGTACTGAGTAATAATAATTAACTACATGTACTTACTACTATAGGGTTAAGGTTAGTTGCATGTAATCACGGATAATTTTATGTTATTACTATAGTAACTACATATAACGTGTAACGAGGACACTGTAAAATAAAGTGTTAGCCAAAATATTTAAAAAAAAAATTTAATGCACAGAGATATGCACTGAGATGGTCACCTGGCAGTGGAAGACATATTCTGGTGTGGTTTTCTTATATTTCATGTTCCAGACGAGAGCCACGCCGTCCGGCTCATGTGGCGCGTCCTCATTACTACAATATGATGCCAACAGCAGCTCAGGGTACTGATGGGAACGAGAAAACAGGAACAGTGAGGGGAACTACACTGAAAAGATAGTATTTAAAGGAATGGTTCAGAGTAAAATCCTCGAGCCAAACACCCCCCAGAAGCCTTTTTCCCCTTGGTCGAACATTATTAAAGTTAGAGCTTATTTAGAGATATTAGCCGGATGGCTTAGTGCAGGCGCTAATGGATCCAAGGTTGTATCTCGTAAATTACCACTAATAATGCCCAGAATGGTACCAAACTTCTTCAGTAGTACAAATAGGTTCTGTACTCATAAAACGAGGCATTGGGAAGTTTATAAGTACATCAGGAGTTTATTTAAGGCGAGACACCACAGGTGAATAGGGTAAAAATTTTAACTAGCAGATATCACCATGAAACTTTCACAGTTGATTACCTACATTAAGATGAGAAAAAAATGTATTACAAGTTTTCTGTAATTTAATGTTTAAATATGCAAATTAGGCAATATCTAATCAAATATGCACTAATTTGCATATATTTCAAAAAATGAAATCTGAGTATTGGATAAAGCCAGGTTAAAAATTATTTTTTCAATGTGTTCACATATTAGATGGGAAAAAAATTACAGAGGGATTTATGGATATCTACTTTTGTTATCCTGTAAATCAGAAAATACTGTCAATAGCCTTAAAAAAATTATTTTCGCCATGTTTTTTGGAATAAAATGTTATATAAATCAGGCTAGGAATAATATATTTACAAATCCCTCTGTAAATGTCTTCATAATATAACTAGGTACAAGACTGGAAAGTTTGGTGTATATCGGTGCTACTGAAGTGGAGATTTCGGACTTGGAGTATGAGAGAACAGTCATTTTGAGAAAACGGGCTTTAAAGATTTTTCATCAGCCAATGAGATTGCGCATTCAGCCCTTTTACTTTCACGATTGGTTGCTTATAAAAAGGAAATGATCATATTTGGATCCGACAGGATTGTACACAAGAGAGAGAGCTTCCTAACGGTGCTTGTGATGACAGGCTGACGGCAGAGATCGCGGAGCAGAATGTTGATTAAGAACGCGAACTTTTGTTGATTTTATGAGAAATCTACAGACGCAAACAGACAAAGTGTAATAAAATAAAGACCTAAATGTGTATTTCGGACTTTTTTTCAACACAAGTCTGAAAGAAGACATGTTATTGAAGACAAATATCCAAAAATATCAAAATTGACCAGTAAAAAAAAAAAGATGTTTTTGCCTGCCGTGTCTCGCCTTAAATAACACTTGCCTGATGGCTAATGCTACCGCTAACCCGGACGTCGACGTCACTTCAGTGATTTGGGAAAAGCACGTAAAAGTCTTGGCAGAAAGCGATGCATAAGGATGTAGTGTAACGACACCCAGTTCCAGGAATGCACTAATATTTTGTTGATAGTACCAGTTTGCAACAATTATTAGTTAACACTAAGTTGTCAACACTTCGGAAAAAATTATAATTCGTTGTTACACTACATCCTTATGCATCGCTTTCTACCAGGACTTTTAAGGGCTTTGGACAACCTTGGATCCATTAGCGCCTGCACTAAGCCATTCGGCTGATATCTCTAAATATGCTCTAACTTTAATAATGTTTGACCAATGGGAAAAAGGCTTCTGGGGGGTGTTTGGCTCGAGGTCATGGTGCAAAGGACCCTAGGTTGATTTTACTCCGAACCATCCCTTTAACTAAATACAAACTATCAGTCAAAAGTTTGGACACACTTGACTGAGTTGCATGATCATGTACCTGTGGTGACCAGTCGAGACACGTGACGACTCTGTGTTTAGACCAGCGTTCGTCCGCAAACTGCCTGTTCAGGTAGAGTTTGGCCCCGGCCTGCGACTCCCTGAAACAAACACAGTCACACGTCACACACACACACCAGCGTCGTTCCACATCTGATACCAGATCAGCGAACACTCTCCTCACCCCTCTTTATCCTGAAGGTCTCGCCCGCTGTAGTCGAAAAACACATCCACCTGCTCAGAGAGCGCGCGCTCCATGATCCGAGAGCTGTGGTCAAAGAAAGTCACGAACTCCGTCGAGTGAAGAATCTGTTGTTTCTCTTCCTCCGTCAGCTCATGAGGCAGCGCTACACACAGAAAAAGTGTCCTCCATTAATATTCTGATTTCACGTCTTATGGAACAATGTAAAATGAATTGTATGATTTCTCTCGTTGCCGTGTTTTAGAGCGCTACCTTCTTCATCCTCTTTTTGAGGGTCTTTCTCCTCTTGAAGCTCCAGAACAGGGACAGTCACGCCCGAATCTTCCTCCTCTTCCTCATCTACGGACAGCAGAGGAAGAGTTTAGTCTCATTACTGCTTTAAAGAAAAGCAGCGTGTGTGTGACTTACCATTTTTGTGATGAGTTTGTGTGGGCGTCTGGGTCTCTTTTGAGTATGACACCATCTCTTTGGGCGGGAAGTCCACCTGCGTGACCTTTGACATGCCCAACTTCAGCGGGCCACGTCTGCAGAAAATACAGACACATATGTTGAGACGGAAAAATGCTGTGGGATACACATAAAAATATCTGTAATAAAATATTAAATTAAAAACTAAAAATTATTCAATTAAAATTATTAAATAATAATTACATTTAAAAACAATAAATACAATCAAAATAAATTAATACAATTAAATTAAAATAAATCATTAAACTAAAAACAACAAATCATTACTTAATAATAAATAAGTTAATTAAAATGACTGAATCTAAAAATAAAAAATTATATAGGGAATAAAGTAAATAAATGGGGAAAATAAATAAATGAACAATAAATTAATAAAAAAAAAATTAATTAAAATAAATAAATTAAAAATAAGGAAATAATTAAATTAAAAACAAAAATTAATTAATAATAAATAAACAAACAATTAATTAGCTTAATTTAAAAACAAACAAATAAACAATAAATTAATTAATAAAAAAGAAAAAAATACTTAAATCAAAATAAATCAATTAAAAATAAATAATTGATTAAATTAAAATCAACAAATAATTAATTAAATCATAAAAGATAAATAAATAAATAAATAAATAAACTGATTCTAAAACTAAATTATTATATACATTTTACATGAATAAATAAATGGGAAAAATTAATTAATTAACAAAAAATGTATAAAAAAAATATTAAATTTAAAATAAATGAAATAAATAAATACTTAAACTAAAAACCGCAAATAATTAATAAACAATAAAAAATGACTGAATTTAAAAATAAACAAACAAACTAGAAATTCCATCTGCTGAGGGGTGATAATGTGTCCACAAGTCAGTTCTAAGCGTCTTAGAAGGTACATACTAAACTACATGTAGTTTTCATAGTTTTAATTCAATGTTACATAAGGTACATTTCATGTTGGTCTGAATGCTTTCCGACAGGAAATAAGATTGTATATTGATAAATCATGGGTCACTCTACCTGAGACTAATTCAAACATGTTAAAAAAAACCCTGAAATTACCTTTAAGGTAGTTAAACATAATTAAGCTAGTTATGCTAGGGGAGCCACAATGTATTCACACAATTCACTATTTGGTTCATCATGACTGTCCATGAAAAAAAAAAAAGGCAGCAGGAGTGAGAGGACACATGTGAAAGAAGGATAAATGAAGGAGAGGCGGGTAATAAAGCAGAGAGTGCGCAGCAGGAGTGATATTAATGAGAGCGAGACAGCAGTACCCGAGCTGAGAGTCTGAATGGAGCAGTAGAGTAGAGGGGTCAGAGTCCCAATGAAGAGTCCTGTTAGAGACACATGCATGCACACGGTTACAAGGCAGAGTCGCTGTTACACACGTATACATGTGCATGCAGATGACTTCCACATAGTACACAACGCAATACAGACAATAGAAATCAAACCCCAAAGTACTTTACATATATTGTTTATATGCATGGCTTTATGAAGTGTTTATGGAGGCAGGGTGTGTTATGATGTAAGATGGTAGAAATGTGTGAAATAGTATATATCCTATATATATATAGGATCAGGCCAGGTCATGTTTGTAAATGAGAAGTGGTTCTCAAACAGTTTACCTGGATAAATAAAGGTAAAAAAAAAAAAAAAAAAAAAAAAAAAAAATATATATATATATATATATATATATATATATATATATATATATATATATATATATATATATATATATATATATATATATATATATATATATATATATATATGAGATATGTGACATATATGTGATGTAGATATTTTGATATATAACATTTATTTGATATATATAAAATTTTAAAACTGAAAAAGTGCACTTTTTATAACCCTCTTTTAGCTCTTTTTTTTCCAACTGCTGTTAAATAAAATTATGTTGAATCTCGGAAAAATCAAAACATAAAATAGAAATGACAGAAAATGTTGTGTCAAATTAAAAGAATGGGAAAAATAGATGAAAAGATGTTAAGACAATGATGAAAACATATTTACAGTGAAACATGGAGGAATGTGAAATACAGTGTGAAGAAAAGTTAAGTTGTTGATGCTTTCCAGGCAACATATTAAAATAATGAAATGTTATATAATGTGAAGCTGTTTTTTTTTTTCATCATTTGTGTCATGAATTAAAAAAAACAGGATGAAGAATCTTTTATTTGTAAGTTACTTAATACCCTTCATTAACCAAAAACAGGAGATCACATGGTTGTTTAATATACATAATATATTCATATATATAACCATATTTTAATAGAATTTTAAGCAAAATGAACTACACTATCTTTCAGAAGTTTGGGGTTGGTAAGATTTGTTTTAGTTTTTATTTATTTTTTGAAAGTCTCTTATGCTCAAGTCTGCATGTATTTGATCAAAAATACAGTAAAACTGTAATATTGTAGTAACAATAATAATAATTAAAATTTTTACAGCACCTTTCCAAAGCCCTAGGTTGCTTTACAAATTTAGGTTAGAGGAATGCAGACAAAATACAAACATATAGAAACATCAATAACAAAGTACAGTTCACAGACCAAGAGCGGAAGAGTAATATTCAGAGAAAAAATGTGTTTAAGAGGTTTCTGAAAGAAAGAAGGGAGGATGCTTGACGGATATCTCGAGAGCACAAACTGGAACACTAAGGCTCTGTTCACAGCTGGTATTAAGATGTGTTTTGGTCGATCGGATCACAAGTGGAGACACTAAATACAGGTGTAAACGGGGTCTAAAGCGTTTTGAGCTCGTCCACTTTCAGACACTTCCAGAGGGAGTTAAAAACACATTAGACCGGATTTCTTTCATAGTGTAAACCCTCATGTGGTCGAATGTGTTCAAACAGCCACAAAAGACCGTCTACTCTCCGTCTACTGAACTAATGCGTGAACATTATGGGAAGAGCTCCAGCCAGACGGGGTTTAAACTTTGTCGGCTGAAGATCTAAGTTTGGTTTGAAAAATGTACCAAGCGCAATGTTCTCTCACCATTCCTGATGTCTAACACACACTCACAGCGTTCGGTTGACGTGATCATTTTTTTTCAGGATTCTTTGATGTATAGAAAGTTCAAAAGAACAGCATTTATTTGAAAGAGAAACATTATAAATGTCTTATGTCTATAAATGTTTATCCTTGTTTTTTTTTAACCTTACTTACTTACCCCAAACTTTTGAATGGTAGTGTATACACATTTCCCGTGACGCAAGATCTTGGTCATTCCCTCCACCTGTTCTGTATCATGTACACGTGTGTGTGTCTCACCTCGGCCCCGTGCCACCGTCTCCCGAGTCCTGGCTGCCCGTTTCGCTGGGTGTGTCCACTGATTTGGCAGAGGGGGACATGGGAGGGGGGACTAAATAGTGAAACAGACACGTATCCTCTGTTACCACACGCAGAGGTTGCACTACGCACACAAGCATAAGCGGGGCGAAGGGGGTGTTTGGAATTAAAAAAGAGCATAAAAACATCCAAGTAAAAAAGCATGAGTAAAAAAGTAGGTGAGCAACAAAAAGCAAGAGGGTGGTGCAAGAAACACGAAATCAAAGAGGATTGAGTCACACACAAAAAAAGAGAAGACAAAAAGTGCAGTGGTTAATATTCATGCAGGATCCTCATTCCAAACCAAACCAAACTATTATGTTAAGAAAGAAAGAAAGAAAGAAAGAAAGAACAATGAACGATAAAACCAGAAGAAATGGATAACATAATTATGAAGGTTTTGGGTTCTTGTCAGCTGGTCAGGCAAAACCAGCAAAACCAGCTTAGGCTCATTTAATCAGTTCATACATCAGGTCATACATCAGGTCATATATCAGGTCATAAATCAGGTCATATATCAGGTCATATATCAGGTCATAAATCAGGTCATATATCAGGTCATAAATCAGGTCATATATCAGGTCATATATCAGGTCATATATCAGGTCATAAATCAGGTCATATATCAGGTCATAAATCAGGTCATAAATCAGGTCATATATCAGGTCATATATCAGGTCATAAATCAGGTCATAAATCAGGTCATATATCAGGTCATATATCAGGTCATATATCAGGTCATATATCAGGTCATATATCAGGTCATAAATCAGGTCATAAATCAGGTCATATATCAGGTCATATATCAGGTCATAAATCAGGTCATAAATCAGGTCATAAATCAGGTCATAAATCAGGTCACAAATCAGGTCATAAATCAGGTCATAAATCAGGTCATATATCAGGTCATATATCAGGTCATAAATCACGATTCTCCCTCGATTCTGAACAGACAACTAAACAAAATAACATCATATCCTAGAGGTTCTGACAAATGTTAATTGCTGCAGTCTATTTAAAATGTTTAATGAATCTGAATGAATCTGATTTAATGACTCACTCATAAATACTTCACTCGTTTCATTACAGTATGAATCAGCGTTTTTGAACGAATCTCTTAAATGAATGATTCAACGACACATTTTTTAACAGTCACTTGTCGCCACCTGGTGGCATAACAATGTAATCGTAATTTGACGCACCGTGTTACTTTCAAAAGGAGATTTGCTCTATTTCGATCGCTATCATAGAAATCAGTGTTTAGCCTACATCTGAATTATAAACTTCTGTGACAATATGAATGATTGTAACACAGAAATAACGAAACTGCATGGTTAAAAAGACTGTTTGTGAAGCTGATTCATATCTATACATGACTACTGCTCTCTCTGGGTCAGCGGCAGCGCGAATACAGATCTGAATGTTCGCTGTGATCAAACTCGTCAAAGGTTTATTAGATATTCTTACATCTAAGAATGAGATTGTGTGGGTGTTTTTGATCTTTTCACAATTAATCGTGCAGCTCTAATCTATACATTAGAAATAATAGCATCAGTGCTGATTTCTCCTTATTGTCTCACACAGACTAAGTGGACAAGTTTCTGTTAATGTGTTAATGTGTAAAGTTAATGTGTTAATCTGTTTGATGAACAGAAAAAGGTTGTAAAAGTCGTAGAACAAGTAATTTTTGCTGTATTATTTCAATAAATTGTCTTTTCTCCTTGGAAATAAGGTTTTGCGTTCTGAAAGTTTCAGAATGTGCATCAAGCTCTAACATGACCTCTTCATGATATAATTGTATGTAGATGTAGATTACTAATAAAAAAGCATGCTTGTTGTGAGCACATGCTAGTGACAAAAACCAAATATAATTTCCCATGCTGCTTTGTTGTTTCATACCCATGGAGGCATCCACTATCCCCATGCTCTGCAGCAGAGCCTCTGCCTCCCTCCTCTTCCTCTCCAGATCAGAGTCATCCTGCGGAGGAGACGCTCCCTCCTTCCGGCCATCCAGCTTCAGGAGGGAGAGAGGGAGAGGGAGAGGGAGAGAGAGAGAGAGAGAGAGGGAGAGGGAGAGGGAGAGGGAGAGGGAGAGGGAGAGAGAGAGAGAGAGAGAGAGAGAGAGAGAGAGAGAGAGAGAGAGAGAGAGAGAGAGAGAGAGAGAGAGAGAGAGGGAGAGGGAGAGGGAGAGAGAGAGAGAGAGAGAGAGAGAGAGAGAGAGAGAGAGAGAGAGAGAGAGAGAGAGACGTGTTTCAGTGTAACAACCACAGACATCAAATCACTACAGGTTAGTCCACAGCTCACCTCTTTCTTCTTGCGTTCTTCCTCTTTCCTCTTCTTCTCCTCCCTGATCTGGGCCAGGCGTTGTTTCTTTCTCTCTAACTCTGCTTTCAGCTCACTTTTGTCAGACATTCTGCAGACAGACACACACACACATTTTAAAGTCCCCCTGTGGTGAAAATCCAGCTTTTAATGTTGTTTATGTGTCTATGTGGTGTTTTTAATATGCTTTATGACAAACCATGTGTAAATTCATAAGTCGACACCATTGCTGAGTATTTTCTCCTTAAAACTGCAGTGAACCAAAGACAGTCTCAAAAACACGCTTTGAAATCGCTGGTGTTTCTGACGTCAAAAACTATCTTATAACCAATCAGATCAACGTGTGATCGTCAACGAGTGGATCTCTGAGCTGCTGTGAGTGAGTGGAGGCGGGGCTCATTTGCATATTCATAGAACCACGTAGACTAAATGAGGCAAGGGTGTCGAGTTACATTCAAGCTATTTTAAGGCATGAAGACTTTTTTTCCAAGGAAAAAACACTTAAATATGTACAAAAATAATGCAGGCAACACTTTAAGACATCTTCCATTAAAACTGAAGGGTGTGGATTTTGGAATAAACTGCTGCTTCAATGTATATGTAATGATGAGTGATTATAATTAAGATATTAATCAATATCAATATTTTTCCTTAAATATCACTTCTCTAGGCTTATGCGATTTTACTTTGTTATAGAAGTTACCATGTGATCACTGAAATGTTCTTTTCATGCATTCTCTAATGTCTGTATTTGATCTGAATGCAGTAACAGTGCTTGCTCATTTAGCCCGGCTTCCAGAAATGAAATATGGAAAGATGTTTTGTTTTGTTTTGTTAAGAAAGGGCTCTAACATATGGAAGCTTGTTTCCGCCACTGAATAATAAATAAATAATAATAATTGCGACTTTTTATCTCACAATTCTGACTTTTTTTCTCAGAATTGCGAGATATGAAGTCAGAATTGTGAGAAATAAAGTCACAATTCTGAGAAATAAAGTCGCAATTGCGAGATATAAAGTCGCAATTCTGAGAAATAAAGTTGCAATTGCGTGTTATAAAGTCAGAATTGTGAGATATAAACTATTTTGTGGTAAAAAAAAAAAAAGTCTGTCTTTTTTTTCCTTAGAATTGGACTTTATATCTCACAATTGTGAGTTTATATCTCACAATTCTGAGAAAAGATGTCAGAATTACGATATAAAGTCACAATTGCGTGTTATAAAGTCAGAATTGCGTGATATAAAGTCGCAATTGCGAGAAAAAAAGTATCGAGAAAAGTTTGTATCTCGCAATTCTGACTTTATAACACGCAATTGCGACTTTATTTCACGCAATTCTGACTTTATAACACGCAATTGCGACTTTATTTCATGCAATTCTGACTTGAATCTCGCAATTCTGACTTGAATCTCGCAATTCTGACTTGAATCTCGCAATTCTGACTTGAATCTCGCAATTCTGACTTTATAACACGCAATTGCGACTTTATACTGTATCTCGCAATTCTGAGAAATAAAGTCAGAATTGCGAGATGTAAACTCGCGATTGTGAGATAAAAAGTCGCAATTATTATTATTTATTTATTATTCAGTGGCGGAAACAAGCTTCCATACTAACATGTGTCAATGATTACATCTGTTTTTCTAGGGTACTCTGACATCTATGGTCACAGGGGTCATAGTTTAAAAGAGTGCACTGTGCATTTTTAGCGGCATCTAGTGGTGAGGTTGCGAATTGCAACCGACAGAAGTTAATATGTTTTTATGTGGCCGACAGGAGAAGATGCACATCTGAGGTCAATCTGGTCCACTCCACACCCATGATGAGCAGGACACCACTCCACCGCCTCATCAACAGCTTCACTCGGGTCTGACGAACACGACTCAGACTGAATACTTTAGTGTTGCAGAATTGAGCAAAAGTCTGAATTTGAGAACTGGATCTTTTCGATTTATGAGTGTGACCTTGAATTGGACATAAACCACAGGTTTTTGATCTGGGATTTGAAGGGGAATGACAAGAAGAAGAATTTACTGAATTGAACAAAAGTATGTGAAAAAAAAGTGCCTTAAAACTTCCTAAATTATTTGCAAGATATATTGATAAAACCCTCTTAAGTTTAATTTGATTTACGTTGTAAATTGCTTTGATATATTTCATTATTTATTATATTAATCAATACATTATTGTAATAAACAATAATTATTAAATGTTTTTAAGTGATTATTTTGCTTTTGTTTAATTTTTAAATTTTTATTTTAAAATATTTTTTATTTTTCAATCGATCCAGGCTGGATTTATTGTGCTCGTGTTAAACAGTGATAATGCCTGTTTGTTAGAGGAAGTTCATCACAAGTTTTAACAATATAATATTAATTGATTGTGACAATTTATTCTCTGACATGTAAAATACATTTTCTGATTTAATATATTTCTCTAAACTAAGTTCAACATGGTCTATATATATACAGTGAGGAAAATAAGTATTTGAACACCCTGCTATTTTGCAAGTTCTCCCACTTAGAAATCATGGAGGGGTCTGAAATTGTCATCGTAGGTGCATGTCCACTGTGAGAGACATAATCTAAAAAAAAAAATCCAGAAATCACAATGTATGATTTTTTTAACTATTTATTTGTATGATACAGCTGCAAATAAGTATTTGAACACCTGAGAAAATCAATGTTAATATTTGGTACAGTAGCCTTTGTTTGCAATTACAGAGGTCAAACGTTTCCTGTAGTTTTTCACCAGGTTTGCACACACTGCAGGAGGGATTTTGGCCCACTCCTCCACACAGATCTTCTCTAGATCAGTCAGGTTTCTGGGCTGTCGCTGAGAAACACAGAGTTTGAGCTCCCTCCAAAGATTCTCTATTGGGTTTAGGTCTGGAGACTGGCTAGGCCACGCCAGAACCTTGATATGCTTCTTACAGAGCCACTCCTTGGTTATCCTGGCTGTGTGCTTCGGGTCATTGTCATGTTGGAAGACCCAGCCTCGACCCATCTTCAATGCTCTAACTGAGGGAAGGAGGTTGTTCCCCAAAATCTCGCAATACATGGCCCCGGTCATCCTCTCCTTAATACAGTGCAGTCGCCCTGTCCCATGTGCAGAAAAACACCCCCAAAGCATGATGCTACCACCCCCATGCTTCACAGTAGGGATGGTGTTCTTGGGATGGTACTCATCATTCTTCTTCCTCCAAACACGTTTAGTGGAATTATGACCAAAAAGTTCTATTTTGGTCTCATCTGACCACATGACTTTCTCCCATGACTCCTCTGGATCATCCAAATGGTCATTGGCAAACTTAAGACGGGCCTTGACATGTGCTGGTTTAAGCAGGGGAACCTTCAGTGCCATGCATGATTTCAAACCATGACGTCTTAGTGTATTACCAACAGTAACCTTGGAAACGGTGGTCCCAGCTCTTTTCAGGTCATTGACCAGCTCCTCCCGTGTAGTTCTGGGCTGATTTCTCACCTTTCTTAGGATCATTGAGACCCCACGAGGTGAGATCTTGCATGGAGCCCCAGTCCGAGGGAGATTGACAGTCATGTTTAGCTTCTTCCATTTTCTAATGATTGCTCCAACAGTGGACCTTTTTTCACCAAGCTGCTTGGCAATTTCCCCGTAGCCCTTTCCAGCCTTGTAGAGGTGTACAATTTTGTCTCTAGTGTCTTTGGACAGCTCTTTGGTCTTGGCCATGTTAGTAGTTGGATTCTTACTGATTGTATGGGGTGGACAGGTGTCTTTATGCAGCTAACGACCTCAAACAGGTGCATCTAATTTAGGATAATAAATGGAGTGGAGGTGGACATTTTAAAGGCAGACTAACAGGTCTTTGAGGGTCAGAATTCTAGCTGATAGACAGGTGTTCAAATACTTATTTGCAGCTGTATCATACAAATAAATAGTTAAAAAATCATATATTGTGATTCCTGGATTTTTTTTTTTAGATTATGTCTCTCACAGTGGACATGCACCTACGATGACAATTTCAGACCCCTCCATGATTTCCAAGTGGGAGAACTTGCAAAATAGCAGGGTGTTCAAATACTTATTTTCCTCACTGTATAATAAGCACACACACACACACAACAACAAATTATATAACAAATATAAAATATTATATATAAATAATACATCAATGTATATATATATATATATATATATATATATATATATATATATATATATATATATTTAAATAGGTGACATTTGAAATGATACGAATGATATATAATGTTTATGGAATAATTTTGTGTGTAAGATTCATTCTGATATATAAAACAAAGAACATTATTAATTACAGTGATTAGGCCCTATATTAATTTATTTATATAAATCCAGTTGTGTTTTAAATTCTACTACCTTACACCTGACTCAATTGTACTTCTCCGCGACTTTAAATTAAATTTAGGAACTGAACTGGAACTACAATAGGTTTTTCCAATACCGAATGAAACACATCCTGGTTTTCAGTATAATGGAATAACATTTATCAAAGATAGACCTATTTACCAACAAACTTCTTATAATAATCCTACATTATATAAAATAATCTTTATTATTTTTGTTTACTAAATGACAACTCGCTGCGGCTACACATGCAGTCTGAGAAGAGTGTGTTTATCCCAGTGTGACACACACACACACACACACACACACACACACACACACAAGGGACACTCCTGTAAGAGTCCCGGATGGTCAGTCAATATGGCTGCATAGCAAACCGGCCCGGTGAAACCTCGCAAACTAACATAAAATCATTCGTTTAAAAGCATAATTACTTTTTATTGTTACAATTATTTAAGCTGCGCGCGCAGGACTGTTGATCCGAAAGCGCATTCATTAACGTTAAATGCATCATCATTTGTCTAGTTGCATCAGCTGTGCATTTATGTTTCTTTTTTCCCCCAAACCATTTGAATTGATGTTTAATAACACAGTGTATTAGGAATTCATTTTGTGCTTTGTTTTAAATCATTTTCAGCAAGACTGTATAAGTTATTATAACATAAATGACAGTTAAAGCGCACACGTCAGACGGCCTCATGAATCAATGCAGAAAGAAACACGCCTTTAAAACACACAATAATTCATTTTAACACCAGAAACCCTACATTAATAAAGAAAACATTATTCTTACTTGAAATAAAATGTTAGCAGCTTGGGATCGGTATGAAGAGGATTATTCTTCTGTCAGCGGACTAATAACTTATTATCCTCTTTCTCTGTTGTGACAGCAGCGGCAGCGCTGAATCTGGGATGCGGCTACGGGTGCCGTGAGGTGCTGTTCTCAAACAGAGCGGATGCGGCGTTTCGTAAAGTGACCACTAGATGGCGCACTTTAACTTGACAGATTAGTGATGAACTTCCTTTTGAACCCTATGTTTTGAACACAACACAATTTTTTTTATTTTTTTTTATTCATTCAAGAATTGTTTTACAATAGTGCAAACACGCATCTCTTAGAAATCTAGAACATTTCCAAAAATGTATACATTAATCAAGTAAAATCATTCTTGCACAATCATATAGGAAAAAAGGGGAAAAAGAAGAAAAACAAAACAGAAGAAAAAAGAACAATAAAACTGCAAACAGATAATGATCATGGTACATGAAAGATCTCATCATATTTCTTCAAAAAAGAAGTACATTTTCTATTATCAATTGTTCTTAGTGATTTGATTAAATATTTTACTTCACATAAGAAATCAATAAAAGTAGGAATTTTCTTAAGAAACCTTTGTTTGTGGAAGTAAAATTTTGCCACAAGGATAAGGAAGTTAACAGTAGATTCTAAAGATTTGTTTTGGGTTTTCAAAAAGACAAATGACATCCTTAATGCATAGAATACAGTTCATATTAACTTTAGAAAAACAATAAGAGCTCAAATCATTCCAGAAAATTGATGAAACATTACAAGAAAAAAACAAATGACAGATGTCTTCAATTTCATTCTTACAGAAGGTGCATACATCAGCTACATCACAGTATTTGGACAAAAGTGCATTATATATTATGCAGAATTTTAAAATGCACTTCTCTCATTTTATTGGGTATGCAATGTTTTAATGGTAGTAACCACGTTTTCTTCCATTGAATATTATCTATTATAGAACCCCAAAAGAATTTTCCCTTTACACACACAAATAAATACCATTACCAGTCTCGCGATGACGTCCTGGATTCAATCAGAGATTTTAATTAAATCCAAAACGCACACAAACAGTTAATAGTAATCTTAAATTAATTCAGTACAACTGGATTATGAGAACTTACATTACTCCAGTTAGGTTAAATAAAATTAACCAGATTATTCCAGACACGTGCATCAAATGCTCAGATGATAAAGGTACACTTTTGCATTGCATGTGGAACTGCCCAAAGGTGCAGGAGTTTTGGAAGGAGGTGGCTATATTCTCAGATGGTGTCTATAAATTTACCAATGAAACCTGAAATTTTTATTTTGGGAATTATTCCTGAGAATACTGTGGACCATGGCAGCACTCGTAAACTTGTTGATATTAGTATACTTCAAGCAAAGCGTCTGATAGCCTTGTACTGGAAGAAAGTGGAAAAGCCATCTATCGTACAGTGGATCAATAACATGTCCTTCTGTTTAGCTATGGAAAAGATAACTTATATCTTGAAAGGTAAAATTTGGACACCCTTTATATCCTTTATATCAAATTCGGATTTTGGGAATGTACTAAATAAGACAGGAGAAGACAAGATAACTTGACACTTGACCTATCTTATCCCCCTTCTCATATTTTTTATTTAAAGAAAACATTTTTAAATAATGATTTGTTGTATGCCTTCTATGCATGTTTTGTATTTTCAACTTCCCCTTCCTACTGTATTACTTTCTGGAATAACCTGTGTTGCTATTTAAAATAACCTGTGCCTTGTTTCTTTTTTTTTTAATGAAAAGATGTAACTATAATATTGTTGTATTACATTGTTATATTTTGATACATCTCAATAAAAAAGATTGTTTAAAAAAAAAAAAAAAAAAAAATCCAAAACGCACTAGACGCGTGATTTTCTAGCATTAGTTTTTAGTATTAGATTTTCTTATAGGCTACAAAATAATCTAAATAATAACATGCAAATAGAACATAAACGTAAACCCAGCAAAAAGAAATGTACAAATTTATGAAACGTTTTGAACAATATTTAGCTTAAATTCCATATCTAAGGGCCAGTGATAGTCAGAAATTAAAATGATAAGGAACATGAAAGAAAATAATAAAATAAATTACTAAAACTAAAGGATAAACATTAAGAATATAAAAATATAATGAAATGTTTGTGTTGCATTTACATACTGTAATAAAAAAACTACATAGTACATAGTATTTACATAGTAAATTTAAAAATGTCACTATAAAGTTTTCTAAGGAAAGCAATACATATTTGCATAGAATAGAATAGAATAGAATAGAATATAGAATAGAAAATAATAGAATAGAATAGAATAGAATAGAATAGAATAGAATATAGAATAGAATAGAATAGAATAGAATAGAATAGAATATAGAATAGAATAGAATAGAATAGAATAGAATAGAATAGAATAGAATAGAATAAAATAAATGCAAAGTTTCTGTGATATATAACATACCTAAGTCTTGAAGTTATTTTCTTAGTTGTTAGATCAGAGAAATGTTTTCACGTGTAACTGATGTATAAGCATGATTAAGTAAATGTTTTTTTACTGGTGTGTTCAGCCATACAGTCTGGCACTTTCTTATTATAAAAGGAAAGATGAATATGTGTAGGCGGTAGATGCATAGCTCTATTTCTGGCTCTGGTTTTATGCTTTGTCAGGTGTTATTGTCCTTGTTCAAGTGTCTTGTAAGGGAATAAATGTAAGTCTGAATGTAGTGTATATGTTTTCAGTTATATGAAGGGCAAACACTTGTGCATAATCCGTACTGACATGTGAAAGAATGTAATGTTGATGCATTCATTTATTCTGCAATCATTCATTACAAGAGAATATAAATCAATTTTTTTTTTTAAAAAAGAGAGAGAGTTCTGTCAATACCAGCCTCATGTTGCTCCAATTATGGATGCATTATTTTTTTATTTGCAGCTCTTTTCCATATGACAATATGGAGTTCAGTTCACAGTGCTTACGAATATCAAACAACAGCAACAACAACAACAAAAAGTCCTAAAATTAGTCCATACAGCTCATTCTACTTCTCATGTTTTCTAAAGTCATATGATATGCATATTCAAAATAGTGTACTGTGTTATGACTGAGCCGATGCGAGAACCTATACTGCATTATTGTGTGAATGACACCAAAGCTGGCTAAAAACAATACAAGTGACAATAAAACTGTCATCACATCGTTTTTTCCCACCACACCCTGTTTGCCAATGCAGTTGGTGATTTCATTCATGAAGTGTTGTGATTTTGAAATATGAGGGGAAATATGACAACCTGAGTATTTGTGCATGCTGGTGCATGTGCTTGATTCAGGGACTGTGTGTGTGTGTGTGTGTGTGTGTGTGTGTGTGTGTGTGTGTGTGTGTGTGTGTGTGTGTGTGTGTGTGTGTGTGTGTGTGTGTGTGTGTGTGTGTGTGCATGCGTGCATGCGTGTGTATGTGTGTGTGTGTGTGTGTGTGTGTGTGTGTGTGTGTGTGTGTGTGTGTGTGTGTGTGTGTGTAGAAATGAGTAAAAGCCCTGTAACCCACATTTCCTTTGTCTTTTGCCATATGACAATGGCTGTAAAGGGCCGTTGTAGTTTCCATGGCAACATGTCTGTGACTAAAAATCGGGTTATGGGTTAGCAGGTGCATGAACATGCATATGTGTAGAGATGTTTAACTATATTTTATCACCCCACATCAATCACACTCCCACGGCATCAGAGGAAATATATCTGCAACAGACACAAACGTCACCTGTTACCACATCAGTTTGGGTAGCTTATATTGTCTGATAGTTGAAAGGCACAAAATGCACAGATATATCTTGAAACTATGTATATATACTGTATATAGTTTTAGACTTTTAAGCATTTGCCTATTTAAATCCAAACAGCGACTTTCCTTTTGCCCGAGCAGTGTAGGATCTTACAGAATCAGAGCTTGCTAAGTTTCTTAGGTGCTTTAAACAAAAATTTCAAGATTTTAAAGATATGACGCCACAAATCTGATAAACTTGATTATTTCTTCCTCAAAAAAATGCTCATTATGTACAGCCGGAACTGTGTAAACACAAGGAGGACTGGTAAAGCTAGGGGACCTATTATGCCCCTTTTTACAAGATATAATATAAGTCTCAGGTGTCCCCAGAATGTGTCTGTGAAGTTTCAGCTCAAAATACCTCACAGATCATTGATCATACCATGTTGTAAATGCCAGTTTTTGAGTGGAAGGGAAAGCATGTTGTTTTCATGCACTTTCCAGAATTTCATGCACTTTCCACTTTCCGGAGCCTACAGCTCGTGCCTCGGAAAAAAAAACACACAAAACATCTGTTTGGTTTTGATTATTATCTCTAAGGCGGCCACACTCACATTATCTGCATGCGTTTTATAGCCATATCAGTCTAAACCTCTGATATATGGTTTTCTGAGCGCACATCCGAAACACGCGCACAGAAAGCTGGATGTCAGACGGAGCGTCCCGTGAGGATTAAACTGAGTGCTCTTTCACGTCTTATTGCGCTTAAACTATCAAAAACACACGAAGTTCACATTGTGAATGTAAACAGCAGGGAAAGCAATCGCATGTGTGTTCAGTACCTACTGCTTATAGCCTATATGATGTTAACATGAATCAAACAACAAAAGAAAAACAGAAAACCACTCATTGCTCTTGATTGAAAAACTTGCACGTAAATTTAGGTAGGGTCGATTCTGGGTCTTAGCGCTAGTTTAACATGATAAACATTTTGTATGCTTTATATAATAATTAGGGCTGTCAAACGATTAATCGTGATTAATCGCATCCAAAATAAAAGTTTGTTTTTACATAATATATGTGTGTGTACGGTATATAATTATTTTCTATATATAAATACACACACATGCATGTATATATTTAAGAAATATTTGCATGTATATACTGTGTATATATATTTATATTATATATAATTTATATTATATATAAATATTTTATATATAAATAACACATTTTTCTTAAATATATATACGAATGTGTGTGTATTTATATATAGAAAATAATTATATACCGTACACACACATATATTATGTAAACACAAACTTTTATTTTGGATGCGATTAATCGCGATTAATCGTTTTACAGCCCTAATAATAATCTAATAATCTAAAATAAAAAATCTAATAGAATTCTAATGTCCTTGCGTTATTCAGCCTGAGGGTGGCGATCTAATGTTGATTGACAGATTTAGTACACATGGCAAACACATTGCTTTAAAGGGATAGTTCAGCCAAAAATGAAAATTATCCCATGATTTACTCACCCTCAAGTCATGCTAGGTGTATATGACATTCTTCTTTCAGACGAATACAATCGGAGCTATATTAAAAAATGTCCTGGCTCTTCCAAGCTTTATAATGTCAGTGAATGGCTGTTTATGTTTTGAAGTCCATAAAAGTGCATCCATCCGTGATTAAAGTGCATCCATCCATGATAAAAGTGCTCCACACTGCTCCGGGGGGTTAATAAAGGCCTTCTGAAGCGAATCGATGAGTTTGTGTAAGAAAAATATCCATATTTAAAACTTTATCGACTAAAATAACTAGCTTCCGGCAGACGACCGTACACAAGTCGACTTGCGCTGAAAGAGTAACACTTGTCGATGTATGACGTATAGGATGTAGGAGTAACGTAAGCTTTAACACCTCTCGCGGTTAAAACAAACAGGGCTGGGCAACAAACTCAAGCTCCTCCGACATTTCTCTTTAAAAATTCTCGTTTTAAACTTCTAATTCGTGACCGGTGTTTTGTTTTGCTCTTTCCTCTGTGCTTCCGTGTTCATCATTACGTTGTGCGTCAGGTCAAGGGTCACTCTTTCGCCGTAAATCGATGCGTATAGCCGTCTGTCGGAAACTAGTTATTTTAGTTGATAAAGTTTTAAATATGGATATTTTTCTTACACAAACGCATTGCTTCGCTTCAGCCGTGTCACGACAGAGTCCGTCAGCAGTCGTGGGTGGAGCCTAAGCATTTGTGACATCACAAAAGCTACAATCTGCAAATGGCTTGTTCTGAGACACTGCTTTGATTTAGGGGGATTAAAATGTATTAAAATACTACATTACATTAAAATACTAAATTAATCATTTGATACAATGCACTTATTGTGTTTTTACATTGTACTTATATATTTAAAATAAAAATACCTGCATGCAATTACAGCTGTAATTCATCTCTGTAATTACATCTATAATGACCCTTCCCTTACATCTTAACATATTCACCTTAAACCTAACCATCCCACCAAACCTGTACTAACCACCCGTATACACCTCAATAGCAGCAAAAGACTTTTGCAATACATCATTAACACAATAACAATAAGTTCATTGTACCTAACACATTTGTTTGTTTTTTTATGTAAGTACATCAAAAGAAGGTAAGAAGGTGAAGAGGTTCTTTTCATCAGACTGTGGAGTGGACAGGGTTGATGGATGTCATTTGAGGAAGAGAGTGTTGTACGTTGGACATGGTTTGGTGTGTCATATGACTAAAGATTGATAAATGCAACGTCTCCTACAAAGAACAAGGCATGATGACTTACACTGTAGCAGCATTTTACCCTCCAGCAAGACATTTAATTCAGATTACAACCTCAACAGGATAAAAGTGACAGTTTTTTTTCTTTACAGCTCTGTGTGAACAGCATTATTTTCCTTTTAATAACTTGATGGTGGGGGTGAAATTATCTCTGTGGAAATTTTAGACTCTGTGACATAGAATTTTCCAAGAACACCTTCAGATTGTGAAGGAGGAGGAACCTGACACATTTCCGGTCAGATGGCAAAAAGCAGTTCCTCAAAAAAGAAACTAGTGTGATTCAGCAGGATCTATTCATAAACCGATCAACCCATGAACCGATACTGCTGTCATCTGTTGATGTGAAAAGACAGAACATTTGCATTTGAAATTTTCTTCAGTTCAGCAGAATATATAATGCGTGCTCTTTTTGCGGTGAATTCCTCTGTGGTGAGTTAAGACAGAGGAAGATAACTTTAGTGTGATGTGTGTTGAGAAATATGTGTCTGGAGCCGTTCAGAGGGTAAAGCTCAGTTCTGGGCAGATCTCTGAGTCAGCAAATCACAGATCAAGATGTCTGCGTAAACCTGCACACACACACACACACACACACACACACACACACACACACACACACACACACACACACACACACACACACACACACACACACTAGGAAGTTTCATCCATTAAAAAAACACACTTTACATTGCAGTAGAGGCTCTAATGATAACATGAACTTAATGAACCTCTTTTGTGATGATGCTTGTACATTTTTATTATAATTTAAATATTATATTATATTTTTATATATTATGTTTTGCATTATTTATTTAATAGTGATTGTTGGTAACACTTTATTTTACAGTGTCCTTGTTACACCTGTTACATGTAGTATATTATACTATAACTAAAACTATATAGTACTATAGTAAAATACTACAAGTAGGCTACATGTAGTTAATTAATATTACTCAGTACTTAAATGTAAAAGTACACTGTAACAAGGACATCTTAAAATAAAGTGTAACCTTAAAATATTTGAATAATATCATCAAATATTTCGGAATAATTATTGGACAATAACTAACCACTCATTCTACATAGCTGAGCTCGTGTCCTGTTTCTCTTTGGGAAAACAAAATATCAAGTCCACTCAATATCATGTGTTGCATATCAATCAATATGTTTATGGATGCAATATTTGGTGAGTATTAATGTCTGCTTATATATATGCTCATAGGCTACTTATCATTTTAATTCATATTTAATAGAATTTGCTAGAAGGGTTGAAGCATCAAACGTGGATTTGAAGTTTTGCACTGATGTGTGTGTGTGTGTAACCTTTGCAACTGGCGTCACGCATCGGCTACACACACACATACACACACTGAGAGTGAGTTAGTGAGGATCTCAGTGCGCACTGCGGAGCTGAAAACATGAGCAGCCTTGCATTGATTATCAGTGTTCGTGCATGATGCATTAGACACACACAGGTGTGATTTGACGGAGATCATGAGTGCGATGCGCTCTTCGCGGGGGAAAGTGTCTTCATGAGTGTCCAAAGTAACAGCAACAGCAGTGGAAGTTTGGACGGAGCGCCATCTTGCTCTCAGTTCTCGACTGGATCTCCGACCCCGGGCTCACTTTCTCCGCTCGATATCTGCGCTCCGAGGAGGCATAAAGAAGGTAAAACCGGTGTGAATATCAATTTAAAGTGTGTTCATGTGAAATCGGTCGGGATTGTGTTAGATTGACGTGTGATTTTGAGTAAATCTGGTCTTTAATCGAAGCGGTCGTGTCGGAGGCCGCTGATCTCTCGTCTGCTGACTGTGTCTCTCTGTGTTTTTATAACTAGCATCGAGTCCTAGAGATGGGCTGGTGTGTTTTAAACCGTTTGCGATGGAATCCTGTCGCTTTGTGTGTTCATAACACGGTTCATTTGACGTGAGGATGCCCATGGTCACATATTAGGGGACTCAGTCACTGGTTGTGTCTCAACCTAGCGAGACGTCTTCTCAGACTGCATTTTTGGGCATCATAGGTGCTTATTTTTGTGTTGTTTTTATGATGCCCACAAAATGCTGTCTTTGTGTCTAGGTAGGCAGCTCGCTAGATTTTTTAGAAACAGCCAGTCTGATTAAAATGAGTTGATGTTTTTGAGGTTCAGAGTGTATGTTTATCTTTTATGTATGTCATGCAATGGCTCACAAATGAGAGACAGTCTGTACCTGATAAACTTAAGAATGTTTATCACCCATGCATGAAATGCAACGGCTCAAAAATGCTGTCTAGGTTGGTAGACACAGCCAGTACCTGACAAACATTAGCTGACATTTTTAAGGTTGACAGTATGCATTTGTCACTTATGCATGCATGCAATGCAATGGCACAAATGCTGTCTCACTGTTCACTAGCTTTTGAGACACAGCCAGTAAAGGATACATTATATAAGTTGATGTTTTTATGCTTAAGTGTATTTTTTCTAGCTCTTATGATTCAATGGTTCAATATCAACGCAAGTTGATGTTTAATCTGTGAGAATGAAGTCAACAATGCACATAGAGAACTTGCTGGATTTCATTACAATAAACATGATTTTGTGTGTTTATGGTTAAGTATTGATTTAATTATCTAGCACTTAGTGCATGTCATGCAATGGCTCGCAAGTGAGACACAGTCTGAACCTGATAAACATGAGAATGTATAGCCTACTGCATGCATGGAATGCAACAGCCCCAAAAATGTTAGGTAGGTAACGTTAGATAGAAACTCGCTGGCTTTTAGGATGCTGTCAGTATCTGATGAACATGAGTTGCTATATGCATTTCATTGCAATGGCTCATAAATGCTGTCTAGGTTGGTAGACACAGCCAGTACCTGACAAACATAAGCTGACATTTTTAAGGTTGACAGTATGCATTTGTCACTTATGCATGCATGCAATGCAATGGCACAAATGCTGTCTCACTGTTCACTAGCTTTTGAGACACAGCCAGTAAAGGATACATTATATAAGTTGATGTTTTTATGCTTAAGTGTATTTTTTCTAGCTCTTATGATTCAATGGTTCAATATCAACACAAGTTGATGTTTAATCTGTGAGAATTGTTGGATTACATTTTTATTAAATGTTTAATTTAGTTTTTCCACTGCAATAGTATATAAACTGATAAAGTTTAGTAGACTGATTTCAGATGATTATGGAGTCTCCAGCAAAGAGTCTCCGTTCCTGCCAGACCTGTTTTCTCTATTGTGTTTTAAATGAATCAGATCACTTGATTCTCACCTTTCGGAGCCCAGACGTTGAATCGTTAGGTTGATTGACTTTCACCTTTTGTCTTAAATGGCACTGGGATGGCTCTTGGAATTGGAGTTCCTGGCCAGTATCAGCATGTGAATAGTTATGCTGATTCAATTGGACTCAGAGTAGGGTGTGTTCCTACTTCATTTGCATGCTTTGTTCAGAGTCTCCACCTCTATGTAATCCCTCCCCCTTGGAATGTATATAACTACAATGCATACTGTATTAGATTAGATCATGTTGGAAGTTTCTACAGCCGCGTACAGTGGAGTTCTCAATAAAGAACAACTTCTGTTGAACGCGATCCCAACTGTCTCACTGGTCTCTGCTTCGATCAAAGAAAACTTTACAACAGATGGTGCCGTGACCCGGATGGAGAAGGAAACTCAAAGAATTTTAAGCTCAATGAACTGCATCTTGAAACTTCAAGCTCAACAAAAGATTTGACAAAGATTGCCAGACTGAATCTTTCCAGCTTCCTCCAGATTGAAAACTTCAAGCTCAAAGATCTCAACAAAGCTGACTGAGTTCCAGACTGAATCTTGAAAGTTCAAGCTCAAAGATCTCAACAAAGCTGACTGAGTTCCAGACGAATTTTTTCTGTACAACCAACGATTCGGTGAGTTTACACTCCATCCAAAGAACCAATGCAGACCAGTACAAATGTTTTCCTCTGCGCCGTTCAGAGAAGTAGTTAACAAACAGCTGTAGAGTTTGGTTAACTAAAGATGAGCCTCTAAAAAAGTTTTTCTTTTAGAGATGAAATTTACCCCTTGTTGTTTGACAGGGAAGATTAACAGTTACATGTTAATATTGTGTGTATGCTCTTGCTAGAGAAGACCTATCTGTAAGCTAGAGAAAGTTAGCAACAAGTGCTAACAGTTGGTGTCCTTTGCTTTAGGCAGAGAAGAATTAGCTTTATGTGCTAGTTATTTCTGTTGATTCTCTGTTCTTGTCGGCAGGGAAGTTAAGTGTGGTAATTTGGAAAGTTAACAATAGTTAAGCTGTGTTAACAAGTGTACCCTCTATTGTAGACAGTAGAGAGAAGTTTTAGTGTTTGTTTGTGGTAACAAAAATTCACAAAATGTTTAGGAAAAGTACTAGACAGATTACACCTTTATGGACAGATAGTGAATTCAAGTCTTTGTTATCAGAGCACATGGACTCCATCGTGACTGAGGAAGTCAGATTGAATTTAACAAAGAAATTTGGCATTAATCCAGGCAAAGTTTGGTCAATCGAAGATTGTAAGAAGGTACTAGGAGAAAGTATTCGCAAGAACAGTGTCAAAGGCATTATCTTCTGTCACCGAGAATTTAGCTTATCCATTGTACAAGAACAAGCTCGTTGTATAGATAATTTGAAAGAACAGAACAAACAATTGCTTACTCAAGTGTCCTGTTTCACGAAAACGGTGGGCCTCAAGGCCTCAACCAAACGTGACTCAGAAAACCAACAGTCAGATGAAAGCTATCCTGATTTACAGTCTTTTGATAGTATAGAGGACAATGTCAATGCAGATGTAAATGCAGTTGAAGTGTGCGTAGCTAGACAAAAGCCTCAGGGAAAAGGTGTTGATACAGTTTCATTTGCAACCCCCATACAAGCAGTCAAAACATCTTTAGGTCCTAAAGATATTGAGAGAATTGCTGAAAGTTTGCCATCAGTGCAAAGAAATTTTTCTGAGTTTAGAAGAGCATTGATCAGCAAAATGCGGCTCTATGATATGACTCTAGCTGAAGTCACCCAGCTAATATCACAGATCTTGACTGAGTCAGAATTCAATGATTTTGAAAGTGCTGTAAATAATTCTGAACTGCAACAGGCCAGTAAAGATGAATTGAGAGAGGAAGTTGTTAAAGTGTTAAAAAACATTGTTGGACCGAAAGTGGACTGGTCAAAGCTCACTAGTTGTGTACAGAAGAAGGATGAAACTGTTTGTGAGTACACAGAAAGATTTTGCCAGACCGCTGCCGCTTACAGCGGGATTGCCGACACTCCAGAGAAAGTGTTAGGTCATAATGGTCCTCTAGTTCGCGCATGGTCCGATGGTCTTTTGTCAGAACATAGAAATGCATTGCCTTTCTTAGATCTTACATGGTCAAATAGAACCCTGCAAGACAACTTGGACAGTTTAGCTATGTGGGAAAGAGACTTTGATGTCAAGGCAAGAGTAAAAATTGCAGCAGCATCCTTTAAGGTTAACTCAGAGAAGCCAAAGAAACGCAAAAGTCCTAGAGAAGCCAGTTGTTCTTACTGTGGCAAGCATGGACATTTTGGAAAAGAATGTAGAAAAAACAAGAATAACTTAAGACAAGTTAACAATGTTATGCAGCTCTTACTACATTTGTTTGCTACTTTAAAGCAACCCCTCCCCTCGTCAGTGGACTCGTGGCTAAGCTTTTTGAGGTGTTAACCATTTGGGCTGTGATTGCTTAATCTCCCCAGTAACTTACAACAAAGATGAAAGAGTTATTGACTGTCACAGCCTTTGTTTGGGGGACATTCAGTAAACTCACAGCCATAAATGTTACACTGCAGAACACTACAATCAGACCTCCATGCTCTATATGATGTCTATTAAGACTGATGTTTCACTGGAGAATGAAAAGGTGCCAATTTTCTCACACACTGTACAGTGTGTACACAACACAGGGACAGAAAAGGACACGGTTCAGTGAGGGCCCTGGAAAGAACTGACGCAACAGGCGTCGGGGGCCAATCCAGGGTGAAGACAACCTCATAGGCCTTTCCCCATTTAGTCCATCCTTACCTCACTGGTCCATAGGTGTCAAATCAATTAAGAAATAGGGAAAGAATGAAACGACAACAGTAGACTCTGAGAACGATAGCACCATAGTGTTTAAACTGCTACAACCGTAGTGTTTTGAAGAAATACTGCTCTCTGTTTTTCTGTTTTCTGTCTTACAGTGTGCAGATAAAACTTGATGTCTTTTCCGAGATCCATATGCAACGACCGTCTCATCTGCGTATGAAGCCCCAACCTCAAGAAGACAACCAGACCCACTGCTGAACGAACTATCACAAAATGAAAAAATACACAACGCAGAGAAATTCACGGACCCTAAATTGCATGTTTGTTTCTGTGTCAGCATGCAATTACAGATGAACAACACAGAGCAAGTTATATGTGCCTGTAACTTACACCAGTTACAAGAATGAACTTTATGTGTCTAAATTTGTATTTTATGTGAGAGTTTTTAAGAACTCTCAAAGGGGGAAGTGTTGGATTACATTTTTATTAAATGTTTAATTTAGTTTTTCCACTGCAATAGTATATAAACTGATAAAGTTTAGTAGACTGATTTCAGATGATTATGGAGTCTCCAGCAAAGAGTCTCCGTTCCTGCCAGACCTGTTTTCTCTATTGTGTTTTAAATGAATCAGATCACTTGATTCTCACCTTTCGGAGCCCAGACGTTGAATCGTTAGGTTGATTGACTTTCACCTTTTGTCTTAAATGGCACTGGGATGGCTCTTGGAATTGGAGTTCCTGGCCAGTATCAGCATGTGAATAGTTATGCTGATTCAATTGGACTCAGAGTAGGGTGTGTTCCTACTTCATTTGCATGCTTTGTTCAGAGTCTCCACCTCTATGTAATCCCTCCCCCTTGGAATGTATATAACTACAATGCATACTGTATTAGATTAGATCATGTTGGAAGTTTCTACAGCCGCGTACAGTGGAGTTCTCAATAAAGAACAACTTCTGTTGAACGCGATCCCAACTGTCTCACTGGTCTCTGCTTCGATCAAAGAAAACTTTACAACAGAATGAAGTCAACAATGCACATAGAGAACTTGCTGGATTTCATTACAATAAACATGATTTTGTGTGTTTATGGTTAAGTATTGATTTAATTATCTAGCACTTAGTGCATGTCATGCAATGGCTCGCAAGTGAGACACAGTCTGAACCTGATAAACATGAGAATGTATAGCCTACTGCATGCATGGAATGCAACAGCCCCAAAAATGTTAGGTAGGTAACGTTAGATAGAAACTCGCTGGCTTTTAGGATGCTGCCAGTATCTGATGAACATGAGTTGCTATATGCATTTCATGCAATGGCTTATAAATGCTGTCTAGGTTGGTAGACACAGCCAGTACCTGACAAACGTTAGTTGACATTTTTTAAGGTTGACTGTATGCATTTGTCACTTATGCATGCATGCAATGCAATGGCACAAACTGCTGTCTTGTTTACTAGCTTTTGAGACACAGCCAATATATGATAAATTATGAGTTGATGTTTTTGTGCTCGAGAGTCTGCATGCAAAAACAAATGTTTCAGGTAGGCGGTTCAATATTAACACGAGTTGATTTTAAATGATTTAGAATGTCAACAATGCACACAGAATTTCCTGGATTTTATTACAATAAACATGATTTTGTGTTTTTCTGGGTGAAACTATTGATGTATTTATCTTTGTCATGTAGTGGCCCAAAATGTTGTCTACTGGCAACAGACTAGGTTTTGAGACACATCTAGAACATGATACACGTTAGTTGGTGTTCTTTATGTGTGAATGTTTTGTGTGCAATGCAATGGCTCTAGGTAGGTAAGATTTTGGACACATCTGATAAACGTGAATTTGTATGATTGAGTATCAGCCTATTTATTTATCTAATTGAATTCATGCAATGCTCAAAAAAATATGCTTGTGCTGGAGAGCTGTTGGCTCTTTCTGGTCATTGTAGTTTTGTGTTATTGCAGCTTGACTCGTAGGTTTTTCCCTGAAATCATCTGGATGACTTTGATCCTCTAAGCAAAAGACCATCTGATACACATCTGATTTAAATTCAAGTGCTTTTTCAAATTAAGTTGTTTTGCAAAATTTAGTTTTTGATGTGTTTTTGTAGAAATTAATGAACCTGTAAGTGTTTCACCAAATGTTTTCTGTGATATTTATCAAGTCCACCAGAGACTGGTCTGTGTTAATATGCGCTGTAAACACATGCATATGTGCACTGATGAGTGTAATATCATATGTGTGTTAATGCATTACTCAGATTCTCATGTCCAAGAATAAGTTCTCAGCCATGTAATGCATGCTCTGCCTTTATTGATTTTTTAAAATGATTTGAAAGAGTAATATTTTACCTGCTTGTCAAACCAAAAAGTACAATGTTTAAGGATGTAGTACCATGTTTTATGGATATCTTATACTGTATAATGTTAAATGGAATTCTGAAAAAATATATCACTGGTTGAACAAAAATATGAAGTTGCACAGCTGTTTTCAACATTGATAATAATAAAAAATGTCTCTTGAGCAGCAAATCATCATATTAGAATGATTTCTGAAGGATCATGTGCCACTGAAGACTGGAGTAATGATGCTGAAAATTCAGCTTTGATCACAGGAACAGATATTCTAAACTAATAATATTTCACAATATTACTGTTTTTACTGTATTTTTGATAATTTAATTGCAGCCGTGGTCAGCATATGAGATTTTTCACACACAAAAAAACTTCTTACGAGCCCAAGCTTTAAGCAGTAGTGTATGTTGAAGTGCAATGCTATTAACGTCTGATACTAATAGATATTAAGTGGAATTAAGATTTGCCCCAGGAATTAATTTTTGAGCATGTAAAACAAATGGTTGATGTTTCATCCATTTATTTTAAATCCTTCACTTGAATGAATGACTGAAATAAATTCTTTAAACATTTGGCTGTTGTTACCTATTAAAATCAAATCAACAATCAAGATATAAAAGTAGCTGTAAAAAAATGTGCAAGATCATAGGAAATATAATACAACCTTTGTTAAAGTTAGGTTATAAAAATACAACTGTTCATTGTTAGTTCATGTCAGCTCAGGTCCATTCAATAATATTAGCACAGACAGAGACTGCTGGAATTAAAATGAAAGTTTAATAAATGCTTTGGAAATATTTCTCATTGATAGTTCATGTTAACAAACGTAAAGTGTTACCATGATTTTTAATAATCAGCCATTAGAAGGTGGGTTATTACTATGTTATAATATGATATCTCGATGGCTCCGTCACCTGTGCATCGGTGCACAGACTAGGATGTGGTTTGTTTGTTTCCTGATCATTTGCTTGTACTAATTCTTCCACTCCACCTCCTGCATGTTTGGATCTTGTGTCTTTCTTATGCAGCCAAGCAGCACTTGGGTTATTTGCCAAACCAGACGTGGCCTTAGGTTTGTGTATACTCATTCCTAGTATTTTGATTTGTCATTTATGTCCTTTATCTGGGCAGCTGTGCTCTTCCTTCCCTGTTGACCTTCATAATTTTTCCACCCCTCCACCATCTTGGGATCTCTTTGGCTTGTAGCTCTTCCTGGCACGAATCTTATCATGGCAGTGGTGTCGTACGCTTCCAGTGCGCAGGTTATTATGGCTGGAGAACACGAGTGAACCTGGGCTGTTTCGTCTAGTCACTGTAATGAGGTTTGAAGACCAGATGATTCTTTGAGACAGGTTTTGTAATGATGATTCATATTGGTCTTGTCGGCTGCTGATACTGTATTCTCATGTGCTGAAGAAACGGGGCCATTTGGCTGCGGCATCGATGATGGATTCTGTCATCGGGCTTCTGGTGCCAGATCGTGTCAAACATGTTAAACTAAAGGAATGGTTGATTCACCCAAAAAATGTAATTCTTTCATTATTTATTCACGCTCTCATGTTGTTCCAAACCTGTAGCCAATGCTGTCATTTTTCTGTAGAACACAGTTGCAAATTAGTGAAAATCTTTCATGGTCTATTTTTCCAAATTCAGCAATAATTCCAAAAAATGGCACAAAAACTCTATAACTAACTAATGCACAATGATAGGTCTTATGAAGTCATACAAGAGCTTTGTGTGAGGAACAGACCCACACATTTAAATTGTTATTCATTTAAAAGAACAGGAATAGAATTTAGAATTCATCTCTTTCCATCAGACTTCTTAGAAGAACATTATTTTATACTTACTAAAGTTACATTTATTTGGTCAAAAATAAAGTAAAAAAAAGGTATGAATGTATTGTAATTTATTCCTGTGATGGTAAAGCTATATTTTCAGCATCATTACTCACATGATCCTTCAGAAATCATTCTAATATGATGATTTAATGATCAAGAAACATTTCTGATTATTATCAATGTTGAAAACAGTTGTGCTGCTTCATTTCAATTTTTCGGAGACTGTGATGAATGTTTTTCAGGATTTTTGATGAATAGAAAGTTCAAAAGAACAGCATTAATTGAAATTAGATGTTGACTTTTGTTGAATAAATGTATTATTTATTTTAAAATCTTCCTGACCCCAAACTTTTGAATGGTAGTGTAGTGTATGTACAGTAGTCTGTCACCAAATTGAGTGTAATATTGAGGTCACAGTGGCATGTGAAAATACTCATTGTATTTACTTGCATTTTATTTAGTTTTTTTCTGTAGACTGTGTCGTCATTATTTTCTGAGACTAAAATAGATGAATGGAGCTAAACTGTCAGTGGCATCAGCTGATAATGAGCAGGAAACCTCTCATTGTACTTCCTGTTTGTCATTCTGACTCCCGCAGGAAGAAGCTGTGCTGAAGTTTGCCATGAAAAATGGCTAAAAGGGCAGATAAAACGAACTAGTGGCGACGAAAGCTGACTGTGTTGTCGGCTGCGTCCCGGTGTGGTGAAGTATTCGGTCACTCTATAGTGATGGGTCCGGGCTGAGGACCCAATTAGTATGCCAGTAGTATGCGATACGGTAAGGCAGTATCAGTGCAGTAATATCAGGTAAAGCTCATAGCACGATCATCGGATAACGTTAGCTGTATGCTATGCTACTATCTAAGCTAACTAAAAAACACACTAACAATGAGAAATGTTTAATTTCACAATCTATAGGTTAAATACTAGTATATGAAACGTATAATTTAAAATACATTAAATACATTAATGACTCGTTATAACGTAGTACAAATGTCTTCTATAATAAAGTGATTTTGTATGATTTGTAACCAGGCACTAAAGCGATTACCCATAAAACGTGCTTTGAACAAATCGGATTGCTTGGGTCCTCAGCCCGGAGCCATCACTATAGAGTGACCGGATACTTCACCACACCGGCCAAAAAGCCGTGCTTGAACAACTAGCGACTGTTAACTAGCATGTGCGTTCGTGCCTGCGTGTAGTGTATGATGATGTAAAATGTAAAAAGTTCTGTCGCGACGCGAAATATACATAATGAAAGCCGACCAATCAGTTTGTGAACATTGTGAACATATCCCTATGCCTTTAGGTTCAGTACCTTTAGGTTCGCTGTTAAAATGCCAATGTGAACGCTAAGCGGACCAGGACTAAATGTTTTTGTTTTTTTGTTTTTTGTGAACAGAGCTACAAGTGTGAACACATCCTACGTTCTTGGTGTGCCTTTAAACCAGTAATACGTATGATCTTTTGGCTCTTTTAGGGTGGCATATGATCAGAAAACAATGACTTGATGGTCTCGTAAGATTCCAGGAGGATGCGTCACCATGATCACACCCCTCCCGAACCCGAAGCCTGAGTACCTGTGTGTGAATGTGTTGAGCGTGACATGTTTGTCTGTGTTTGTAGGAATGGATGAGCTGCATTCCCTGGATCCACGTCGGCAGGAGCTCTTGGAGGCACGTTTCATCGGGGCAGTTAGTGGAAACACCGGAGGAAGCACAGGGAGCGCGAGCGGCGGACCTAAAGTAATGCACACGCATGCAAACACACACATGTGCACCATCATGTAATTATAAGTTATTATTATATTTAATTCATTTGAATATAATTTAGATATGTTGATACTTTCTCTAAAATTTTTGTTTTCTTTAAACTGAATCATTCAAGCATCATTCAACTAATTAAACAATGTTTAATGTATAAAACAAGTATAAAGCTATTTGAAATGTTTTTCCGACACTAATTGCGTTTTAATTTTTCACTAAATAAACACCAATAAGAATCTGCTCATTTTATGTGCATCAGTTCAACAATAGATAATAAAAAGCAAAATGTAAAGGATTTTTGGTAAAGGATTGAAACGTCCAATGCATGGACTTTATTCTGAATCATTGAATAAAAGATTGAATCGATTCACTTTGAAGTGAACTGAACTTACCAAGCCTAACACAGTTTTAGCTTTTGTAGTTTAAATCAAAGACTCTATTAAAACCATATTTCGTAACACTCACATACTTGCAAGAACCCAAGATGAGACTATTGTTATGACATTATAGTCATAATATTGCTTAAAGGGGAATAATTGCTATTATGTCTTTTTTCAAAGTCTTAATCTTGTTTTTGGGCTCTGCTAGAATAGGTTTTCATGCTTGAATGTTCAAAAAAACAAATTTTCACATATTCGACATTGTCGTAGCGAGCATCTCTCTTCCCAGTCTGTCAGTAACGCTTAGTTTAGTTCCTGTCTCTATGAAGCCTCTCCCGAAAAGCGCGGTGTGCTCTGATTGGTTGGCTGGATCAGTGTGTTGTGATTGGTCAACCTCTTCAAGTATGTTTGGGAAATGTTATGCCCCTTACCATAACAGCGAGTTTCAACACACTACTAACGCAACTCAGGCCTCACCTGCACATGCCTTGGGCAGGAATTATTTAAATGAGGAATAATGTGACGTGTTCATTCCTGGAAGAAAATTCAAGACTACAATGGAGGCGAGTTCAGGGAGTTCAAGAGAGAAACAGTGCGCACTGATATAGAGAATAACACCCTTCAGACTTTTTCATGCTCAAACAGCAACATTACAACCTAAAGAAAGTTGAACATGTAAAAAAGCATTTAAGGGACCCCTTTAATTTTGTTTCACCAGTGAAATCAGTGTGAATATTTTGAAAAATGTTGAGCTCTCTGTCATGACCTGGACTAAACCTGCTTTATATTGTCTTAATCTTTTTTTTATTTTATTTTTTAGGGTTTGAACAATAACGAATGTTCTAGTCACAGTTTTGGCAGCCTGGGGTCATCTAGTGACAAGGAGTCCGAGGTGAACTTTATGGACATGTATACTCAAAGATTTGACATTTATATTTATAGCTTTAATATTGATTAAACGGATCCGTTTCAACAGTTTGTCCATGTGTTTAAAAAGTACTTTTTTCATTCCCATAAAGAACTCTGACATAAAGAAAGGAGGATCGCCTGCCTATTCAGTAAGTTTGATGATTTTCACTTTGTGCTTTAAAAAAAAAAATTATATGTGTATATATATATATATATATATATATATATATATATATATATATATATATATATATATATATATATATATATAAAAATACAGTTATGTGATATAATATCTTGGATGTTAAAGTTGACATTTGAGAAGATTTTCAGTAATAACTTATTTTTGAGTTCCTTCCTCCTGCAATGCAATTTTATTCTTTGTTTTCTAAGTGCATAACTCTTATGAATTGCTTTTATGATTGTTTGATTGTCATTTTGAAGCTTGACTGCACCTGTCCATATTCACATTTATTACATTGAAAAGAGCAGGATAGTAATAAAAAAAAGTCAAATGGGTTTGGAATGACATGGTAAATGATGTTTGGAATGCAGAGTGTGTGTCTGGAAGCCTCTTTGGTGAAACTTTTACAACTCCTTTGAGGCCTGAATTCAGCTTTAGATGGAACTTACCCAAAGCATTTATATTGATTTAGTGAATGGAAGAACTGATTGAATAAAATAGTAATGCTTTTTCCTGTTTTCCCAAGACTCCAGAGAAGAAGCACTCCGAGTCATCCAGGGGAAGAAAGAGGAAGGTTGATAACCAATCAGAGAGCAGTCAAGGTAACGTTGACTTCCTGTGCTTATGAATGAAGCATTTCTTAATGAGATAATAGTTTGTTTGACAACTACATTTTTCAGTTAACAGACCTGCATTTTGGAAACATCCAGGATCAGAGTTTGTTGGGAAATACAGCATTTAATTTTTAGCATGGAAATAATGCAGTGCACTCACAGAAAAGTGATTGTATCCATACTTTTTTTTTTTTTTTTACCTTTCAGGAAAGTCTTCCGGCCGAGGGCCCAAGATCAGCGATTATTTTGATGTGAGTAAAGCTTTGTGCGGATGACTCTGCGTTTAGTCAGCTGTGTATTAAATGTCAGTCAGGTGCCAGAGAGCTTTTAGTCAGAGTACTGCTGCTTTTTCATCGTGTAATGGCTGCTCGCTTTAGGAGATGTTTTGACTTGTAGAGTTGTGAAATTGGTAACATTGTGATGACGCCACATCATATCTCCTTCCCGAAGTTCCAAGGAGGAAACGGATCAAGTCCAGTCAGGGGTCTTCCTCCGGTCCTGCGCTCGCCACAGAACTCTCACTCTGCACCTGGGGCTATCGTAAGTCGTGAGGAAGATCTAAACCTCAGCATGGATCCGGTGATGCTTATTTTTATTAATGTCGCTGTTTTTCACTCTTCAGGTCAGACAGAACAGCTCCTCACCCACCAGCCTGTGTTTCATAGATCACATGATGAATTCAAAACAGCTTAGCAGCAGAAGTGTCCAGGTAATACTTGCGTCACTATTGCTCGCGCGCTATCGAATATGCTCTGCTCTTTCTGATTCTGTTAATCTTGTCAGTCTGCAAGACACTGTTGTGCACTGCACTTTGAGACACTGATAAACGTGCACTGCGCACTGATACTGTTAAACCTGTGCATTGCACACTGTGAAACTGCAAAACATTCATTGCACACTGTCATTGTTAAATAAGCACTGCATGCTCTGCTGTTAAATGTATGCACTGTTAAACGAGGTCAACATGACACACTGTACAATGCACACTGAATATTACTGTCACTGTTTAACTTGCACTGCACACTATGACTTGCACTGCACATTTCGTCACTGTAACATACACTGACATTTAAATATGCACTGCATACGGTGACACCGAAGTAGTTCAAGGTTATGTGTCACACATGTGCACTGTAAGCTCACTCTCACACCGATGCTCTTAAAAATACACACTGTACACTATGATTCGTTTACATTAATAATTGCGCTGTACAGTGACAGTTCAACAGGCACATTGGGACACTTTTAAAAATATTCATTGCACGCTCTGACACTGCCTAGCGTACACTGCACACACTGTTAAATAAGCACTGCACCCACTGATGCTATTAAATGTGTGCATATCTGGCACTGATAAACAAGGTCAACATGACACTTTTTAACAGAAGCACTGCATGCTCTAAAGCATTATATAGTGACACTGTTAAGTGGTTCAAGGTTCTTGGTCACGTGTCCACTGCATGCTCTGGCACTGTTAAATGAGCTCACTCTCTAAAAATTGACACGGTTACATCATAATTTGCACTGCACTGTACAGTGACAGTTTAACAGGCACACTGTGACACTTAAAAATATTAATTGCACGCTCTGACACTGCAAAACTTACACTGCACACTGGCACTGTTAAATAAGCACTGCACACACTGATGCTGTTACATGTGTGCACTACATGCCCTGGCACTGATAATCAAGGTCAACATGACTCAGTTTAACAGAAGCACTGCATGCTCTGATGCTGTGAAATGTGCACTGCACTTAAGCACTATATACAGTGTCGCTGTTAAGTGGTTCAAAGTTCTTGGTCACGTGTCCACTGCATGCTCTGGCACTGTTAAAATGAGCTCACTCTCTAAAAATGTACACGGTTACATCATAATTTGCACTGCCCAGTCACAGTGACAAACCGTTCACTCCACACTGACACTGTTATAAGCACTGCTTATGCAGATTAAATGCATGCGTGCTCTGGCACTCTTAAACAAGTTCACTCTCAAACTTTGATGCTGTTAAACATGCGCACTTCTCTGACACTGTTTTTAAACACCTTTTAAATATGCACTGCACTACACACACACACACACACACACACACACACACACACACACACACACACACACACACACACACACACACACACACACACACACACACACACACACACACACACACACACTTACATTATCAAACCTGCACTGCACATACTCCAAATACTACATACTCTGACGCAGTTATATGTGTGGTGTACTACATGTTCTGATGCTATTAAACAAGCTCGCTTGCACTGTATGATGCACAGTTTACTGTGACTTGATAACACATGATGACATAGATAGGATATTCTTAATCTCTGTTGTTATTTTCATTCTTTATTTCTCTTTCCTTCTCTGCTCTCAGACGGATTTGACACTGTTGAAACTGGCTGCACTTGAGAGCAATAAGAATCTTGACCTTGAGAAGAAAGAGGGCAGAATAGATGATCTACTCAGGGTGAGTAACAAACAGACGAGCATCTGAGTGTCACCTGTCCTTGAGATTTCTTTTTATGTAGAAATCACAAAGTGCCATTTGAGTTCAGACATTGAGTGTTTTTGATATTTTCTCCCCAGGCGAACTGTGACCTCCGCAGACAGATAGATGAGCAACAGAAGCTGCTGGAACGTTTCAAGGAGCGTCTGAACAAATGCACTACGATGAGTAAAAAACTCCTCATTGAGAAGGTGAGCTGTGTTTGATATGCTCACAGCTGCTTATTTCTAATGTGTCAGGGGTAGTTGAGTGATCTTGAGTGTGTTCTTGTCTTCCCAGAGCACTCAAGAGAAGCAGTCCTGCCGGGAAAAGAGCATGCAGGACCGGCTGCGCCTGGGGCACTTCACCACAGTCCGGCACGGAGCGTCCTACTCAGAACAGTGGACAGATGGATATGCCTTCCAGAACCTGGTCAAGTAAGAGACGCACACTCAATCTGTGTGGCTTTGTCTGGGACGGAAAAAGTGCAGAAATGGACCGTCATCATTTAGGACTTGACCTGGATGCCAATGTGCTGCTATTCAGTTTGACGCAATGTAGTCTCACAATGTAACCAGACCTTCAGGCTGACGGCAGAAGGACTAGACTCCATAGCAGCTTTCATTGGCCAAGGACCGCCCAGAGGCCGTCTGACTGACATGAAAAGCAGCCAATCACAGTTCGTTTTGTTCAGCGTCATGTTTAGGGGCGTGAAAATATAAGTCAATATCCCAATGATTACAGACATTGATTCTTGGACGTCCTTTAATGGATCTATGCGTCTTACATTGTGTCCTATCCAGATGCGATAAGATTGCAGTGACAAATAATTTGTCTGTCCACACATGACGTGATGCGACGCGACTGCGAGATGCATCAAAATCAATCAAAACCCGAGTCTTGCGACGAGTGCACGGCATCAGAGAGTAATCTTGACGGCAATCGCAAGAAAATGGATAAGAAGCAACATAATCAAATTCACAAATATTACACCATTTAAACATTATTAAAAATACATAGGCTACTGAGTTACTAAAACAATCTTTGTCTATGAATACACTTGTTTGTTCACAGTTTGAATGTTCTTGTTTCCATTTGTTTAATTTCAAGATCTGAGGTGAATTATCCATTGTTGCTTTTACAGCTACAAAGCTGGAGATATTCAGTCACATGACACGCTTTTAACATTAAATAAAGCACATAAACAGTCCCTGAGAGATTATCATCGCCACACTTTGTGTTTGTTGTTCCAGCGCGACGTCGCAGAAAAATAGAAACTGTTTCTAAAATAGAATCGTCGCGTGTCGCCGTCGCGGCTTGTTAGGACAAAAACTCTGATTAACATGGAAAAGATACCTTAGTTAGGACACGGTGTTAGCTCCACCCCTTAGGATGCGAGGGAAGGATAGACCTGTGTGTCCTCGCTCTTGACTCCTCAGAAAGCATCCTCACTCCTTGTGGGGCAATTAGAGAATTGAGATGTCCTTAAAGACGGGTGAGTTTGATCAGTTTCTGGGTCACGGGCTGGAGGACGTTAGCCTGGTCCTACCAGACTCTCATACATTTCATTTGTACAGAGAGTCTGGCCACTCTCCATTGACAAGCGTTAACTTCCTTGAAGGCGGGTACTCTGTTGAAGTTTAAAACTATTGGATCTGCCAGAGCCACTCTGGATCTGCCATAACCAATCGCTAACGTTTGGTCGTGACGTAACCCTACAGCTCAAACTAGCGTCATCGTTCTCAGCCACTCCCTCTGTTCGCTGATTGGACCGGTAAAAATTTGGCTGGACAAAACCCAAGAATATACGGTATGTCATGGGCTGGAGGACGTGGGAGTGAGGAAACGAGGAAGCATCAATTTGAGTATTGAGAAGCACCCACTGACACTCTACTACAGGATGTAGTGACGGGTCACATGCACTCCACTGACTTCACTCCTATTGGTTGTCGCTTCTGAAAGTCGCTCTTCATTTGCATAAAGTTAAAAATGTCTCAACTTTGTTGCTACATCCTGTCGCCGGAAATGGCTAGCTCTCCATTGAAATGAATGGGATCATGTTGCTTTGTTACGCGTGTCGTTGGTGGTGTGAACCGAGCTTTATGCATCAGATGTTCAACCAACGGTCTGGGCGTGACATCTGAGGCTGAGACTAGACGAAATGTGACATAAAGCATAAAGTTAATGCACTGACCTCAGCCCTAACCCTAATTTTCAGAATTTGACATTATATTTAGTCTGTAAATAATTCTAGAAATGAAATCCAGATGGGATATTGGTGAACTTTTAATGAATTAATTAAATATTTAATTTTTGTACAAACATTGGTGTTAATGCATTGTACATTAGTTTGGATTGAAGTATCTGCCATTGTAAATAATAAAATAGGGCGAGTCTTTTCTGTCCTGCATTTGCCTGTTATTCTTTTTTTATTGGGGTTTTAATATTTTTCTATTTCTGTTTTAATAGGCAGCAAGAGTGGATAAACCAGCAGAGAGAAGAGATTGAGAGGCAGCGGAAACTTCTAGCAAAGCGCAAACCTCCCAGCACCCCCTCCTCCCAGAGCCCGACCCCCAATGAGTCCAAACAGAGAAAGACCAAAGCCGTCAATGGAGCTGACAACGACCCCTTCCTCAAACCCAGCCTGCCTACGCTGTGAGATATTAACACACACACACACACACACACACACACACACACACACACACACACACACACACACACATACTTGTTTCTTGCCTTCGAAATGCAGACTTCCCATTGACTTCTAATGTTATTAAAATGAGATAATAAAGACACAATTCATCATTTTAAGATCATTATACAAGCATGGATGATTTATAGAAGCAGAAAAGGCTGATAAGGAAAAAAAAGTCAAATGTTTTCTGCAATATTGTCTTCAAAATGGTTCTATTATTGAAATGCTTCTGTATTGAATGTGCAGATTGACTGTGGCAGAGTATCATGAGCAAGAAGAAATTTTCAAACTGAGACTGGGTCATCTCAAAAAGGTTAGTCTCTCTATAAAACAATACACACACACACACACACACACACACACACACACACACAGTCATGAGCATCAGAGTAATATGGTTAAAAGGCAGTGAGGTGCTTCATGCAAAAGCAGTCTTGCAGAAAGGATGTTTTAAGCTTTCTTTTTGTCCTTTCACTGTCATTCATACATGAGTATGTTAGTATGTGTGTGGTCCAGGTAAATCCTACGGTATGGAGGCAAAATGTCCCCACAAAGATGGCAATTTCTGAAATCCTTGTCCTTGTGGGGACATTTTTTTGTCCCCATGAGGAAAACAGCTTATAAATCATACAGAATGATGTTTTTTTGAAAATGTTAAAATGCAGAAAGTTTTGTGTGATGGGTAGGGTTAGTGTAAGGGGAGAGAATATACAGTCTGTACAGTATAAAAATCATTGTGTCTATGGAAAGTTCTCTTAACGCATGAAAACCCAACACGTGTGTGTGTGTGTGTGTTCAGGAGGAGGCAGAGATTCAGGCGGAGCTGGAACGGTTGGAGCGTGTGAGGAATCTGCACATTCGAGAACTTAAAAGAATCAACAATGAGGACAGTTCTCAGTATGTCCCGCCCATTACATATAATTATTTCAATGAAATCTTAAATATTGTCTTTGGAGATTTAAAATATGGGGATGGAAAGAGCTGAGAAACACTGCAGAGTTTGCAAATAAAATGCACTGCCTACATGCATGTAAATGAAGCGCTGCATCAGAGACGCACTGTGCCGCTGTCAGTTATTGCATGTGTTTTTTCTATCGGCTGTACACAAGAATCAGCAATCAACTTTGAGAGTGTGCTACTCTGTGCTGAATTAAAAAGTCTGGGTCAACATTTTCATGTGCAGTTTAAAGACAGATTGCAGACATGATTATAACTTAAAAAACTGCAATTGTAAAACATACCCCCTTTTTTTTTACTATTTTATTTCCACTTTTATTTTTCTTTGCAACAATTGCTGTTTGCTCCATAATGTGCTTCTGAAAAGAAATAATAACACTCTTAATCTCAGAATATCTTTTAAGTTGTGAATATGCCTGGTGTGTGTTTGTAGGTTTAAAGACCATCCAACCCTTAATGAAAGGTATCTTCTGTTACACTTGCTGGGAAGAGGAGGTTTCAGTGAAGTTTATAAGGTATTTAGTTTTTTATTATTAGATGCACGCACTCACTTTCATACAGTTTGTGTTCTCTCCTATTCAACACATACATATATTACTGTTCAAAAGTTTGGGGTTAGTAGGTGTTTTTTTATTTATTTAAAGAAATTTATGCTTTTATTCAGCAAGGACACATTAAATTGATTGAATGGCAGATTTCTGTTTCAAATAAATGCTGTTCTATTGAACTTTTTATTCATCAAAGAATCCTGAAAACATGGTATCACGGTTTCCACAAAAAACTGTTTTCAACATTGATAATAATCAGAAATGAGCAGCAAATCGGCAAATTAGAATGATTTCTGAAGGATCATGTGACTGAAAACACAGTAATGATGCTGAAAATTCAGCTTTGATCACAGGAATTACATTTTACTATATATTCACATGGAAAACAGTTATTTAAAATTGTAATAATATTACATATAATTACTGCTTTTCTCTTTTTTTTTTGTAAAAATAAATGTAGCCTTGGTGAGCAGAAGAGACTTCTTTCAGAAACGATAAAAAAAATCATTAGTGTACATTAAAGTCAACAACAAACCATTTTCACAACCCATTTTACTTTTGCAATTGAGAAATGTGTAGAACAGGACTTGATTTTATCAAATATTATTAGATCATTTGTCGTTACATAGTCGTTTCAGGGCAAGTTATAGCATTTTGTTTAAAAATGCAGATATTTATATTAGCATTCATATTGTGAATTATTCTCAGTAATACCAGAAATTTGTAAAGAGAAAAACTGATAAGCCTGAACCATTGTAAAACTACACGCAGCTTTGCTTTGCTTAATGCAAACGGAAAATGCAATATCATAAAAGACACAATTTTCACAGTAATATAAAACATATGGTTACAGCTGTGGCATGAAACACCCAATCATTAGAAAATGTTCACAGACAGCATAGAATTATTAACCTTACTTTGTGAATAATTGGGTCTTATTGCCTAATGAAGCGTTTTCTGTTGTTGCGTGAAGGCATTTGACCTGTTTGAGCAACGATATGCTGCTGTGAAGATCCACCAGCTCAACAAGAACTGGAGAGAAGAGAAGAAAGAGAACTACCACAAGTATGTCACCCACCTTTTTTTTTCCTTTCTCTCCCTCCCAAGTTTTTCACGCTCATTTGTTTGCGTCTACTCCAGACATGCCTGTAGAGAATACAGAATCCACAAGCAACTGGACCATCCCAGAATAGTCAAACTTTACGACTACTTTTCTCTGGACACTGACACGTAAGCATTTTCCATATAGTCTTTTTTGTGAGTTTTACTTGCTCTAGTTTTTGCAACTATACAAATGTTGACTTGATGTGTTTCTGTTGTAGATTCTGCACTGTTCTCGAGTTCTGCGAGGGGAACGATCTTGATTTCTATCTGAAGCAACACAAGCTGATGTCTGAGAAAGAGGCTCGCTCCATCGTCATGCAGATAGTCAACGCCCTCCGATACCTCAATGAGATCAAACCGCCCATCATCCACTACGACCTGAAACCGGGTGAATGCAACACGCACAATTTACCTTTGTGTGGTGCGGGACGAGTTTTGAATTGCGGGATGAAATATACTGGGGGTGTGTTCACACTTGGCATGTTTGGTTGGATTAAAACGAACCCTGGTGCGATTGCTCTGTTAGTGCGGTTCATTTGAATAAGTGTGAACGCTGCCATCTGAACCAAACAAGTGGACCGAGACGCTGAAAAGATGAGTTTCAGAACGCAACACAGACCAAAGACATGTAAACGCACCAAAAACAGGACATGATGTCACAAGATGTGACCCTAAAAAGGACAGAATACTCAAACATACCTGGTTTTTCTCATCATAGTTCAGTACAGGCATCAGAACCACGTCTCCTCGCAGCAGATCTTGGTTTGTGTGACGGAGGGATTCCTGACACTGTTTTGACTCCTTTTCACGTCTTATAAGCTCTTCACGAGTTCTCAGCTGGTCAGAATACCATCATATGTAGGCTACGCACATACAGCGAGTGCATTTATCCCAGAACACAGCATTGTTTTGGATGTTCGGTAAGTTCTGTCATGAAATATATATGTACCAAGCCAACCAATCAGGTTGTGAACATATCCCTATGCCTTTAGGTTCGGTGTTAAAGTTTTTTGGTCCGGTCCAAATGAGCAAGTGTGAACACACCCTAGTATGTGTACGGGAAGCGGGAGAAAGAAACGACAAATTATAATTATCTAATAATAACAGCATACACAAGTCTGTCACTGGAGATCTGAAGCATCATTTGTGTCTGGAAAGTGGAAAAAATGGCCTATAGACACCAGAACGAGACAGAATCCAACCGGACCGGGACTGAAAAATCTGCGTAGACCTCTTCCTACGGGCTTTTGTGGGCAGGAACGGGACAAAGCGGGAGTGGGATAAAATCTTAACATATTTTTGACAGGAGTGGGATGGAAAAATCCTTCCGGCACAGAGCTCTACTACAGAACATGGCTGTGTCCGAAAGCTAAAAAACGCTGCTACAAAGACAAGAATCCTTCCCTGCCTTTAATGTCCCACAATCCTGTGCGTTCCATTCCATGACCCTTGAGCTAAAAAAAATAAAGATGCGCATGAAAGTTGCAGTTGATGGTCAGTTTGTGTGTAAATGTACATTTTTGACCATCTTTTTCCACTCCATTTCTAGTGAGAAATTACTATTTTAGTAATTCAATTTTCGCTTAGTTATCACCAAAGCTCTCTCTGTTTTGTGCGCAAACGCTGCCTGGCAGGTTATCACCTAAGCTTTCGGACACAGCCCATGTCCTCTTTCATTCACACACGTGAACTCTTCTCAGAGACTAGCACAGGTCTTGTAGCTCATGGTGTGAATGATGAATTGGTGCTAAAAATGCTCCTTTTAAGGATGGTTTACATTTTATGCATTTGGCAGACGCTTTTATCCAAATCGACTTGCATTGCATTTCAAGGTACACATACACATTCTTATCAGTTCTTGCTTTCCCTTGGGAATCGAACCCATGACCTTGGCGTTGCAAGCGCCAATACTCTACTGTTCGAGCTGCAGGAAAGGTGTTGATTGGTTGATTTGTTATTTGTCATGCAGGATGTATAGGAAGTATGTTTTTTTGTTTTGGTTGCTCAGGAAATATCCTGTTGGTGGACGGGACAGCGTGTGGGGAGATTAAGATCACAGACTTCGGCCTGTCTAAAATCATGGACGACGACAGCTACGGAGTGGACGGGATGGACTTGACATCACAGGGAGCTGGAACCTACTGGTCAGTGTCCAGCTAAAAACACTGCGCTTTCTAGTGCATATTACTTCTGTGTTCCCCCAAGAACTCAATCCCATGTCATTCCAAACATATTTTGTATTGTGGAACAGAAAATGTAGGAATCGGCTCTAAAAGGACGAAATAGCTGCATAAATTTGTGAGGAACAGACCAGCTGTTCTCCACTGAAAATCGTTTCCTCTGTCATAGCTCTCATATCAGATATGAATGACAGTAACGTCATGCATAAAACATGCATCTGTTTTTGCATTTACATTTATGCATTTGGCAGATGCTTTTATCCAAGGCAGCTTAAATTTTATTTAAGGTACACATTTTTTATCTGGTCATGCATTTTTCCTGGGAATTTCCATATGACATCAGAGGAATTATATGGACCACCTTTATATATTGACATTTTAGAGTGAAACTTAAAATTCTTAAATTTCTCTTGGTTTTTAGAAAAATCATGTTAAAATGTATGCATCAAATATGATCCATCAGGCTTATAAGGAATGTTCATTTGTTCATCTGTCAATCATCATTGTATTGCATTGTATTGCTCCCCAGAGTTAAAATTGCAGAGCTTTGATCATAAAACCAAGCATAGAGTGACAGCTGATACTGTTTACTCCTGGTATTAAGGCGTTTTGGTCGATCGGATCACAAGTAGACGAGGGAGACACATTCCCCTTTACACCTGGTGTTTTAATCTGTCTCTTTTATCCACTTTCAACCACTTCTGTCCTGATTTCTTTAAGGAGAGGGTCTATGGGCGGGTAAATGTATAGGTTTTTTCAGATCTTTCGATCTAATGGATGAAATAAACTCGGGCAATTTACATATGAATGTGACCGTAGACAATGGAAAAACACACGGAGAGCAGCATAAATACATTTCATCTTCAAACCAAACTTGGTTCTTCAGTCGATAAAGTTTAATCCCGTCTGGCTGGAGCTCTTCCCAAAATGTTTATGCATTAGTTCAGTAGACGGTCTTTTGTGGCTGTTTGAACACATTCGACCACATGAGCGTTTACTAAAAGCAAGTGACAACCTCAAAACGTTTTAGACCCCGTTTACACCTGTGTTTAATGTCGTCTACTTGTGATCCGATCGACCAGAACGCATCTTAATAACAGGTGTAAACATATGCATTTTATGCAAGTAGTCTGTAATACTTTTACTTACATTACAACCTACCAGAATTTAATCTTACTTTTTGGCCATGTTATATAAATATCAACATCTGCAGCAAATAGTATATTTTTGCTCATTTTGAGTTCCAAAAGATTCAATGCAGCTTCATCCTAAAATGCCACACTAAAATAAAATAGCTCCACTATTATGAGCTCCATATTCTCACTATGAACCATAAAAGTTTTGATGTATCAAATATATAAAACATGCATTATTGTCTTAGTTCAATAAACTGTTGCATTAAAAAAAGTAGATTTTTCTGACTAATATTTTAAATGTATAACAAAAGCAAATGTTCAATTTTTTATTTTTATTTTGTAGGTATTTGCCACCAGAGTGTTTTGTTGTTGGTAAAGAGCCTCCAAAGATCTCTAATAAAGTAGATGTGTGGTCTGTGGGCGTCATCTTCTTCCAGTGCCTGTATGGACGAAAGGTAAGGCTCAGTGTTTAGAAACTGCACGGCTATTGATCTAAACTGCATTTTAGGATGAAGCTGCATTGAATCTTTTGTCTTTCTGTAGCCGTTTGGCCATAATCAGTCCCAGCAAGACATCCTTCAAGAGAACACCATCCTGAAAGCCACTGAGGTGCAGTTTCCTGCCAAACCCGTGGCTAGCAACGAGGCTAAGGTCAGTATTGCGCGTTTGTATGTAAACGCATTAGGGCTGAACAATTAATCGCAATGAAACCGCACGCGATTTGGCTGAGATTATTTTATGTGCAGCTTGTCAGTGAAGTACGGCTGATCGGTAGTAAATGATGCTCCATCTGAACACCAGAGGGCGTCACACACGCGCCAAATATATCATCGCTGTTGCTGAATAAACGGAAGATTGAAACGCTTTGATTGATTAAACATGACTAATAAACACACGACTGCCTTATTCTAAGAAGCCACATCAACTCACAGGAGGATGAGCTCAACTGTCGTTATGAAGTGAGTTTGGAGTAAAAGCATGTTAGTAAATGTTGTCTTTTGTTGGAAAAGAGGTTCATAAATGCTTCTCGTTTTTGGAAAGATGTTGCATTTTCAAAACCACGTTATAAGTGACTCAAACTCGCAGTGCTTTCAGAAGGAGCAGCGTTTACAGAGCCGTCCATTACTAGCTAAGTTTCCATCCACTTGTCAATCGAATTATCTGAAGTTCGGTAAAAAAAACTCATGCGAATAAATCTGGTGAAAGTGTGTTTCCATCCAACGGCTTTAAAGCGAATAAAAACCTGTGCGTAATGACGTCACATGCTGTTTTGCGATCAAATTGGTATATCGAATTGATTTGAGACATTTTAAGGTGTTTCCATTCATTTTCGCACTGAATCGCACAACATTCAAGCAAACATTTGCAAACAAAGTTTTGCTAGACAAAATGGATCATGCCATCTACCAACAAATGATCAATATTGCACAAGTTGTAATAGTGCTAATGTGCCAGCTGATAGCGACATATCAAGCTATAATAAGAAAACAACGACGCTATCAACACATTGCTATGATGATGCAGATGCACGTAAATGCCCGACGACAACGGAGGCGGCCTGTGGTGTGGGATAGATTTTTGCTATCTAAAATAGCCGTATATTTTTCTGGTAAATTAAATTCAAAAAGTATCTCGTCTCCTCGTTTGTCCACTTACATCTGTCTTTGTTGACACCCGCCATGTGTGCATACCATAGACAGTAAGAGGTGCAAACAGAGCGGAAATACTGGGCGTAAATTAACTAAAACTTCTATGTTTTTTGGCGGGTTGCAACCATAAAATGACCTAAAACTTAATCACAATTCATTATTTATTCGGCAAATAACGTTTCCATCAGCGTTTATCGCATAAGCCATATATCGATCATGATAAAATCCGATGAGACCGAACGTATTTCATTTGAGTCGATATTCATGAAATTCAATCGAATTTTACTGTTTCCATAAGGCATTTTTCATTCGATATCACTTAATTCGTATAAAAACGTGTGGATGGAAACAGCTACTGACAAGCTGCGCATAACAAATAATCGCAGCCAAATCAGTTTAAGTACGATTACATGTAAATTGCGATTAGTCGCGCAGCCCTAAAACGCACGTGTGGGAATGACCGTCTGAGTTGTTTCTTGTCCTCCGCAGGCGTTTATCCGCCGCTGTCTGGCTTACAGAAAGGAGGACCGTTTTGACGTCCACCAACTGGGCAGTGACTCGTACCTCCTTCCTCACATGAGACGGTCCAATTCGTCAGGGAACTTGCAGGCCACACCCGCTAGCCCCGCCTCTTCAGGAATAATCTCCTACTGATCTCATTGGCTGATCGATCGTGATTGATGGTTCTGATGGTGATTTCCCTCCCTTCAACACCTCGGGGTGGACAGGAAGGGGGAGGAGCTATGTATCAGCTGACAGGCTGTAGGACACACCCACAACGGCCACAGTGACTGCCATTGATATTGGGGCAGGAATGACTGACTACATTTCCTGTGTGGATCCAGATGTCAGTCAGAGCTAGAACCATTTGAAAATGGATATTTGTTTTTTTTACCCGAGGCATTTTGTGGAGTAGATTTGGGAGGGTTGCGCTAACGTGTTAGCTTCTTGTTGATATCCTCCCTGAGCTACGCCTCAGTAAAGGGGTGTTTTGTTTTGTGTAAGTGTGAAATTTAGAGGCAATTAATTGTAGTGTGATTGGAAATAGACGAACGAGTGTTTTAATGTGGCACAAAGGTGTCCGTAAGAATTTGTGTGTGTGTGTGTGTGTGTGTGTGTGTGTGCACCTGAGAATGGATGTTTTACGCCACAGCGTTATATGTTGGCTGTTCATAACATACATGTGTGTTGGCCACAGATTGCAAGGTGTGTGTGTGTGTGTTTGTGTGTTACAAAATACTGTCTGTTTCACTTCAAAGCAACATGTATGAACATTGTCAGCTTATGTTTAAATGGGCGAAATATTTAAAAAATGTGGATGGATGAATCTATACAAATAATGTCCAGGTCATGTTTCACCCCAAAAACAAGCGTGAAAAACTAATTTTAATTTACATTAAAGAAATGAAGGCACAGATTACAGATTTTGGCACAGATTTATTGAGACACTATTTTGATTGAGTTTTACTGTATTTATATAATTAAACTTTATAACAGTAAAACTCATCAAAATAGTGTCACAATCTGTACATCTCATACTACAATGATATATGCATACAGTGTATTTTCCATGCATTTAATTGCCATATATTGTCAAAATTGTGATTCTTTTAAGTGGCATAATTATTTATTTGGATTTTGGGGTGTAAAATGACCTGCACATGTTATATATAGATCAGTTTGATGAGACCAGTTTCACCTGGGCGTCCTGCATGTAGGAGGAGACGCCGTAAAGAGAGTCGTCTCAGTAGACCTCTCGAAGCACGCCTGCGTATTTAATGAATCCAACCCTGAGCAGGTTTTCATATTTTCTCCGTTTGTTTGTAGATTTTGTTGTCTGACGCAGCATCACCTCGCTGCTACCTGATGTTGCTTTTAGTTCTATGATTTACTCAGAATCCGACCAAATATAAATTTGATTTACCCGGAAACAGCATGAAAAACAAACTCCATTGTGGTTGTGAATGAGGTGTGTTGTGAGTCTGAGGGTCTGAGCGTACGAGTGTGTGTTTGAGCAGACGGAAGGTGGGCCGGACCCCACCCTTGATCGTTTAACCCCTTTATGCCCAGACCCAGTGCTGTCATGTTGCTTAGCAACCCTCGCTGATCCCGGAGCCTGAGTCAGGTCAGCATCTCCGAATGACGTGGACCGGACCGCGATCAAACTCGTCAAAGCTTCCAGAGTCTGTTTTCAGGGGAAGAATCTCAGCTTTTGTTGTTTCCTCTCTCTCTAAATACTCTTTCAAACCCCAGAAGCAGTTTTCAGCTCAACATATTGGTGATCTGTCTCTAAAGTGCTGCTGCGATTGTAGAGAATGTAGCCAAAAGAGAAATAAACATTTTGAAAATATTTGGATGCATGTGCTTTCTTTCCTTTGGTGTTTGTGGTGACATTTCTTTTTGACATTTTCGTGTGAAATCAGATCTGCTGTTGTTAATGCCAGGACCCCTGCTGGACAGAACCAAAAGGTGGACTATATTTCACAGTCAAGTTGAGTGATCAGTCCACAACTGACCAGTGAATTTACCAGCTCTTTATAATTAATGACAATTAAACATGTATAGCATGGAAAAACACAAAATTCACTAAAGAAATGTCCATGACTTGATTTAATTGTATTTATGTATGTGTATATGTATGTATGTGTATACATGTACACATATACAGTATCGGTCAAAAGTTTGGAAACATTACTATTTTTAATGTTTTTGAAAGAAGTCTCTTCTCACCAAGGCTGCATTTATTTGATAAAAAATACAGTAAAAACAGTAATATTGTAAAATATTATTATATAAAAAAATAATGGATTTCTATTTTTATATACTTTAAAATATAATTAATTTTGATGATGCAAAGCTGAATTTTCATCAGACCATTACTCCAGTAACATGATCCTTCAGAAATCATTCTAATATATATATATATACGTATATACACGTATGTGAATTTACCAGCTATTTGTAATTACTGACAATTACATTTTATAGCATGATTTTTTTTTTAAATACCTACTTTACAATACTTATATATATATATATATATATATATATATATATATACACACAGAGAAATCACTTTCTGCTCTTGACTGGATAGTCTTCACTGTATAAATTTAACAGATTAATTCTTACTAAAAAGTTACAGAAGTTGTTCAGTTTTATTTGACATTTTATTACTTTATTCAGTGTCTCTACCAGAAAACTACTGTTACTTGTCTTTAATAATATTTTACATTTATATTAGTTAGGCTAATAGTTTCAGCTGCGGCATCGAAATTGGAAAAGAGAATTATGAATTTTCACTGGTGTCTAAACTTTTGGTGTCATAACTGCCTGTTTTTTACAAAAAATTGCCTGTAAAAGATATTTATGGCAGGCAAATTTTCTTGTAATCGGCCATTGGCAGAAGTGGCAAAAAGTTACTTTTAGGCCTTGTGTATGTATATAATATATATATATATAATATGTATATATTTTAATCTGACCCTACATTATCACATACACCATGCTCTCTAAATAGTAGCATAAACTACTGAAAACCTCATCGCTTGACTCCGTTAAAATAAGGAATTGCAATTTGACATATATATATATATATATATATATAAACAGGTGAAACTCGAAAAATGTGAATATCGTGCAAAAGTTCATTTATTTCGGTAATTGAAATTTGACAATATTCTAATTTTCTGAGATTTTGAATTTGGGGTTTTCATAAGCTGTAAGCCATAATCATCAAAATTATAACACAAAGGTTTGAAATATCTCACTTTGCAAATAATGAGTCTATATGTACACACACGCACACACACATCACTGCACCCAATACAAACTATATTTATACTTAACGGAGATAGATTTATAATCAATTCATGAATCACTCATTTAGATTCAACAGACAGAGACAGTGATAGTGTAAAACTGGGAAGTTTATTGCTTGTGTATGTTTGAATGAGAGATTCCTTCACAATCATCAAACTGCACAAGCGCACATTCATCTGAATTGTGTTTCCGCCCATCTTGCCGGCAGAGCTATCTTACAGAGAGTGTGTGAGCGAGAGAAACAGAGGCCCAGAGCCCAGTCTGACCACGTATAAAGAAAAATCAAAGCATTCAAAATGTGGCGCAAAGAAAGAAAAAAGGCCAGACGTTACATTGTAAAATCACATAGCAATTGGTAATTACAGGGAATGCTATACTAACGTTTGATTACAGGATATACAGAAAGAAAAAGCACGAGACGGCACAGATTCTGAGGAGAGTGTAAACCAGACGTACAACAGTCGCTTTTCATTTTACTGTATGTTTTAATGTTAGATATCAGTCCACACGCTCCTTACTCTCGGACCTCAGACACTGGCATCTCTCAACAGAACCGTGTTTATCTCTCTCTGCGTGTGTGTTTGCACACTGGAATCTTTTTGTACTGAATAAATACAATAGAGACATACAGGGTCGTTACGAGGACTCCGGGGTCGTCTGCTGTAAGAGGGTCTCGGTGGGTACAGGCATGTCTTTGACCGCAGGGTTAGGTGTGGCATCCAGTATGAGCGCTGGAGTTTGCACGTTCGCTAAGGAGACGGGCGGTCCGAAGTCAGATGGTGCCAGGGAAGATGGCAGCGTGACGCCTGGCATGCTGGGAAGTGTGGAAGATAGAACGGGGTGCATGGGCAGAGGAGAGATGCCAGGCAGGTTCAGAGGAGGAAGAGGGGGCAAACCTACAGAGAGACACGAGCGTTTGCATTAGTGTGATCAAATCAGCGCCTTCTCAATTTAAATAAATCACATTCATTTGGATCACCATTACTGCTTTTCTGTTAAATTGAACCTCTTAAATTGATAATCAAGACTTTTGTATTACCATTTAATGTGCTTTTTTACATGTTCATCTTTCTTTAGTGTGTAATGTTGCCATTTGAGCTTGAAAAAGCTGAGCAAAGTTATAAAGTCCCTCCAGCGGGAGTTCTCTATATCAGTGTCAGTGTTTCTGAACTCCCTGAAACGCCTCCATTGTAGTCTTGAGTTTTCTTCGGGGAGCGAACACGTTACGATATTCCTCATTTAAATAATTCCCGCCCAAAGAATTTAGGCACTCTCTCAGGCATGAAAACCTATTCTAGTAGACCCCGAAAACAAAATCAAGGCTTTGCAAAAGGGCATAACTGGTAGTAGGTTCCCTTTAAGACTTTAAATTTGATTGAATTTAAGACTTTTTAAGGACGCGTGAGGACCTTTTTTTACATGTCAGTCACAAACATTTCAGTTCTTTCCTGCCTAAGTGGCCGGTTCTTAGTCAGAATAAGCTGTAATATGGTATAATGTCTTTAATGTGTAATAATGTATACCTGCTGTATTATGAGGTAACCCACTGATTCCAGCTAAAGATACAGCGCTAAGGTTCGGTAATGGTAGATTAAGGTTCGGGAGGTTAGGCAGGTTTGGCAGAGGAGGGAGACCAGACGGTAAGGACATCAAACCTACAAGCACAAAATGAAAATCATTTATTCACATAACAGAGAATGTGAAAAGAAACTTTTCTTCCAGCTTATATTACTTTCACAAGTGCATGTTCTCTACCTGGTACAGTGGTGGAGGGGTTGACGATGGGAAGGGGACCCAGCCCTGGGGTCACCTGAGTGGGCAGCAGGGGGACTGTAGGAACACCTGCAGAAAATTACAATATTTGTATTATGTTAATATTATAAATTCTGAGTGATGTAGAAAAAAATATGAAGGACAGAATAAATGTAGACATTTCACCTGTGTGGAGCTCGCTGGGCATTGAGGGCTGGGCAGAGGTGAGTGACAGGCCGGACAGACTGTCCTCAAGTCCTGTGGGAACGGGCTGTGACACAGGGGGCGGAGTCACTGCCGAAAGCTGAACCTACACAAAACATCATCATAGTCAAACGGCAGACCAAATATATTCAAATACACCATGTGAAATGCACATACCAGGGTTCCCACACCTTGGTTAACTTCAAATTCAAGGACCTTTCAAGGACTTTCCAGGTCCAATACCCTCAAATTCAAGGACTTAATGTGGGGACAGATTTTGACGGACAAACGTTGAGGTACCACCGTAGTTTCGTGGAAAACACTCACGCGGGAAACACTTAACGTTAGTGGTCGACCGATATATCACTCACATTCTCCGTCTTCATTAATTTACGATCTCTGTCAGTCATATCTAATACTTTGTAAGACAGAACTGGTAAACAAAGAAAGTAAATGGTATGCGAAGTAAAGTAAAGCGTTTGCTTTTATATTATTTGTAACAGAAAAGGCAAACAATCAGGCTAAAATACTTTCTCATTTGCCGTCAACATTCAGCAAATGCGCATCTACGTCATTTAAACAAATCTCTGAATATCTAATAAACATTTAATTTCACAAACCTTGCAGATTTAATCAAATCCAGCTGTGATATCTTGTGAAGTGTGCATTACTGTCTGCGAGTGACGGTCGGTCCGTGCGAAGTGAGTGAATGCGAACAGAAGATCAGCTTCACAGGAGAGGCGATCGAAAAACTTTAAATCCTTCATTTTAAAATATGCTGATATATATCCAGTTGCCAACTGTGTCATATTCATATCTGTGATATATCCATTTACCAACTGTCATATTCATATCGTTTTCACTGTGCTGTATGTAAAATTAGCGTTACCTTGTCTTTATTTGAAAAAATATGATTACCAGTGCGCACAATATTACCAGATTACTGAGTGCCCTGTTACAGTGTTTACCTTCTTTTTATTCACATATTCATATATTTCTAAACAATTACTTTGTGAAAAATACTGTAATATGATTGCAGATTCAAGAAGTTGCCATCTAAAGTATAAAAGCATGTTTATTTTAAAGATTTGTTTTATAATTTATTAAATATTGATTAAAATAAATATATATAAAAATATCGGCTTTATATCGGCCATCGGCCACCCTGCTCTCTAAGATATCGGCATTGGCCATCAAAAAACCAATATCGGTCGACCACTACTTAACGTAACGCGCAAATGCGCGTAACTAACGTAAATCAAGCAAGCTAGTATGCCATGAAGTGCTGGCAAAATAACACATTAGCGGACCGGAGTGAATATGGATTTTTTTTCCAGAAAACGTATTGCATAAAATACATTCAAGCACTTTCAAGGACCTGTATCTATGTATGTTTATTTTCAAAAACTTTCCAGGGCCTTGAAAACATTTTTTCAGATTCACAAACCTTCAAGGATTTCAAGGACCAGTGGGAACCCTGACAAACACACACTAACCTCTGTGAAGCCGTCTTTCAGCGGGCTGGCGGGTTCACTGGGGGTGTGTCCGGGGAAGCTGATTTTCTTGCCCTCTTCGAAGGGCCGAGTTGGGATTCTGTGCAGGTAACCATAGCCGATACCGCAGCCGAGACTGAACGGAGAAAAATAATCACGTCAGACACACACACACACAGAGGCAGGAACCAGAGGAGAGCACGAGAGTTTCACACACCTGCCCTCTCCACCCCAGGCACCGTTGGGCGTGATGACCACTTCTCTGCAGTTGTCCGTGTCGGTGTTGTAGACGTAGAGTTTCAGGCCTTTGCCCTCATGGGTTTCTATCAATGAGAATAAGTCCTCTGACTGGAGAAAGAGCACAGAATGAAGAAAGAAAATAAAAATCATTGAAATGTATCTTGATTTGTTTGTGATGTATTCTACAATGTTGAAAATTCTGCTGATTTGTCACTAAAATAATGTCATCTAACTGGCTAAAGCAAAGGAGTTGGTGATTTTGCACAAACGGCCTCGTGACAATCTTGAACTGTTATTTTAGTATTATTTACATTAAAGTATTTACTCATTTTAAATTGGCATTTTTTGTATATTTTCAGATTTCAAGTCACCTTTATTTATAAAGCGCTTTTTACAATACAGATTGTTTCAAAGCAGCTTTACAGTGACAACAGGAAAATAATGCAACAGAGTTTGTTTCTGCTGTACAGAGCGTGCAGAATTATTAGGCATGTTGATTTTCTGATCATATTTTATTCCCAGGCACATTTTGCCAATTCCAAACCATATTAATCTTAATAACTACTATTAATTTTGTATTTAATCATTTATAAGTGATATATAATTGTTCATGAAGGCTAGAAATGAAAAACGCCTTACATTCAGGTGTGCAGAATTATTAGGCACGTTTTCTTTTACAGATAAAATAAGCCAAAAAAGAGATTTAACTAAGACTGAAAAGTCAAAAATAATTAAATGCCCATAAGAAGGATGCAATACTAATCCAATACTAGAAATTGCAATACTAATGCAATACAGTCTTAGTTAAATCTCTTTTTTGGCTTATTTTATCTGTAAAAGAAAACGTGCCTAATAATTCTGCACACCTGAATGTAAGGCGTTTTTCATTTCTAGCCTTCATGAACAATTATATTGATGATAATATTGCTTATAAATGATTAAATACAAAATTAATAGTAATTATTAAGATTAATGTGGTTTGGAATTGGTAAAATGTGCCTGGAAAAAAAATATGATAAGAAGATCAAGTTAGTTATTAAGTTATTAATTTAGTTAATTTATATATATATATATATATATATATATATATATATATATATATATATATATATATATATATATATATATATATATATATATATATATATATACACACACACACACACATATATATAAAGCCGCTCTGGAGAAAACAGTGATGTCATCGTCCAGTTCAGTTCAGTTCAGTTCTCATATATAATGGTGTCAATGCAGGCAGATCAATATAATAGTGTTGAATATTTTGGTTTCAGTTTTAGTCATTTTGTTATGCGTTTATCATTATTTTATATTTTTATTTATCTTTCCTTTATTTTTAGTAATTTTAGTACCTAAACTTAGTTGCCAAGGTTAGTTTTAGTTTAGTTTTATTTAACAGCAACAACACTGGTCTTGAAAACATAAGAATGTGTTTAAAACTATAAAATCAGTTTTCATGTCGTTGTTTTACAGAAAATGTGTGCTCATGAATTTATGGAGTTTATTATAGCGGATTAATTCACAGCTTCTTTTTCTTAAAAAAAAGGGGAATATGTAGTGAACAAAACATTTAATGAAAAATATAAATATTTCTAGCAAATATAAAAATGCAAAATGATAAAAATATATTTTATGAACATGATGAGCACAGCACTTTTTTGGTAATTTCAGCTCTTTTCTAGGATGCCTGAAGATTCTGCAAGTGTTTTAATCTATATTTGAGCTGCAGAGCATGATATTAATTGACAATTTATCCAAAATACAGATGTTTTTGCACAATTATCATGACGTCTGAAAAGAGTTTGTGATGTGAATGTGAGAAACGTACCTCGTTCATGACTGTGTCTGCTCCGATGATGTAGTCGGTGTGTGGTCTTAATCCTGCTAATGCTGCTGGAGAATTTGGTTCCACCTCCTACAAAACAAGTGAAAAACGAGTCAAGGCGCACATTTCTTACAACTCGACCGACCGGTCTGTTTTACAAGAACACACCCATGCCGAACCACGACTAATTGACCACAAGTTGTTAATCAGAATGAGTTCAAAGCAAACGTGGTATTTTCATCAAATGCAACCCCGCCCTTACAAAAATATGCAGTGTAAATAAATAACTCATTCCAGCAGCTTTCTCTGATTGTGTTTCATCACTCTTCATTTACTCACCAAAACATGCCAGACGTTCTCATTGGCTCCTTCAAAGCTGCAAAAGCGGATGCTGACCCCCAGAAGACCCTGGCCGCCCCACATGTTGCTGGGAGTAACAGTGGCTTCCCGCAGCTCGAGGGTTTTGCTGCTGTACACCAGCATCTTCACAGGTTTCTCAACGCTAGCCTTCAATATGTCTTTCAGCGTGTCATTATCCTTGTTCTACATAAATCAAAGCAAAAACAACATTAAATAGCAACAAACATACTACGTAGGATAGTGTAAAATGGTGCTATATAACACCATACAAAATGAATGTCAACTACACATTCATTTTAAACTTTAAATAATGTACAGTCCAGGTGTGCATATATCAGATGTTTTACAATGGCTTCAAATGTTGTTCGTCCAATCAGATTTTAGAGTCAGAACTGTCAGTTTTAATGTTAAGAGTCTTACAAGCATTACATAATACCAGACTTCATTTTAAAAGTAAGTAATTCACTGGATTGTCCCAAAATTGGTATTATTACATGGCTATTCAATATATAAACCAATTTTACATTCCAAGGCAAATCAAGCTTGTTTCTTTATCAGTTTCTCACATGCTTATAACTTAAAAACACTGGATGAGGTTCAATGAATAGTCAGTTCATTGAAGAGATGATGGATGACCATGCACCATATGCAACAAACCTACCAGTCTGGTGTTGTTGATGGACACAATGAAGTCAAAGAAGGGTTCGAGACCTGCTCTGTGCCCGGGAGAATTCTCCTGCACCTGCATAACAGAGAAAGGAGACTAATTATACTATTACATTCAAATAAAAATACCAAACATCAATATCTTCTGGCAAAACTCTAAACTGATATATATATGTGATCATGAAATAATGCTCTTTGCATCAGGAAAATGTCAAAGTTAACACTTTACAGCCTTGACTGAGATGTCAACCTACAAAATATGCAGTCATGCATGTACCCAAATATCAAAATGGCATGCTGCTCTTACACACGTTATGCTGTTTCTTGAGTAAATTGCTTTAGTTTAGGTCAATTTGAGTTGAGGCAGATGAAAACTTAACATTTTAACAGCTATGCATAATGAAGCTATGCATAAAGCTTCTTCAACAGCCCATCCACACACTAAAAAATGACATGGCGCAGTAGGATAAATAAAGACATGCAGGCTATCAGTCTTTGCATGTCAAATGCTGAAAATAAATCTCTTGACATTTAACAGCAGAGATTTTCATTTAGCCGCGTTAGCATTTAGCCAATGTTAGCAGGCCGCACTGAAGTCCCCGCCCTCGATTTGAACTTTCCGCTGCCTGAGAGTCGCGATCTCCCGTATGAGTGAAAGAAAGAGACCGATCGAGCGGACGGGTCTGTAAAACACACTCACTCTGAGAACGTGATAGCCCTCCGAACCACCTCCTGGAATTTCCAAACTCTGCGATCCCCCCATGATCCCCGCTTAGTGTCACCTGTGAGAATATAATCAGTTTTATTATTTTTCTCCCAGCAGCCGGTTTTGTGGACAGACACGTCGGAGTCTTCTAGAGATGCGCGCGACGGTTGTGAATGACGTGGCAGCGCAAGGAGGGCTCGTGCTTATGTGGCGCACAGGTGAGACTGCAGCACACACGGAGGCATTGATTTTTCATATTATGAATCAGTGAAGCATGGTCTATTTGTAATTTTTAAGCGTAAAGCAGGTAAACGATTGGATATGCAAGCAACCAAACCGCCAGATTACACTAGAGATGTCCGGTTCGTGAACGAATCATTCTTTTGAACCGGTTCTTTTTAGTGAACCGGTCTAACCAGTACACTAAATCGGACTGAATCGTCCGAAACAGTTCGCGTCTTGCGTCAGCGCTGATCCACAACTACTCACATGCCTGACAGTCCCTCTGACTCGAAATATAACAGTATATTTTACTCCAGTAAATCAGTTCACTGAACTGAGTCATGTTGTGCTGAGAGAAGTGATGAGCACGAGCAGTTGATACTGAGCATGCGCGTACTACCGAATGTACAGGTAGCGGTTCTCAATCACCAGTACATAACCGAGAACTGTTTCTTTCGGAGACGTTCGATATACTGAGAACCGATGAGCTCACGGGAGCGATGTTCGTTTGAATCGGATCTTTTTTTTAATGAATCGGTTGAGCGGTTCACAAACCAGTCTGAACGATTCGTTCACGAGCGGTTCTCGGGTTGAAGGAAATCTGTTTAGGACAGTCTTCAAAAATGCCCCACTCGTTCTCTCTGCTAATAAAAATAATACATAATTATTTTTGGTGCCTCGCCTCTCCAAAGATTAGATTAAGAAGATAAGTGGTGGATGTAATTGTTAAATATCATTAAAGGCACCATGAAATCTTTTTTATGAAATTTACCAGTGTTTGTTATAAATGATTTATCCATGCACAACATTATTTTTTAATTATGTGCCCTCATAATCTATAATCAAATAACTTCCACTCCCTCCTGCAACAACATCTCTACTCTGGTGACGTGTTCACCGGCTTGAGGGCGGGGCAACCTGTCACTCACATGGGATCTCAGCAATTGCAAACAATGATCCAACGAACCAATCAATTCCCTTACAAACCAAATCAAGTCCAGTTCTATTCAGAATCATGTTTAGGTGCAAGAAAATGTAAAGTCGATGTCCCTACACTAACACTCACATGGATATCACAGTCCATTGTCACAGTCGTAAACATGATGGGCGGCAGAAGGACGATGAACAAAGAGAAAAATGTTTATTTGCTAGATTTATTTGTTAATGACAAAAATCATTATAACATTTCAAATAAATGTATCACATTGTGACTGTATAAAATGTTTTCTGATTTTATACATTTTACTAGATATAAAACTTAATGAAAACTTTGACAAACAGCTTGAAGTCAAAACATAACTTGTATTCCTACATAAATATGCATATCACATCTGCAACACCAGTTCTTTTTGAAATCGTTGTGTAGTGTTAAGAACCAGAACTGAGAGAGAAGAGCAGATCTGAGACAAGCATCCAGTTTCTCAGTGAGGTTAACACAGAGTCAGTTCTTTGGCCCAAGCCTTGACCAGTGGCTTGTTTTGATAGTTTGTTAGGAGGCAGGCTACTGCAAAAAGCTGGTTGATACTGCCAGAAATGCTCAGAGGGATAACGGTGTCAAACAGTTCGATCCCTTTTATTCGCTGAATTATCTTCTCCACATGTATTCTTAACCGTGCAAAGTCCTGAGTGACCAGCACTTCATCATGAGACAGATGGGATTTGTCACAAAGCAGTCTGTGAACTTTGCAGGGCACTAGGTCATCGATTCTGCAACCCTCGTCCACCATTACAGCCATGTCTTTATCCAAAAGAGGGATAATTCCAGATTGCCTGAACAATTCTTTGTCACTGACAGATCCAGGATACAGTGAGGAAACAAAAGTTACAGCACCATGCGGTGACACACCGATCATTCCTTTCATGATAGTGTGGGACTTACACTGAGAAAACATCTCACTCTGTACGTGTAAAGATGAAGACATCTGACATCTCAGCTCTGTATGGTCAATGATGACTTGGGTGTCAGAGTACTTGCTGAACACACTCGGCATCGTGGCTCTAATTTCCTCAGGAGACATCCATATTCTGACAGTGCCCAATAAGGTGTACAAAAAATGTACCCAACTTTTGATGATCCTGCTGACGGCAGTCTGATGAATGTTAAAGCGATCGCCCAGATCTTTCTCCTTCAGACCCAGCGACAGGTACACCAGGAACAGGAACAGTTCATCGATCAGTGGAAGACATCGGCTCTGGTAGGAGGTAAGTCTTAGAGTTAATGAAGATAATCATTGCCTGGTCATCATAAATGTATCTATGCATTTTAAATTAGATTGACTTAGATATCAGTGTTCTTTCGGCTGCTGATTTATCAGCAAGCTGCTTTTAAAAACAAAATGTTGTAGTATAAACCAGTGTTTCTCAACTCCAGTCCAGACCAGAATGTCTCTCAAATTAAAACATCTGATTCAACTCATCAGCTTCTTAGGATTTGTTCACTCTTGTAGTTCGGTTTGGACTAAAATTTTAAAGGAACACTCCACTGTTTTTTCATATTAAACTATGTTATTCCCTTAACTAAGACGAGTTGATACATACCTCTCTCGTCTCAGTGCGTGCACTCAATCGCTCTGGCGCGCGGCGTCACTTTGATAGCACTTAGCTTAGCTCAGTTCATTCATTCAGTAAGAAGCGACCAAACACCTCCACGTTTTCCCTATTTAAATACAGTTACATGAGTAGTTACACGACCAAGTATGGTGACAAAATAAAACGTGGTGCTTTTCTAAGCGGGTAAAAAGGATAACTATAATGTATGGCGGAATAGCACTTGGGAGCACTTATTTTGTGTCAGCATACTTGGTCGTCTAACTACTCGTGTAACTGTTTTTAAATAGGGAAAACGTGGAGGTGTTTGGTCGCTTCTTACTTCATCTCTGTTTGGTCCCTAATGAATGAACTGGGCTAAGCTAAGTGCTATCACATTATGTATATTTTGCGTCGGAACTTACTGAACATCCAAAACACTTATTGTATGAGCGTAGCTACATATAATGGTGTTTTGACCAGCTGAGAACTCGTGAAGAGCTTCAGGAATCCCGTCACACAAACCAGGATCTGCAGAGAGGAGACACGGTTCTGATGCCTGTACTGAACTGTGATGAGCAACATCACGACTATGATGAGTAAAAACAGGTGTGCTTGAGCATTCTGTCCTTTTTAGCATCGCATCTTGTGACATCATGTCCTGTTTTTGGTGTGTTTACATGTCTTTGGTCTGTGTTGCGTTCTGAAACCCATCTTTTTAGCGTCTCGGTCCACTTGTTTGGAGTACCAGGATTCGGATTGGCAGCGTTCACACTTATTCAAATTAACCGCACTAACAGAGCAATCGATTATTGTGTGAACACACCCTTAGTGCGTTGTATAGGGAGATATCTAAAACATTCTGGAGTTGAGAAACACTGGTATAAATGATGCTTACTGTTTGTCGAGATGGATCAGCTGCCTTGACAGGAGCTTCTGTTGAGCTGGAAGTGGATGGCTGTGTACCAACACGCACAATTCTGCTGGTTGCAGGTTCAATCTGCCTCCAAAATGCCTGTAGATGTCGGTAGCTGGCAAATCTAATAGAGTGAAACGAAATGATTTCCTTTAAATCCAAACATAACTTATTATTGAGGATAGCCCTGGTAGATCTAGGCTGTTTGTTAGAATAAATTCCAGCATGATCTGAATTTTTAATGGCTGCATTGTTATATCAGCAGTCCTATGTGTTCATGTAAATCTCATATTGCTTTTATTCATTTTGGGACCCTAAATTAAATTTCTTCATCATATAAAGTGAGTGAGTCACTTCAGAAAATTTGTACTTAAACCACTCAATTCAAATGGATTAATTTCATGATATCTTTATGAACTTTTTGAAGCGTTAAAGTGGTAGTTGCGTAGCTGTCAATGGAGGGACAGAAACCTCTAAGAGATATTAATTTGTGTTCCGAAGATGAATTAAAGTCTTACAGGTTTGGAACAAACATGGGGGTGAGTAATTCATATTTTTGTGTGAACTATCCCTTTAATATGCACCTGTGTTCATAGGGTGCCCTCATAACAGAGTTGGTCTCATTGGTCACACACACAGTATAAAGGTTATCGATTGAATGAGTGAACACAATCTAGGTCAGCAACAAAGTCATCATAACAACAGGAGTATGCAAGATAACTATCTTATGACACAAATACGTACCTGGTATAGAATCTAATGTCATCGTCCGATGCTGAAAACCTCTCCAAGCCAAACGACTGCTTCAGTGTCACTTCTTCCAGCCTCTTTTGCAGCTCTTCTATCAGCAGCTGCTGGGCCTCTATTTTCTCATATGCTATATCCAACGCTGATGGTTCTGGTTTTGCATCGTAATCGTGGCACTGAAGCAACAATTCAACATCCATGTTTTCCTTTTCAGTTCCTTCTTCATCCTCCGGTCGTGGTCTTCTCCTCTCCCAGACACTGCCTGCCGGTAAAGAGTAATCGTTCCAGGCGAACAACACAGGCACAGCCCCCTCTCTCAGGTGTCGTCGCCCACCCTGAATAACATCCGTGGAAACGAAATGTCTACTACAGACTGTCGTGGTCCTCCTAACTACCAAATTCTCACGTCTCACATTTCGCATCCATAGTTTCCTTAAGGTTTCGTCCTTTGGGATGTGGTGGAAACTAACGGTGGAGTTGAACATCCCTGACACCGCGCATTTAGGCACACAACAGAAGTTGCTGTTGGGATTATCCCGCTTCTGGTATTTTAATGGTTTTGACGAAGACATTTTCCTCTCAAAAGCTGATAGTCTTTGAGGAAGTACATGGAAATTGTTCCAAGGGAAACGACTGGGAATGGCACCAACCTTCAGCCGCGAACTTTCTGGAATGTAGTCGTCAGCTGTAAAATGCTGACTGCAGACATACGTGCTGCCTCTCCGAATGACGAACGTAGACCCTTCATCCCGTCTAATAGCGATGACCCATTTCTTTTTTTGGTCTTCGTTCAAAGGATACCCGTGAAAACTTAAATAAGGTTGTTTTTGCTTAGAATTGCTGCACTGAGGGACGCTACAGCAACACTTATTCTTGGACTCGGCCATTGTTGTTGTCACCGGAAGTAAGTTTACCCGGCGTTGGCGAGCACCGGAAACACAAAACACGGAAGTGTGAAAAAGGCGAATCGGCGTCATTTCCATAGGTCATTTCACTTTCTCCGACAACCGGATGTGTTGAGAACAGCTGTCCGTTTTTTGTTTTTTGTTTTTTACCCTGGCTACATATTTGTTTCTGTGTTAGTGTACTGTACACTTGTATTGTTTTTTTCCTTCAATTTCTGTGTCTACACTGCCTTAATAAAAAAGAGCAGTTTTCCGGATTTGTCACGTGACATTCTTCGACATTAAACATACATTCAGGAATAAATACGCTATAAATAAGTAGGCATTAGCCTTTATGCCATATCATTCTGAGAGTGCAGTCAAATAGAGATTTTTTGAAATGTATAAATAAAACTTCATAGAAAAAAATATGATAAATACCAATGTGCGTACTAAATAAAAATTATGTTTTTTGTAACTTATCTCTTACATTAAATTAAATACCTGTATAATAAGGAATAGAAAAAAATATTATAAATACCAATGTGCGTACTAAATAAAAATGATGTTTTTTGTAACTTATCTCTTACATTAAATTAAATACCTGTATAATAAGGTTTTTATTATCATTATTCATGTGTCAATGATTGTCCAGTAGAACCGAGTAGAACACAGACAACGTTCTCACATTTTACCACTTACAAATTTTGTAGTCTTCTTTAACTATGTTGTGTTAAAGGGATAGTTCACCCAAAAATGAAAATTCTGTTATCATTTACTCACCGTCAAGTTGTTCCAAACCTGTATGAAGAAGAAGATATTTTGAAAAAAATCGGTAATCAAACAGTTGTAATCCATAGTATGAAGAAAAAATCCCATTAACTTTTTGGTTACTGACATTCTTCACAATATCTTCTTTTGTGTTCAGCAGAAGAAAGAAATTCATACAGGTTTGGAACAACTTGAGGGTGAGTAAATTATGACAGAATTGTCATTTTTGGGTTAACTTTCCCTTTAATGTTAATGTGGGGTTCAGCGCCCTCTGGAGGGAGTCAAATGTGTGCAACATGTTTTCAGTTCTTAAAAAAAAACAAAAAAAACATACCAGATTTTAAATAAGGTTTTGATTCACCTGTAAATTGAGATATAATCTTTAGATGAGCTTTCCTACCCCCTACTTGAGTCAAAAAGTATTTATTTATTTTTTTTATGTATTTTTTATGTCTATGTATTATTATTATTTAATCTTTGATATAATTGTTATTGTATTTTATTATTATTTTATTTGTTGTTTTATCTGGATTTCTTTCTTTTTTTGTTATTTTTTTTCATTTATTTTTTATTCTGTTATTCTAAATCCCTCGTAACAGATTGTTTGTTCTTAATCGTTGCTAAAGGCTAACTTTCGTTGGAATATAATACTATGTTTTCAAATGTCAAATGTTACTGGCTTCATTTCTGTGTGACACTGCCTCCCTGTGGCTGATACATTACAGTAGAAGAACATATAGGCCAATAAAAGGAAAACATGATAAGTGATCTTTTATAGAGTCATGCTTTTACAAATGTTTTACAACTGAACTTTTCTCTAATCTTTGCATCATTTATACTTAATTTGACTCTTCGGCTCTTTGATCTGATAGTCTGATTATTCATTGCTATGTGTAAATTGACATATGAATATGGTAATATTTCATCAGTGCTGGGTAGATTACTTACAAATTATAATCGCAGCTGGTTAAAATAAGAATGAAATAAAAGGAAACACAAACAATCTCAAGTGTGTATAAGCTTTAAAATAAAAGAGTCAGATTTTACATTTCAAAAAGACGACTAACAGAACATTCTTATAGTTTAATAGCTTTTATTGTGTTAATAACAGTTTACATATAGTGATTGCATTTTAAAGTGCCAGCCTTACTGAGGAGACCAGATCGCCCTCCTCACATTCAACATTTACAGTCAACAATTTACTGTAAGAGGAAAAAGATTATTGTGCATTTGTCAAAAACATTGAACATTAAATAAAGTCATCTTACACAAGTTCCAAAGACAACAGTTGAATCTTAATACAGCAGTGAAATATCAATAAACCTTTAATAAATATTTATATTATTAACACAATCTTCCAGCATCCAGAGGACATCATTTCCATCCTTCCCTCTTAAGTTTGTGCTTTTTGCTTTATTGTTTTCTTTTGTGGTTTCTTCTCTTTATATATATATATATATATATTTATATGATGCTATAATCGCCTGAGTTGAATATCAATAATCAGCATTAAACATCTGGTTACTAACCTTCAGATAATTGATAGGATTGCTTGTAACATTCAGTCAAAGATACACACAATAACATTATAACACTAACACACTGATTGCACAGAGTCAAGGGCCTGAACAACAATAAACATATACAATATATTCATATTTACTGTATATAAATGTCTATAGATTCATACTATAATTTATATGCTTGCTTATTTCAAAGAATATTGAGTATATTGTAAAATGTATGGCACTAGTTCTGTCTTTGGCTCACAAGTACACTACAGGACTATTAAACATTAACCTAAACTTTATTGATTATATATATATATATATATATATTGTCTTAAAGTACAAATGAAGAACCATTACAAATGGGAGAAATACTGAACCTTTAAACACTGCTCGGCTCACAATATAAATTAAGGTCTTTGTTTATCTATTTTAATATCATTTCAAACGGAAAATTCTTGAATATGTTTCACCTCACAAAGGTGTTGATTAACCACTTTACATGACCTACTAACAAGGTAAGTTCTAGAAACACAACACTAAAATACAGATCAACCACTGGTTCACACACACTACTACACAGAAAGGGCTTCGAGCTTCATTAAAAGGGTGGTGCGCCTTTGCTTGTCTTTATCTTGTATTTACAAACCCGAAGCACGGGCTGTTACACATGATCCCAGTGGACTTAAACTGTGCTGTAAGGTGACTGTGTAGTTGTACTAGGGAAAAGCTTGCTTCCGCCATGGAATAAAACAATAAAGGTATTTGCTAAAAAAAAAAAAAAAAAAAAAGATTAATTGTGAGTTTATCTTACAATTCAGATTTTTTTTTTCTCCCAGGTAAAATTGTTTTATTAGTAATTGCGAGTTTATATCTCACAATTCGGACTTTATTTTTGGCGATTCCACATTTTTATAACTCTCAATTCCGACTTTTTTTTTTTCCTCAAAGTTCTCTCATCATGATTATATAAACTCGGAATTGCAAGGAAAAAAAAGTCAGAATTGTGAGATATAAACTTAATCGCAACTTTTGTCTCACAATTCTGACTTTTTGCTCGCAATTGCGAGTTTTATTTGTAATTGCGAGCTTTTCATAATTCAGAAAAATGTTCTCCCAATTATACGTATAGTAGCACACGTACGTCTGGAAGATGTCTGTTAAAGATCACTTCATCTGGAAAGCATCTGCTGTTTTACTAACATCTGATAGACATCTTTAAGATGTCAATTTAACATACATTCTAAATCATTACATCTTAAAGACATCATCTAAACGTCTATTTGACATCTGACATGAAACGTCCTATAGACGTATTGCAGATGAGCAAACACTCTTAAAAATACGTCTTCCAGATGTAAATACGCACATCAAATAGACGTCTCCGTGATGTACGTGTGCTATCTGCTACGTTATATTTGTAATTTTGAGTTTATATCTCAAAATGCTGCGAATAAAGTCAGAATTGCTTGTTATAAACTCGAAAATTGCGAGAAATAAAGTCCGAATTGTGATATAAACTCGCAATTATAAAACACTTTTTTTCTTACAATTATGATGTTTATATCTCACAATTCCAACTTTATTTCTCACAATTCCACATTTTTAAAATAACTCTCAATTCTGACTTTTTTTCTCAAAGTGTGAGATATAAACTCGGAATTGCAAGAAAAAAAAAGAGTCATAATTGTGAGATATAAACTTATTTGCAACTTTTTTTCTCACAATTATGATGGTTTTCTCGCAATTGCAAGTTTATATCTCGCAATTCCAAATTTTTATAATACCTCTTAATTCTGACTTTTTTTCTCAGAATATATATTTTGTGAGCTATAAAGTCCGGATTCCGAAATATAAACTAACAACTGCAACAACAAAAAAAGTCAGAATTGTGAGATAAAAATGTTATTTTTATTTTTACTCCAAAGCGGAAACAAGCCTCCATGCTAAACAGGCTATGCAATCTGTAAGTGAAAGATCTACAGACATTGAGAAGAAGGACAGAACATATTGGACCACAACACGACGTCGAAACATAGCTATTAAATGTGTAGAGCGCACGACTGTCCCGTCGAGTGCCTGAGCCTCTATTATACACAGAGCTGCAGTTCCCTGCTCTTACACGTCATGACCCAGCCTCTCGATCTCGTCGATCAGGAAATCGATGTCTGACATTGTGACGGCATGATTGGAGACCACCATTCGGAAGAAGTTGACTTTGTCTCCCTGTGGTTGGTACCCTACCATGGTTGTACCGCACTCCATCATCAATGCCTTGATCTTCGGCGCCACCTGCAGGGGAAAACAGGGTAATTACGACACATGCTACTCTTGTTACTCTTGATTTGGTGGTTATATGAGATGATGAAGTACCCTGTGTAGCTTCTCCCGTCGTTCGTCTCCGTGTGGCATGCCACGCAAGCTTGGTGGAATATACCAGAAGCAAACATTTGTGTGCTGGGGCTGTAGAGAGCAAAATAAAAGCAATAACAAAAGCCATTACATCCAGTGTTAGGTAAGCAGTTCTTTCAATCTATAAATATGTGTGTTCCAGATACAAACCTGGCCCTCAAAGACCATTTCATATCCCTCACGGTTCTTGATTTTATTGTAGAGATATTCAGAAAGCTCCAGGCATCTGTCAATGTGCTGCTCAAACCCAATTGTGCCCTGCACGGATAAAATTCACCAGGCACAATAAAAATGTTTTTCCTCGACAAAATACTTAATGCTAGAGCCACATAACTGTCTTCATATTAAAAGTTGAGGTAACACTTCATTTTAAGGTACATGTACTTACTATAGTAATAACAGTAAATTATGCATAATTACAACTAACCCCAAACCAAACCCTAACCGTAACCCTATAGTAAGTAAATAACTATAGTTAATTAATACTTAATGGGATATATTTATATCCAACTTTTTTTCACATACATACAGTATGCGAAAAAGGTACAGCAATATATAGCCTACTATATAGCAAATACCAACTCTTTGATTGTTTACATCATCATATAATGTAACTGTCTAATCGCAGGTCTATATATGAAGAGTTCAGATACAAAAGCCTCTAAGTGCCATCTGAAATTTTCTTCTAAAATGAGCATTTTTTTCAAGCTTGTATATTTAAGTTCAGTAATTTCACTTAAATGACAATTAATAGGTAATCTTCATTGCCATTTAAGTGAAATTATTGAATTTAAATATATGAGCTTGATAAAAATGATCATTCTATAAGAAAATTTCAGATGGCACTTAGAGGCTTTTGTATCTGAACTCTTCATATATATATATATTTATCTCGTACATACAGTACACTCATGTAAAGCAACTGCATACATCAAAAACCTGATTTTTTTTTTTTGTCACAAAATGCAACTATACTATTGCCCAACTCTTTACATAAAGTTGGATGTGTCCATTGGATGTGATTTTCTTTAAAGTTGTTTCAAAACAATATATATTGTGAAAATCGCTATGCAAATATATTTGACTTGACTTGACATAATAGCGGCTGCTGTGACCCACCTTGGCCTTCCACATGAGCCAGAATTTGAAGATGTCTACATGTCTGCCACACTGGATGGCCTTGTCTCCGGTGTCGTAGTTCACGTCGTACTGTTTGTCCGGTTGGAAGAGGTATCCAGCACACATGGAGTTGCAGCCCTGCAGAATGCCCTGAAACAGAAGCACAGCGTATTCAATGTGATCAGCAGCTGTATTAACTAAACTTGATCTACATGCATTCAATTAGCAGATGAGTATATCCACATGAGTTAGGTACAGGGGCGCCGCTAAGGGGGGGAAAGTTAGGACGATTCAAAGGGCCCAGGCACTTTTGGGGGCCCCAGAGATCGATTTTATTAACAGAATGGGTGCGGTAGGGGGCCCAACCTCATATTCTTTCATAGGGCCCAAAATTGATAGCGGCGCCCCTGGTTAGGTGTGTAACTGCATTGCCAACATTTTTGTTTAGACTTGTACACAGGGCCTAAAATTAACACTTGACAAGCGCCATGCAAGTAAAAATCGGCGTTGAGGACAAGTATATGAAACGGTGTCACTCGCCAGTTGGCCGGTAACATTTTTATGAATTCTAACAATGCATGAACTTGAACAAACTTGAACGACGCTCGGGACAGTTGATGGGCCAGCGCTGCATTGTCACAAAAGTTTAAGCCTAGAAAATTTAAATATTCAAGCACAAGAAGATGCAAAAGGGATACATTTCTTTACTCGCGCTGGGTGGAAAGTTGTGTTTGCAAACCCATCTGAAGCGCGCGCACAAACACTAAGCTAATGTCTTCTTGCACCGGAGCAGACAAATTCACACATAATTATGTAAAAAAAAATAGTATCCTAGTAAACACAGTCAGTTATGTCTTAAGTGAATGTAAACAGTTAAAAGTAAACGCATGTGTTTTAGTATCAGTACATTAGATCCATGCATTCGCTCTTAAAGCGACAGCAGCCTAATATTCCTGCTGTGTTTTTAATGTTAATCAAACAACAAAGGACAAAGAAAAAAAATCACTCACTGCTCTTGACTAAATAGCTTTTGTAACTTTAATAAGGATTAATTAATACGGATGTTTAATTTATACAGTGAAGACTATGCAATGTTATTTTACATTTGCATACTTTTAGTACATTTCTGTACCTGAAAACTACTGTCAGACCTGAAAAGCTTTATTTAATTTGTATCTTTGTTATATTGTATTTATTTGTCATTTTGCTTGTAATTTATAATAGTTAAGCTAGTAGTTTTAGCTGTGGTGTTGAAATTGCAATAGAGAATTGTGAATTTTCACTTGTTAAAATTTTGGTGTCATAACTACCTGTTTTTGCAAAAACAGTTTCATGGCCGGTAAAAAATATTTATGGCCGGTACATTTTCTTAAGTCAGGTGCAGAGAAAAGTTAATTTCAGGCCCTGCTTGTACATGTCCACTACTGTTTGGAGTTGGTAAGATTGTTTAATGCTTTTGAATGAAGTCGCTTCTGCTTATTTGATCAAAAACACAGTAAAACAGTAGTTCTTTTGAAATATTATTACAATTTAAAAGAAATGTGTGAATATATGTAACTGTAATTTATTCCTGTGATCAAAGCTGAATTTTCAGCATCATTACTCCAGTCTTCAGTGTCACATGATCCTTCAGAAATCCTTCTAATATGATGATTTGCTGCACATAAAACATTTCTGATTATTATCAATGTTGATGTACAATATTATGTACATTTTTTCAGGATTTTTTGTTTAAAAGACAGTTCAAAAGAACAATTTTATTCAGCCCTTAATTTCATTCGGGGTAAAAAAAACAAACAAACTTTTTAACAATAGTGTATGTGTCTGTTTATGTCCAAGTCTCACCTTGTCTCTAACCAGGATGGCTGAACATTGCAACGGTACACCCATCATCTTATGAGGGTTCCATGTGACAGAGTTTGCCCTGAAACAAACACACGAGTGGGGTTTCAGCTCACACTGCACCTTACCTGTGATATACAGTCACTTTAGCACCTCATCGCCGATGGTTTTTACATACCTCTCAATGCCGCTTAGCTTGTGACGGTGTTTCCTGGACATCAACAGTCCTCCACCCCATGCGCCCTGGAGATTTATTCATTCATTTATTCAGTGATATATTCATGTATTTAGTTACCATTTCAGCTAATCCTGAAAGCACTGATTGAAAATGCATGCATTTGAGTCAAACTTACATCCACGTGCAACCACAGGTCGTACTTCTCGCAGATGTCGGCAATGTCATTGATGGGATCGAATGCTCCATATACTGTGGTACCAGCCGTCGCATTCACAAACAGTGGCACGTAACCCTAAAATACACATTTAAAGTCACATTCACTGTTGATAGTGCATGGCCTAAAGATAATGCCCTAACAGCAGAGTGCCACTTCATTAACAGAAGCACAAGAAGGTCAAATCATCCATCAGCTTGAGGATACCTGCCCCGGTATTGATCCACTGAACTCTTCAGGCACAGAGGTTAAATACGCTCACTCACTTGTCTCAAGAGCACAGATCAGAGCAGTGTAGTGTGTGCATTTACACACCTTCTGTTTAGCGTCAATGATCTTGGCCTCTAAGTCAGCAGGTATGACACGCCCCCTAAACAAGACAGCCAATTAGGCATAAGTGGGAGGGACTATAAAAGCAAATAAAACATGAGCTTTGAAAGAAAGTAACCAAGTGCTTATATATATATATATATATATATATATATATATATATATATATATAACATTGTTTTGAGCTTTTTATTCTTATATAACTGACACAGAACTGTACTGTCATGATACCTCTCATCTGTCTTCAGGAGAATGACGTTTTCTTTGCCAAATCCCAGCACAGCTCCAGCCTTTTTGATTGAGTAATGACTCTGCAAAAAAATAAGCAAGTGTTGCCAGTCAACCAAAATGGCCAACATACTATCGATAGAATACAATTAATATAATCATTCACACTTACAGGACAAAAATAAATAGGCTATATGACCCCCAGAGGGAGACAAAACCTCTGTTTAACTGCCATGTGCACTTACATGTTCAGATGTGAAGAGCACGAGTCGTGGTGCTGCTGACATGCCTTTGGTTTTGACTTCTGGGAAATACTTATACCGTGCAACCATCACACTGTACATGTTTGATATGGCACCACCTGTGAACAGATAAGCAATGTATTTCAGCACCACTCACAGCTGTGTTAAATTAAATGTGTCAAAGGAATTAAGCCAACATGAAATGTCATCATTACCTATTTTTATGCATAATCTATGGTCATTGTTTTATTATATGTTTTTGGGTGAACATCATACATTTGTAATTGTAATATTAAATCATTTTGTTTGCTGTGGATTATTTCGATTTATTATTCACCTGGTGAGAAGAGTCCATCGCCATCCCCATTCGGCCAGCCAATCATCTCTCTCATCTTCTTTAGGGTCAGCTGCTCCATCAGAACAAACACAGGCGCGATCTCATATGTGAACCTGAACACACAAACACACAATGCAATTTGGTCAATATGAGATTCGTTTGAGATTCATATTTAGTATTTTTAATTAAGTAGAAACATATTTTTGCTTAGTTTAACAATCAAATCACAGTGTAAAGAAATTATAAATAATAAAATAAATTACACTTTTTCTCAAAAAAAAATAAAATTCACATTATTTTAATTGATGGTTTTTGATTGGTGAGTTAGTTTTGGAACTCGATTCTGATTGGCTTTCCAAGAATGCTGATGCTGATTTAAAGCTATGGATAGCTCAATAAGCTTGAAAATGAAACCCCCCTCTTTCAGCTCAAGTCTAGCTCACAATCTTGTTGAAAAATGCAACTTAAATGGGCGTGGTGGCTGTGAGAAGAAGGGAGGGGAGTGGGTGTGGTATGGCACGGCAGTGGAGGGTGTGGGGGGGGGGGACTGTCATCGCCAGTGGCCCATACATATCGACTGTCACTAAAAATCAGTGGTAAAACGTGAGGAAATGCTAGATTTTTTTTTTATAGCTGGCAAAGTTAAAGTCTAATGAAATACACGGACACCTTATTTTTGTCCTTTCAAAAGTGTCTGAATGTCCTGCTACATATATTAGCCTACAGTAATCATAATTGTATTTAAAACATATAAATTGTTTCTATACACACTATAAATGCATTTGAAAGTAATAAATTTTCCGCTTAAAAAAAAAAACGTTCCGTACATAGCCTAGATCTACGTGCCCCCCATAAACCCACATAATAAAGATGGACAGTGACAGAGGTTTTCACAAATTAACTTGCATACGTTCCATACAATTGAGGTATTATCGAAATATCTACATTTTAATAACGAGTAATTATTTAACAAAAGGCAAGTAAAACGGTCAGATTTACATTTTAGACACACACCTCTGAAGTGATAGAAAAGTCCTCGGGACCGCATCACTAGACGCAACCTGCAATGGTGTACAAGGCCGAAGTCCACCATTCTCCAGTTGAATAGTTGCTACACACACCAGGGGCGTTTCTAGGTTTTAAAAACATCAGGGGCTGAGCCCGAAACGTCAGGGTCCGATAACATGATTAATTCAGCCCTGGCACTGTAGTCACACCAGCCCACATTACCACACAAACACGCGCATTGAAATGTGAGGTATTAGGGGGGTTCTAAAATTTGGATTTCTCGGACCTCCATATGTGCATTTTAAGGTGTTTGAAGGCCAAAAAAATTGGATAACAATAGCTTTAAAAGCATGTCAGTGGGCAGTATCATAAATTATTTGTCAAGCAGATAACAGATTCATAACCATGAGAGTGAGGATAAATGTTGAAATGAATGATCCAAAGTACAAAATGGAAATGCAGAATTATTTCTGCTTATTGTTGACGATACACAATCACATATTCCAAACAGGAATGGCCTTAAATGAAAAATCTTTCAAGGATTATTTTGCATAGGCCTAGATGTTACATTTCAATCAAACACCCGTGCAATATTTTTGTGTCCAGAGGCAAATGAGCAATTTATATATTAGAATTAAAGATTGGTTTCAGCAACTTTTATCTTTTTAAAAGTTAGAAGTTAGAAAAAGTTGGTTTTCTTCTTTGATTAGTGCCAAAAACATTGATTAACTCAAGAAAGAAAAAAGTTGCTGAAACCAACTTGGTGGGCTGGTGTGGCTACAGTGCCAGGGCTGAATTAATCATGTTATCTTATAACCCCAGCCCCTGACGTTTCGGCCTCAGCCCATGGTGTTTTTAAACCCTAGAAACGCCCCTGCATATAGCCTGAAAACATCTCATCTGGCAGAGGACTGTGCGGCGGTGCTGACTGTTATTTTATTTATTTTTTTAATTGCCGTGAGATTGTTTGCTGTTGCGTGCAAATCCTGGAGATATTCTAGGATAGGCTGAAATCACTCACGTGGTGCATCTCTGTGTGAGAGATTTCAACAATCAGCAGTCAGAGACAGCAACAAAGCCAAAGTACAATGAAATAAGACAACTTATGATTTCGGGGGTTTACATAGGCTATTGTCCGGTTTCATATTTTGTCAACTTTTCAAAATACATTCGGGGCCACACTCAAAACATTTTTGACGCCGCGTCTGCTACACACACATACTAGTTTAGATGTGTCGTTGATGGCCAAATAACCGCCCGCAGTCAGAGTCTAGCCCTGGCAGAATCGCGGGGAAAGTTGCACTGGAACTTTTGCACCACGAAAACAAACGCGCGTCCCATCATTGCTCTCTCATCTACTATACGCGATTTCACAGTCTGTCATTGGAAAGTTCCACGTGGTGTAATGAATAATTAAGAGCAAGTGTCTTCTCATTGGATAAGAAAACTCAGAACATGAATAATAATGAGACACCGATGAGTCATCAAAGTACAGCCTGTGACGTGGACACGATGAAGATTTTAAACCCGGAAGATGAAAATAGCGGAAAAAAACTAAAATTTAACCATTTTCCCCCTACTATTAAATCTAACAGATGCTAACATTGTCTTCAATGGTGTTCAACACACATACCTCTGTTAAAATCTCAGAAAATTTGGTTTAGGGTTTCATGACCCTTTAAATATGGAAGCTTGTTTCCGCCACAGAATAAAACATAAAAAAGTTAGCCTAATTGCGAATTTTTATCCCACATTTCTGACTTTTATTCTCAGAATTGCATGATTTGACTCACAATTGCGATTTATAAAGTCAGAAATAATAAACTCGCAATTGCGAGAAAAGAGTTTACGGAAACAAGCTTACTGTGTGGTGTTTTTCTTTTATTTATTTATTTTTTTTATGAAATTTGACTTGGTTATGAGGTTCGTTTGAGATTTATATTTATGACATTCATAGCTACTTATGTTCTGCTTCTCCAAATCGTCAAAATCAGACAACAGCTACTTCAGAGATTCACAGTCCCTGCAGACATTAGCGTTACACACTGTTCCGACAGAGGAACATTCTGTCCCTCTCGGCTGCTTTGAATATCGCTAATTAAAAGACGGCTGTGATAGACTAGATAAGGGCTCATTTCAGGGTGTTTTAATGAAGGGAGTCGCTATTCTGATGGCTATCTGTCCGTCTAAATGCAGGAGTAACTTCAGTCTGACGGGGGACAGACAGCGTGTAAATGAGGGGCCGGCTGCGCGCGCCTGATAAGAACACACTCCCGCACAAATCCATCTCATTCAGAGAAGAGAGGGACGAAAGTGTGATGAACACAAGTAGGACAGGGAACAGCCCCGGGCAGACTCATTGTTCAGCTCCGTCACAAAAGGAACAAAGATTTAAGACAGTAAAAATAACCGAGAATCATCAATAACATGCAGCTAAAACATGATTCCGGCTGTCATAATGTCATATAAATAGAACAATGTATTTTCCCGCAGATCTTACACGTGTTGGATTTGACAAATTGCATTTTCATGTACAAAGGAGGAGAAACCAACCGGAAATTTAATACCTGTCTGAATATTGTGGTGGCGCAATGTATATCGGGACCTTTTACCATTGCACTGTATTATGAAATTGTGTCATACATTTGCATAACACAAAGTCATAATCACATGCTCACTATAAGCACAATATGCTGATCAAAAGAACAAGAGATGATCCATCATTTTTGTTGTGATTGTCTTATTAATGGATAATAGGCCTACATTTAATTGAAAAGTGATTTTTGAGTAAATACTTGTGTAAAGTGTTTTAATTATTAATTCAGCATCTCATTTGCTGTATTATGCACTGAATATATCAGCATTATATTTGCCTATGTTGGTCTCTAGATATCAATATCGGCATTAACCACTGAAAATCGTTTATCATAAAGACAAAAGGGCTTTTATAGCAACACCACACAAGCTCGTTGAAATCCCAAGAAACCAGCCAAAACACCACTCAAATTTAATGTAAAAACCTCTTTTTTGTCTTTTATGTGAAGCTATTTTGAGGGTGTATGGATAATTCTTTGTGTGCGTGCGTGCGTGCGTGTGTGTGTGTCAGTCCATTAGCTGCCGGTCAGTGTGTGTCACCGCTGATGAGAAATAATGGGTCTAAATTAGCCACGGTGAATAATGACAGAAGAAGCAGCATTTGCAGCCTGTCCATTCACTCTTCTTCTCACAAAGCCCTTTGTGTGTGTGTATGTGTGTGTGTGTGTGTGTGTGTGTGTGTGTGTGTGTGTGTGTGTGTGTGTGTGTGTGTGTGTGTGTGTGTGGCAGCAGCAGCTGAAGCGACAATCTCAGCAGTGCCGAAATGAAACATTCTAAAACATTGCAGGTGAAATCCTTCAAAATGGGGCAGAGAGCAGTGGGAGGCGAACACAACAGCTTTATCCCTCGAGCTACAATACGGCATAATCTGGGAGAGAAGGAGAAATGTTTATCCCGAGATTTTGAGCGGCTGAAAAAGAACTAATCAACAGAGAGACTCCCACACTCTCATCTAGTGAACTAACACACCTCTGCCATTAGTACTTCATGTAAAAGCACTGTCATGACTCCATCTACCATTGAATACAAATATAGTGCTTTTTTAACATCATATCCATGCTTTAACTGGAATAAGATATGAAGAAAGGGCAAAATTCAAGGTTTTATACAGGAAACCACCCAACACCATCGATCACCTCTTGACTTCTCAAATGTCAGCAGCACTTGTGAATGTTTTTATACTGTTAAAAATAGCATAAAGCAAATGTCACAAAGAAAACACTACAGACTAGTGAGCTGCCTTGGTGTCTACTTCATAAGAAAAAAATGTGAACAATGAATTCAGATATGGTGTTCATATTAGGATTGTGTTCATATGGATGTAGTCAGTCAAACAAATAGTGTTATTCATGCAAAAAAGCAAAATTGTAAACACACATATTGGGTAAAGTTGTTGCTTTGTCAGGCATATTAAATGTTTTTTTCACTGAGCTTATCTCTCTGGGAATGCCTTTTTATACGTGCCCTGCAAGTGGAGTTGGAAATATTGGAATTCCGAGTTCTAAGCAGATTAATGACTGAGCAATGTCATATTTACAAGTGGGAAACTCGGAATTCTACCAGTTGCCAAGTTGTGATGTCATAAGGGGCATGTCAAACTGAAACATGGTGGCAACACTGAACTATAATATAGATAATAAATGGGAAGCAAGTCTATCCTTATTCATAGACATACAATTCAAGAGCCGCTGTAAATAACTATAAAAATAACAAAGTGCAGTTAACAGTAAAAGTGTTTATGATTATGATAATAAATTAAAATAATATGATCAAATGCCAGTTTGCAATTTCAAGCAGCATAGGAGAGGTAAAATATACTCAAAAAATTATTTGATGCCGTTCACTTTATTTAAATAATTAATTTGTTTGAACTCTATTGTATCAGGTTTCTCATTCAAACACGTTTGCATCATGTTAAACTGTTTTCATGTTGAAAGAACAATAGCTCGATCAAATATGGAAAACAGCATTTTCATTTCCCATTGCACAGGGCCGGATAGGAAGAGTAAATGCTAAAATAAAGTGTTATTTCATGCATTTTTAGGAAGATGAGAAAATGTTAATGTTCTATTATGTTGTATATAAAATAGTTTCTCTCATGTTGATGCTGGAAGTGAATCGCACATTTAAGTTATAAATGGCCAAATCCGCTCTTCCGTTAAAAATTATGTAAAGTTAATCAGTTTGCTTCATGCAAAAACATTTAGTTGTGATACCATGTATAAAAAAGTGCATAGAAATGAATAATTTTCACAATTTTGAATTCAGATAGTTATTTGGGTTTATTCGCAGTAAAATTATTCTCTTTTTTGTTTAGGCTATTTGCATTATATGTTTCCGACGCTGAGGTTCCTACATGGCAGCATTACATGTTCTACTGCTTTAGATTAAGTCCAAAATGGGATATAGGGCAACATAAACAGATTTCATGTCAGAAGAGTATCTAAGATGCCCTAAAATACTGCTATAGCCAGCTCACTTTATTGAAACAGACCCTATAAATTCTTTAATGTTTTCAGCTCTGCTCTTTTCTCTCTTTTGCTCTCTTCCTCTTCGTATGTGGCATGAATTAGCTAAGAGGATATTAATCAAAGTAATTCCCTATTGCAAAAACCCATTGTTCATAGTAATGGCTATTTAACAAGGCCTTTCTCATCGTAAGTGACTTCTATTATAAGAAGCTCTCTGTTTATATTAAGAAAGACAGCTGTAATGAAGTGCTCGGTCCTCTGAGATCAAAATGGCCTCTGGGAGTGAAATGCGATGGCCAGACTGTTCAGCCCGCAGGGACACACACGCTCTCCGACTGGCTGGTCCCAGCTGGCACACACTTCCTACCAGCCCACAGTCACACACAATCAATGGGCTGTTAAATAGATTTGGTACAAGTCCATTCTGTGCTTTAGTGTTGTAAGACTCTTCAGTGCTGCACAGTCATAAGCTTCATGAAAAAAAAACCCATCAGCTTCAGCTTTATAAATGGGATAAAGGGCTCATTTTCACCTGATGAAGTGGTCATAAAGGCTATATCTAAGTCTAGTTGGACAAATCCTTGTTTTTTTTATCAGTGGTAATAATTTGGGTGTGCACTTCTGCTTCCATCGTCCCAATGTCAATGGGATTTTTGTTAAATGTCTGAAATACGGTTTGTGGTGAACACAAGCTCATGGTATTTTCACGTTTTATTCCATGACATAGAATACATCAGTAATACCCCACTTGTGATTTGTTAAAGTTTTACTTGTGTTGAAAAAGGTGGTTGCTGTCAAGTGTCTCAATGGGACTATAGAGGTTGTCGGGGACATTAAACACCATCAGCCAAACAGGTAAACTCCTCTACTCACTAGTCGCTTTCACAGCCTTGTTGTATTTATAATCATGCTCTTGCAAACTATTCTAACTTAAACTTTCAGGGAAAATGCTTTTAAATAAGTGCTGAAAGAGCTGTTGGATGCTTAATGGTGGTGATGTTGAAGTCATGTGGCCGTGGTGTAGTTCGTTCGTCAAAATTCATAAAAGCTGTGTTAATTTGTAAAGGTTATCATGATGGAATCATAAACTTTTGTTGGTCACAGAGTTTGTCGAGTGTGATGCTAACTTCCGGGTTGACCAACAAAAATAAATCATTGCAGCCAGCGCTCTATGTGTTTTCTGCAACTTAAAAAGGAAAAAAAAAATCTATGTGTCAGAGCAATCTATACTATCGTTTCTTTCCTAATCACCTTTGCACTTCGCATGAGCAACTCATCAGACAGAAATGTCCAATAAAACAGCTCAAGTCAATTTGCTCTTTATATCATGTAGCGCAGCGGCCAAATGTGTAACTCTATGTGCTGATCAATATGCAATCTCACACGCCTGGAGGGCACCGGGTGGTTACAGCAATCAGAGTCATCACTCGATGCAGAGTTGACAAAGACAGCGCCTCGAGCCATAGCGTTCAAACAAACCCTTTACATAACCTCAGAGCAACGGAAACACTTACATATGTATCACAAACAACATGTATCCACCGAGGGGAGAGGACAGAAGAAGAGAGGAGAGGAGAGGAGAGGAGAGGAGAGGAGAGGAGAGGAGAGGAGAGGAGAGGAGAGGAGAGGAGAAGAGAGAAGAGAGAAGAGGAGAGGAGGAGAGGAGAGGAGATGAAAAGAGAGGAGAGGAGAGGAGAGGAGAAGAGAGAAGAGGAGATGAAAAGAGAGGAGAGAAGAGGAGAGGAGAAGAGAGAAGAGGAGAGGAGAGGAGGAGAGGAGATGAAAAGAAAGGAGAGGAGAGGAGAGGAGAGGAGAGGAGAGGAGAGGAGGAGAGGAGAGGAGAAGAGAGAAGAGGAGAGGAGGAGAGGAGAGGAGATGAAAAGAGAGGAGAGGAGAGGAGAGGAGAGGAGAGGAGAGGAGAGGAGAGGAGAGGAGAGGAGAGGAGGAGAGAGGAGAGGAGATGAAAAGAGAGGAGAGGAGAGGAGAGGAGAGGAGAGGAGGAGAGGAGAGGAGAAGAGAGAAGAGGAGAGGAGAGGAGAGGAGAGGAGAGGAGAGGAGAGGAGAGGAGGAGAGGAGAGGAGAGGAGAGGAGAGGAGAGGAGAGGAGAGGAGAGGAGAGGAGGAGAGAGGAGAAGAGAGAAGAGGAGAGGAGAGGAGAGGAGAGGAGAGGAGGAGAGGAGAGGAGAGGAGAGGAGAGGAGAGGAGAGGAGAGGAGAGGAGAGGAGGAGAGGAGAGGAGAGGAGAGGAGAGGAGGAGAGAGGAGAGGAGAAGAGAGAAGAGGAGAGGAGAGGAGGAGAGGAGAGGAGAGGAGAGGAGGAGAAAGGAGAGGAGGAGAGAGGAGAGGAGATGAAAAGAGAGGAGAGGAGAGGAGAGGAGGAGAGAGGAGAAGAGAGGATGACAGGAGATGAGAAGAGAGAAAAGAGGGGAGAGGAGAAGAGAAGAGAGGAGAAGAGAGGATGAAAGGAGAGGAGAAGAGAGAAAAGAGAGAAGAGGAGAGGAGAGGAGAGGAGAGGAGAGGAGAGGAGAGGAGAGGAGAGGAGAGGAGATGAAAAGAGAGGAGAGGAGAGGAGAGGAGAGGAGGAGAGAGGAGAAGAGAGGATGACAGGAGATGAGAAGAGAGAAAAGAGGGGAGAGGAGAAGAGAAGAGAGGAGAAGAGAGGATGAAAGGAGAGGAGAAGAGAGAAAAGAGAGGAGAGGAGAGAGGAGGAGAGAGGAGGAGAGGAGAGGAGGAGATTGGAGGAGAGGAAAAGAGAGGACAGGAGAAGAGAGGAGTAGAAAGGATGAGAGGAGAGTTGAAGAGAGAAAAGAGAGGAGAAGAGAAGAGAAGAGAGGAGAGGAGAGGAGAAGAGAGGAGAAGAGATGGAAAGAGAGGAGAGGAAAGAGAGGAGGAGAGGAGAGGAGGAGATAGGAGGAGAGGAAAAGAGAGGACAGGAGAAGAGAGAAGACAAGAAGAGAGGAGCAGAGGTAAGGAGGAGAGAGGAGAAGAGAGGAGGAGAGGAGAGAACAGGAGAAGAGAGGAGAAGAGAAGAGAAGATAAGAGAAGAGAAGAGAGAGAAGAGAAGAGAAGAGAAGAGAAGAGAAGAGAAGAGAAGAGAGAAGAGAAGAGAAGAGAGAGAAGAGAAGAGAAGAGAAGAGGAGGGGAGAGGAGAGGAGAGGAGAGGAGAGGAGAGGAGAGGAGAGGAGAGGAGAGGAGAAGGAGGGACAGGAGGAGAGGAGAGGAGAGGAGAGGAGAGGAGAGGAGAAGAGATGAGAGGAGAAGGGAGGACAGGAGAAGAGAGGAGAAGGAGAGAAGAAGAGAGGAAAAGAGAGGACAGGAGAAGAGAGAAGACAAGAAGAAAGGAGGAGAGGAAAAGAGAGAGAGGAGAGGAGAGGAGAAGAGAGGAGAAGGGAGGACAGAAGAAGAGAGGAGAATAGAGGAGGAGAGAACAGGAGAGAGAGGAAAGGAGGACAGGAGAAGAGAGGAGGAGAAGAGAGGAGAGGAGAAGGGAGGAGACGAGAAGAGGGGAGAAGGGAGGAGAGGAGAAGAGGGGACAGGAGAGGAGAAGGGAGGGACAGGAGGATAGGAGAGAGGAGGAGAAGGGAGGAGAGGGGACAGGAGAGAAGAGGAGAAGAGAGGAGGAGAGGAAAGGAGAAGAGAGGAGCGGTGATCATGCTGAGTTGAATAACTCACATGTTAGTGTTGGCAGTAGAGGTCAGCCATTCTCCAGCGAGACCAATGATGTCTAGTCCAGATGAAAGCTGGTTGAAAAATCTAGGATGACCTGAGAAGAGTTTTCACAGGAATTATAAGAACAAAAGTGCAAGTAAATACTCTTTAATATCATAACATTAATCAACCAGATCAAAAAAACTTTCTACATGTCAACTATACACTGCTGTTTAAGAGTTTTTTTATGTTTTTGAAATAAATCTCTTATGCTCGCCTACAGTTATTTGATCAATAATACAGTAAAAATCATTACTCCAGTCTTCAAGATAAACTAATGTTGTGTGTTTGTGAGGACGGCTGGCTCTGGCCTGTACCTGTTCTCACTCCATACTTGAGTGTGTCTCTGCAGTCCACCAGGATCTGCTCCAGCGACTCCGGTTGATCCGACAGCTCCAGGTTGAAGCCCTCCATTCCCTCCAGGAGCTGGTGAGGGTGATGGAAGTCCAGCACTTTGGTGGATCTGTCGAAGGTCTTGCGAACATAATTGGTGAGGATCTCCACCACTTCGAGAAGAAACTGGATTGTGGGTTCCTCGCCATTTTTAGCAGGCAGTAGATCTAGAATAGAGGCAGCATGTAAAGATAAGAAGTGTTTTCATTTATAAAATTGAAATATTAGTGGAGTTGAAGCGATGAAAATCTGAACCCACACTGAAAATTACACTGGGATTTTTTTCATCTAACATTTCTAGTACACTAGTCAATCATGTGAACTCTTTGTACTTGCACGGAATGAAAGAAGACTCTTATGCTCATCAAGCCTGCATTTGATTTCAAAAGAAAATACAGAAAAGTATAGTAATATTGTGAAATATTATTATAATTTAAAATTATGGTTTTCTATTTTGATATACTTTAAAATATAATTTATTCCTGTGATCAAAGCTGAATTTTCATCATCATTACTCCAGTCTTCAGTGTCACATGATCCTTCAGAAATCATTATAGTATGCTTATTTGATACTATTTGATAGTTATTATCAATGTTGGAAACAGTTGTGATTCTTAATTATAATTTTTTTTTTAATCTGTTATTTAAAAAAAAAAAAAGAACAGCATTTATTCACAATAGAAATATTTTCTAACAATATAAACCTTTACTATCGCTTTTTATCAATTTAACATATCCTTGCTGAATAAAAGTATTCATCAAAACAATTACTGACCCCAAACTTTTGAATGGTAGTTGTTACAAAAATACAAAATATTTCTATTTTAAATAAATGCTTTTAACTTTTTATTAATCAAAGAATCCTAAAAAAAAGTATCACAAGTTCTAAAAAAAAAATAATAATAAAAATATATATATATATTTAACAGCACAACTGTCTCCAACATTGATAATGTATCGGTATCAAATTATATTTGAAAGTAGGCTATATTAAAATAGAAAACCATTATTTTAAATTAATATTTCACAATATTACTGTTTTTTTTTCTGTATTTTTGATCAAATAAATGCAGGCTTGATGAGCATCAGAGACTTCTTTTAAAAACATTAAAATAGTAATGTTTCAAAACGTTTGACCGGTACTGTAATGATTTTAGTTTATATATACAATGCGACCATTCAATTATTTTTCTTTAACTTCTAATTGTTCGATTTAATGATGAAGCAATAGTGCGTTAGATTGAAACGTGGCATTAAGAATGAGAAGGATGGTCACCTCGAGCGAACAGGTTGGAGAAGTCCGTCTCGTCGCGCGTGTAGCGCTCGCTGTTGTCGCGCGTCAGCTGGTTCTTCGCGCTCTCCTTGAAGGCGCCCACCATACGACTCTTCTCATCCAGACTGTTGTTCTTCTGCAGGAAACCTGCATCATTACAACACGGGGGAGAATTGCAAAACATATCCTCAGCCTTGGTAATGGATGCTGTGTGGAAAAGTTGTAGGCTATCTCTAACCAGTTGCTTAACATTAGCAACTAACAGCAGGTTTGCGCGCTGATAGTTATTCCTAAGGGTGATTCCAGTGGCTGGGGTTTTAGTGGGACAGCGCTATTTATGGATTGGTTGAGGTTCAGTTCAGAGGTGCTACTGTAGCCATGACATCAGAGGACATATGTGTTTTGTTTTTTTGGATCATGAAACCCTGTTGAATCCCGGTTGAGGTTGGCTCTATATCATCCTTCACAGATTCCGCGTGACTGACCAGATGCTCATGTCATTAACTACCGACAGGCACATTCAATAGATCCATCGAGGATGTTTTATTGGAACATCTAGCATGAACGTGAACAAACATGTTTAGGCAAAGCAGAAAGACCTACCCCCCCCCCCCCCCCCCCCCCCACTCCCCCACCCCCCAAATATAAAAAATAGCCTGTTTTTCGTTCATAATGCATGCATTCTTTATTATTTCGACTGATTTTATTTCAGGAGGTCTGCGTATAGCTATTGAAAAACATGGGTCACAGATGGTTAGTAAGATTATAAAGAATATTTTTCAATATTTAACAGCATATTTCTTTAGAGCATCCGTCTTTCGGTCACGAGGGCCCGGTTGTCTTATCTCTTTCATTTTGATCTGGACTATCGCACAATATTATCAGAGAAAGCAGGCCTGCGTTAATACCCCCCTCTGCCACCCTGCAGCCCGTCTCTCTCATTCAGGCTCGGTTCTGATAAGAGCTAATGACTATTCGATGCCGTGAATCTTTGGAGATGCGCTCAACATCAATAGGCGACACGATTTCATTGCGGCTATCAAATGGATTTTTTTCTGTTTTCTCTCATGCTAAAGACCAAATCTCTCTCTTTTTCTCATGCTAAAGGATTTTTTTTTGTCTTCACAACCACGTCGAGCATGTCTATTGCGCATGCAATTAAGATAAAAATAGCCAATTATTTACGTTTGATATACGCTGAATCTTTTCATTAAAAAATATTGTTTTATTTGAGCAATCGTTTACACACTGGATAAGGCATTAATTTCGTTTCATTAAATCGTTAAGATGAGTCTATTCAGATCAACAAAAAATATAGATAGATAGATAGATAGATAGATAGATAGATAGATAGATAGATAGATAGATAGATAGATAGATAGATAGATAGATAAGAATTTGACTAATTATTTACACGCTTTTTATATGAGCTCAAACGACAGCAGAATATGCAGCTGAGGGCGCGTAAATTCCAGATATTGTTTATACATCAACAATTTTAATGACAGAAAGATCATTCAGTTTTTCCCCCTTAGGTTTTAGCATGTAATACATATTACTAATTAGATTCATGCGGTTTTGCAATAATCAGGGCATAATTCTCATTACATGTTCATTTTTTAAAACAAAACGCACATAAGGCTAAATTAAATGGAGAGGATCTGGCCTTGAGATACACAAGAGTAAAACGATTTAAAGTTCAGCAGGAGTCAGGATGGCCACATCCTCCTAGACGTCATCCTCTTAAACACACCCAATCCTCTTCACATCTTTTAGCAGGCTATAAAGAGCAGTGTGGCGTAAAAAGACAAGTCGAGAAAGAGAGAGAGAGAGAGAGAGAGAGAGAGAGAGAGCACCACCCACAAGGAAACTAATAGAGAGCAACACAGGCAGCTCCTTTTTCTCCTGATATATAGTTTCAAATCCATTTATGAAAACCTATCTAAGTGACCGTGAGAAAATATTTCCATCCAGACACTGACGATTCACACTCTCTACGGGCTATTTTTCACTTCTCTTGCCTAACAACCTACAAAAATCGTGCCTGGCATGAATCTCTAACTCGGGGCTGATTTCTATTCCTTCCTTTGTCAGTTATTTATTTATTTATTTTTGTGTCCAGAAAATAAGAATGAGAGTGAACAAGGGGTGATACGGGGGAACAAAAGACTAAGACCCTGTTCACACACTCGCCTACAGGGTAAATAACAGCTCGCTGACCTTTAGTGTGATGGAAACACGCAACGACAGTCTCTTGCTCCATATCTAGGGCATATGTATTCACACCTGGGTCAACAGAGCAACAACAGCATGGATAAAGGTGCCCTCCACCTTGGCACCTTGACTGACCTCAAGACTGAGATAATGTTGGCACTGTAACTTACCACAGATCTTCATGCCCAGTTTCCTCGTGCATCCGTGCGCAACCCCGTACCACGCGTCGCCGGCTAAAACGAGACGTTTGGAGAGCTGTTCAACATCCCAGAGTTTATTCTATTCTTAATGCTATGGGTGATGCTGTAGAAAGCGCAAAATTAAGGGTCAGCATGCATTGACGCAGAAGACAATGAATGTGCGCAACAGATTCGGGTCTTTGCCGAACGTGTGGCTTTTCAATTTCAGGTTTTTTTGAAATGGCTTGATTTTCATCAAGCGATCAATAGAGGCTATCAGAGAGGCAGGCCGCTAATAGATGGTGGCACACATCCGGCAAAGAGGCGGTTTAAAATAAGCGGGCATGAAATGAGGTCTCGGAATTAATTGAGTGAAACGCTTGTGTTTGACTTGCCAGCCGTCACACAGTGAGCCGAGAGAGAGAAAACACACCACTCGAAAAAATACATGAATGACCTCTAACATAAGTGACCAGACAGATGCAGCCATAAAGTTTAGATGCTGATACAATGAAAATGAAATAAAATGAACACACACTCACAGCAGTAAGCAAACACGAACAACACTATTCAGCAAGGACAAATTGAATTTATATAAACAAAATTGTGCAAGTGTGTAGAGCGATAAGAAACGAAAGTGAATTATTATTATTATCATCATCAATAGTTTGAAATGAATTTATCTCTGGGGTGGTTTTGTCTGAGGGCAGATCTAGCTCTATCTGCCCCAGGCGCGCGCTGTCAGATGAGGCAGAGACAGCGCGCGCCCCTCAGGTCAGTGAGCGTGAGATAGAGCTTGGCAGGGAGATAATAGCAAAACACGCACACGCGCACGCACACACACAACAGTACAGCACAGCACAACACATAATGCTTTTTACAATTTATATCAAAATGTATAGCTAACATAAAAACCATAGGCTATTGGTACTACATCTTCTATTTTTTTTTTTAGCATGACATTTTTATTTATTTTGCATCTTTCTTAAACCTGATCAAATCAGATCAAACCAGTTTCTTTTATGTATTTTTGACTCGGGCATTTTCAGCATATTTACAAAGGAAAATGTGAATTGGACCGTGATGGCCGGGTAATTTTGGTAATTGCGCTATTAAGGTGGGTCTGTCGAGAGCAGACGATGGCTGATTGCTGTTCTTCAAGCTCCCATAAAACGAGGCAAAATGCAGAGCTATTGTTATAAGATCGGGTCCATAATTAAATGCAATTAAGCAGAAGCAGGATGCTCTTATTTGTGAGTAAAATTAAGAATACAATTTGCATGATATTTTTCATTTGTAATCTGCAGAATTGAGACTATATCTATCAAGAAAAATAGGAAAAATAAAATAACGCTATAAGATTATTGTTATTATTATTATTACATATATATACATCGATCTCCCAGCAAATGAAGAATTTACATTTCTATGACGAAAACTATAATCAAATATAATTAAAACTATAATATCTTATTACAATAATATTTTTTGTAGTAAAACGATAATCAAGGGTTCTCGTTTTAATATCAATTCAATTCATTTCAAAATTGCTTTATTAGCATGACTGTAATCTATCTATCTATCTATCTATCTATCTATCTATCTATCTATCTATCTATCTATCTATCTATCTAAAGATAATTTATAATTTGTCTCTCAAGCTGTCAGCTAATAGACATCTCACACGGCGCGGTGTGTTTTTCAGGGCAGTGATGAACATCGCCACCCCACGGAGTAAACAAGCCAAGTGAAAAACGCGTTATCCAGAGAGACCTACTTGTGGCAGGTTGTCGTAAATTAGCCGTGTTTGGGTCCATATCACCAGCCGAGGAAGAAGGTGCAGAAGACGCCATCAGTCCTGGAGAAACACCTCACTGCTTTCAGACTGAAGGAAAAAACCCACACTACACACGGAAAATGTGGAGAAATTAGGATAAACAAAGTGATGGCACAAATAACAGTTGCATATATATATATATATATAAAAAAGACTGGCTAATATCTCATATAAAGTATATAGCTATATAAAAATAAGCGTTTTTTTCTAGCTCAATATCACGCATCAAATTCTCCTTATGAAATGGCAGTAATTCACTCCGCGTCACCAGGATAATTTGTCTTGCGCCACGCGCGCGCGCTCAGTGTTCTGTCATGTTCAGAAATGCGCTCTGACAGAACAGCGCACATTACAGCACGAGAAAAAACAACAACACACCTAAGAAATAACGAAAAGAATGCTAGGTAAGTTCTGAAGATAGTCCGACCTATATAAGTTGGTATTTTGGATGGCTGTGTTCTCCAGACGCCCCTGTGAGCTCCAGCGCGCAGCAGACCGTGCAGTCTGACTTAATTGGCTCTGTAACGAGGTCTTTAAATCGAACCATTTAAAACGAAGAATCTGTTCACTTCAACCGCAGCATAACAAAGGCGACGAAGTCAGGACAGAAATAATCATTTGAACCTATTATTAGTGTTGGTGACGATGACAAATAATATTTCTTTGTTACGGATGATTTTACAGCAGGTCAGAAGCTTAAACGACTCTCGTCCAAAAAAAAAAAAAAAAAAAGAAAGAGAGAGAATGTATAGAAAAAAAGTGACTTATTGATTTCTCAATTAAGATGATCTTTAAATATCCTCAAAATATGCGCATCAATCACTGTCGGAGTTAGTGAAATATGGGCAAAAAATCATTGCGCTGCTCATGTGTTAAATTACACCATGTTTTTAGATCATTATTTTGCCAGACGCGTTCCAGTATGAACATAGGATCACAATACTGGCAGAAACTGGTTTAAATCTATACATGCATTTATTATAACTGAATACAAAAGGCACAGTTCAGTTTCTGCTCTTCTTTCTCATATTGTCATCTTCCCAATGTTGTAGAAAAGAAAAAAGGGCTTACATTTAGATCAGAACGCAGAAGGTGAGCGCTTACCTTGCGAAGTCACAGGTGTCACAGTAAAATCCAGAAAAATGGCACGTGGAGGATGTTTCACAGCGCGTGATGTGGCTGTGAGACACTTGATATTAGAAAACCAGAAGAGTGCACAAGAAAATAAAAATCCATCCAGCGCCAAATTCCTGATTCAGTGTTTATCCTTCCAAAGGCGACAGGAGAATCTCCAAAATTCACTTCGGCTGTATTTTTCCACGGGTTAATATCCACGGGTACTTTCTGAGGATTATTATATGCATTCAAGTCATCAGACACATGAAGTTTAATTCTCCAAGTAATATATACACACACGTCAAAATAGCGTGGGAGTGAGAAAATGGTGAGTGAGAGAGAGAGAGGGAGAGAGAAAGAAAGGCAGATACATCATGAGGACGAGCTCACATTTTTATTGTTGTTGTTTTTTTGGAGGGACGCAATAAACAAATGAAAGCATTCCATCCTAATGCAAAAAAAAAAAAAATTTCATTTAATGCACGACTTGTGGATCAGCTCCAGTCATCACCTATTCGAGACATCTGGAAGACATCCACGAGGTGGCAACAGAGAACAGACCAACTTGAACTTGAATGAAGGATTTTGGGCAGCGCCCTGGAAAAACACTTGAGCTGCTCTGTTCATGTCTGTAAGATCGTTCTTTTTTAAACCTCCACCTATCCAGCGTGTCAGCACTGGTTTCCACTGCCGCAGTTTCAGCACCTGGACAGCTCCACTGGGTCAAGAAGAGACCGGGGCTAGTTGTCACACCTTCTCACTCCAGCCGGTTTTTTTGATAGCCAGTGTCTGTAGACGCATACATTAAAGACCTGACAACAAAAAAGCATTTGAAAGCGTATATATCATTATCTTAACGCATGCAACGATCTGTTTTATTGTGTTCACCTGTGCAACAGCTATTAAAAAAAAAAAAAAAAGTATACATTTTACTCTAGAGTCTAGAGGATAAAAATTCACAAAAGTTTAAGACAAGACTTTAAGACAAAAAAGCATTTGTAGGCTATAATTGGACTTCTGTCTCAAAATAGGCCTAGTTGCCTTTTTTTTAACACAGCCTTCTTGTGTGACAACTGGGCTCGGTCGTATTTGTGAAACAGTCGTGTTCATTTTCCTCCATCAGATGGCGCTAAAAGGTCTTGCGCTCTCTGAACAACTAAACAGAAAAAGTGAAGTAGGAAAAAGCTATTTTATTGTCCTAAGACATATAGGCCTGGTTTCACAGACAGGGCTTTGAGTAAACCAGGATCAGGCCTTAGTTCAACTTAAGTAGCTTTTATCAACGTGTCTTAGGAAAAACATTGCTGGTGTGCATCCTGAGACAACATAATGGCACTGACATATTTTAAGAAATGCCAGTACAAGTTGCGTTCAGTTAAAACAGCTCAAACATGCATTTTAGTTTAAGGCTTGTCTGTGAAACCGGGGGTTAGATTACAATTCACGCAGAATATAATTTAATGTCCAGTCAGTATTTGACATAACAGCGCATACATAATATTCTGGACACATCACACATTGTTTATAAGCATAAGACATATTAAAACAATACAGTGCGTGCTTATAGGACTCTGTGAAACGCACCACACTAGATAGTTTATTGTTATTTATGATTAAGATGATAATGTATCGTCTGTGCTTTCAGTGGACTCTTCATCTGTGTCAGAGCTATCTGTGGACTCATCGTCATCATCCTCAACGTCATCTTCATCATCATCATCAGATGTGTCAAATTCATCATCATCATCATCATCATCTGATTCCTCCTCTGCTTCTAGAATTAATGAGGATATCCAGATGAAGAAGGTGAATTCAACACACTTGAATTTCATTATTAAAGTTACCCATTTGGAACATTGCTTTTATTTAATTTTCATTCATGCCTGGAGTGCTTCACAAACCATTTTTGTTTAGAGATACATATATCTATGTTAATTTAAAAACTAAAGAGGAAAGTTGTAGTGAAGCTTGATATTGTCATAAAAATGTAAATGCTTCAATTTGAGTGGAAAACAAAGTGGAATTACAATGTCAAAAGTGGATGGATGGATGAATAGATAGATAGATAGATAGATAGATAGATAGATACTATATATATATATATATATATATAGATAGATAGATAGATAGATAGATAGATGATAGATGAATTGATTGATATACAGATAGATAGATAGATAGATAGATAGATAGATAGATAGATAGATAGATTGATTGATACTATATATATATATATAGATAGATAGATAGATAGATAGATGATAGATGAATTGATTGATATACAGATAGATAGATAGATAGATAGATAGATAGATAGATAGATAGATAGATGGATGGATAGATAGATGGATAGAACAATAGATAGATATATGATAGATGATAGATGGATAGATATGAACTCACCTATCAGTAACTTTTCTTCAATGAGAGGCAGGAAGCTCTTAGCCTCTGAGTTTTGGGGCTCATAAATTAAAACTACATTTAAAGAATGAATGAGAATGATGAAAACATTAGTATCATGATGTAAGAAATGCCAAATAACAATACTATAGTAAACAATATTCAAATGGCTGCTTACTCATCTGACAGAGCTTCTTGGCGAGTGGATAATTCTTTGTCATCACAGCCTGTAGAAACTGGACTCAGAGAAACACAAACAGAACATTTGTTTAACTGCATCTCAATGAGCCAATGACAACTGTCCAAAGTTGAAGTTAAATAAAAACGTGTGTTTGACACTTGCAGCTGTTTTCAAACACATCAGAACTACTATTTCTTCTCCTGCATTTCTTACTTCTTAAACTAGTGGGTATTGCTTTTGTTCCTCTTTTGTAAGTCACTTTGGATAAAAGCGTCTGCTAAATGCATAAATGTACATGTGTACCTCTGCAAACAGTTCTAGAGGCACGTGTCCTTCTGCGCTCTCATTCTCCTCCTCTTCACTTTGGGCCTCATGAGGATCCTGGTCATCTGCAGACGACGCTACTTGAGGGGCCTGGATATGTTTTTCATGCACACTTTCTGACTGGACTTCACATTCTCCTTGCTTTTCTAATGTTTAAATAAGAAAAAGAAAATCTTTTTTAAACCTAATGTATTTGTACAGGAGCCCATGGGCATCACAAAATGCTTTTTTTGAGACAAATGGGTTGAACAATAAATGCTTTAAAAAAGAATAAGGCCCTGTTTACTCCTGGTTTTGAGATGTGTTTTGATCGATCGGATCACAAGTAGACGAGGGAGACACATTCCCGTTTACACCTGGTGTTTTAATCCGTCTCTTTTGTCCACTTTCAACCACTTCTGTCCTGATTTCTTCAAGGGGAGGGTCTATGGGCTGGTAAATGTATGTTTTTTTTCTCCAGATCTTTCGATCTAATGGACGAAATAAGTTTGTGGAATTTACATTTGAACGGAAAAACACGGAGAAAAGCAGCTGACAGTCGCAAGACCAGCCGAACGCTGTGAGTGTGTGTTAGAAATCAAGAATGGTGAAAGAACATTGTGCTTGGTATGTTTTTCATCTTCAAACCAAACTTGAGTCTTCATCCGACAAAAATCCCGTCTGGCTAGAGCTCTTCCCATAATGTTTACGCATTAGGTCAGTAGACGGAGAGTATTTAGAGTAAGACATTCGACCACATGAGCGTTTACAATATGAAAGCAATCCGGTCGAATGTGTTTTCAACTCCCTCTGGAAGTGTCTGAAAGTGGACAAGCTCAAAACGCTTTAGACCCTGTTTACACCTGCATTTAGCGTCGTTCACTTGTGATCCGATCGACCAAAACGCATCTTAACACCAGCTGTAAACAGAGCCTATAGGATAAAACAGATTCAGTACCTGTCATAATAGGGTGGACCTGTTTAGGTAGTTTATGTCCATGCGTGGTTACATTTCTGAAGGACGGAGCTTTAGAGGCATTATACCCTCTGCTGCGGAAAAAAATGGGTGATAAAAGGTAAACTATTAGAGATCACTGGAGCGAATGAATGCCATCAGCTTCCCTGCTTTATGCATGTACGGCCCATAAACCACATCCCATGCATGACCCAAAGAGCACGTTGACCGGAATACAAAAAGCCACTGATACAATCAAATTAAAAATAAGGATTTTTCTTTATTCCTCTCAGTATTATGCATCTGTCCAAATGATCTAGTATAGAGAAATGTCACTTTTAGTTAATATTGTCAGATATCAAATGCTTTTACCTCTTGGAATTGTGTACTTTGTGTGAGGTACTTGATGTTTCAGAGTTTAGGGAAGGTTTCCCCTCTGTCTGTATAGAGGGATCCTGCTCTTCTCTCTTTTCACTGGGTTTTGCTTTCGTTTGCCTACACAAAATCAAACCAATGCATTTAAATGATTGTTAAAGTGTAATTCTGTCATGACAACTGTAGGAGTGTTTGGCATGGTAATGGATATGACAATGTTGAAATGTTTGGTCTTTTTTTTAGTCATGCTGCTGCTGTACAATATAGCAGGGATTAAAGTGAAAAAAATTCTTCTGACTGAAGTTTTTTTTTAGGCCAAGTCATATTCCTTTAACTTTTTACATAGTCGAGACCAATAGCGTTTTAAGGGGAGACGTTTTAAACCGCTTTAATATTGCCAGTAGGCGTATTTTAAAAGCTATTTTAATCTATGAAAACCAGGCAGGGAGCATGTAGGCTACTGTAGAGCACGAACGGCAGCATTATGACTAGCTTCTGATTGATGGTGACCTAGCACTTTTTTGCCATATTGAAGTCTCCTGTGACATACTGTGCAAAGACACGTACCTGGCTGTTTGATTTTTTTAGTCCACAAACTAAAAGTCTTGCCATTCTCCCCCCATTTCGCTAAGCCTTCCCCTTTACTTAAACTTTCGTTAAGTAAAGGGGAAAATATTACATATAGGCAAATTATAACACGTTAACACAAAATTTGTTAACACACACAAGTACTTTTCCCCTTTACTTAACATAAATTGTAAGAATATGAAGACTAGTAATAAATAAACATTGGGCCTATGCTAAAGCTATTAAATAGCAGTCCCAAACTAGTTTTTGTTAATACAAAGTTGGTATGAGCCACTACAGTCATTTAAAAATATAAAAAAAATAATACAAAGAAAAATAGTGGCATTTGGGGGTTAATATGGAAACGACAGTTACCATGGCGAATACACAATATTAACAATAACTGTTAATGAAACATGGAAACTGCTCCTGGTGAATAGAATGAAAATCATCCCTGCATTACTTTTATTTCGGGTAATTTACAACGTAACGGCGTTGCATGCTCGTAGTTTATTTTGCACTAGCTTGATCAGTGAGGCGATACAGCACGCGCCGCTGCATTTGCGCGTGCAATTGAGTGTGCGCTACGAGAACAGTATAAAGGCCTCATTATACTTCTGCGTCGGACCTATATAGTGAAAAACTATATTTCAGCGTATACTCATGTCACTGCCTGGTAGTTCCTATTGTGCTGGGTTTTCTGAAGTAGTCATGATTCGCCTCTCATAACATGCTCTAATAAACACGCATGCAGAGTGGAAAAGGAGGCGCGGGGAGCAAGGATTACAGCGCAAACTATATCGATATATGCGATATGGTCTAATTCCATATCGCATTTAAAAAATATATCGATATATTTTTTATATCGATATATCGCCTAGCCCTACCTGCATTATAAGTGTGTCCATGGTAACTGAAATATAGTTATTCTAACTCAGCGCGCAACTGTAGCCTGACATGCACTTTCCGTGAGCGGTAATTGAAAACCCGGAGTGGATCATGAGCGAAGTGATTACAGAATGCTTAGAATGGAGAGAGGAACGTGCTTTTGCTCCACTCCAGGCTTTGATCACATCCCCCTCAGTAGGGTGAATACACCTCGTCTTTCCTTAATTTAAGACCTATTCAAACTAAAATTAAGACATTTATTACACTTTTTGAGAAATGAAATCCTATTTACGGCCTTAAAATTATTAAAAGTGAATTTAAGACATTAAGGACAGACTGGAACCATATTGACGGAAATCCGTCATAGACCTGCTGCAATTAACGGAAATCCGTCGTAGCGACGGAGAACTTTAATCCCTGATATAGCGTACATGAATTACCCGTAGCAGATCTATACAGGTGGAGCTGGGGAAGGTGGAGGGTTTCTGAAAGCACGCTGCAAACTGCTACAGCAAATGCTGACCAAGTATTTAAAGGGATAGTTCGCCCAAAAATGATATTTAAGCCATGATTTACTCACCCTCAAGCTGTTCGAGATGCATATGTCAATCTTTTTTCAGACGAACACATTTTCAGTTATTTTAGAAAATGTCTTAGATCTTTCAGTGGTTATAATGTGAAGCAATGGGGTCCACAACGTTGAAGTCCCAAAATGTACATGCATCCTTCTCAAAAATAATCCATCCGGCTCCAGGGGGATAAACGAAGGCCTTCTGAGGGTAATCCGTGCGGTTTTGTCGTAAAAATATACATATTTAAAACTTTATAAACTAAAATAACTGGCTTCCGTTCACAGAGATGGATGCTGGCGTATGACGTATGACGTAGCGTAGGAAGCATCGTGACGTAGAACGAACGTAGAGTTTTGTTTTGCTCTGCTCTCTGGCTCCGCTGTCACGTTCGTTCTACGTCACGACGCTTCCTACGCTACGTCCTACGTCATACGCCAGCATCCATCTCTGTGAATGCGCACCGACCGCCACCGGAAGCCAGTTATTTTAGTTTATAAAGTTTTAAATATGTATATTTTTACGACAAAACCGCACGGATTACCCTCAGAAGGCCTTCGTTTATCCCCCTGGAGCCGGATGGATTATTTTTGAGAAGGATGCATGTACATTTTCGGAATTTAATCAGCTGGACCCCATTGCTTCACATTATAACCACTGAAAGATCTAAGACATTTTCTAAAATAACTGAAAATGTGTTCGTCTGAAAAAAGATTGACGTATGCATCTCGAACGGCTTTAGGGTGAGTAAATCATGGCTTAAATATCATTTTTGGGCGAACTATCCCTTTAAAGGTTGAGCCGCAAGCTCATTGGCTACTCATACAATCAGCTGTGCCCTATAGACCCCTTTTCAGTTAGTAAACATCGTGACTTTTTTTGTGGGAGGAGCTTAGGTGGAGGCAGAACGATTCCCCTGGCCGCTTTAGTGTTATTGTTAGTTAGCAAGTTTCATTATCTTGTTTATTTAACGACTGGAGAAAATCCGATTTTATCTTAATGTGTAAGGTCACTCACTGTCCAGGACAGCGATTGTTATTTAAAAAAGTTAATTTTAATGGACGGAACCAGATTGGCTGACCCGTACACACTCACTCAATGGATGGACAATCTGACAGGTTTAACGTGACCTCGGTTGAGTGGCCTGACATCTACACCTACCTGACAGAGAAACCGAGCGTAAAGAGAATCTGAGGGCGTATAACTCTTTAGATGCCTATAACTATGAGCTGAATGCTCAAGTACAAGACTCGTGTGGTACGATCCGAAGTTCTGCCAAGCCAGCGCCAAGGCCAGAAGACGACCATGTAAACAGTGACATTACAGTACAACTTTAAAGATGTGAATATTTTCTAGAAATAAATTTTTTTGAACTTTATGTATTTGATTATTCTTTCTTAACAGGTTCTTCAAAAAGTTTAGTCACAATCAATCACAACAATGTATATACAATCACAGATCATTCACAAATAATCACAATAGCTTAGAAAACATTATGTGATAAAATTTCAAATTGGAGCCTGTAGTCCGTCGATTATTGCACCCAACAACACAAGTTGACATTTTAAGCTCCTTATGTATCCGAATCTGTGCTGGTTTGTATTGGGTGCCTCCAGTTTTCCCTTTGTTTTGCCCCCAGCTACTGAACATGACGTAATTGTGACCTTGGTGCAAAAACGGACTGAATGATGTGATTGCAAGCAAACTGAGTTAAGGATCTAATAGTCTGCGTCGTCTAGAGTTTCATGACACAACTCTGTATTTAATACATCAAAGTATATGAGCATTCTTACTTCATCTATGCAGGAAAAGAAGTTTAATTGTAAACATTGTGAGGCTTTTACAATGTTACCTGGTGACTGAGAGCTGCATGGGCAATTCATGTTCATTAGTCACTGTTATAAAATGTTTTACCTTGTGGAACTTGGAGCTTTGATATTAGTTGTCTCATAGTTTATAGATAAATCCTGTCCTCTTGTCTTCCCGCTGGGTTTTGGTTTCTGCTGCCTATACATCAAATCAAACCAAAGCACCAAATACAGTTGAAGTGAATGTGTTTTTTAAAGCAACTAAAGCATGTATATAATATCCAAAAGATAATCTGAAAATCTAAACCTACTTTGGTTTCCATTCCACTGATTCTTTTGCCACTGGATCTACAGAACAAAGGACATAACGTCATTCAACCTTTCAGATGAAAAATAATCTGTGAGGAAACCAAGGCAGACTGTCGTCATATGTGTGTAACTGCTTAATGTAAAAAAACAAAAAACAAAGCAGTTGCTATAGTGGATATGTATTGATAGAAATTATTTCCTGCAAATTGATTATTGTACCTGCTGAGCTGCCAATCACTGGTTTTAAGGGTGCAACCTCCTTTAGAAATAGAAAAAACACTAAATGTGAACAAGACTAAAGCCAAAGCCAAATCTCTATTATTTCTCTACTTAAATTGCAAAATGATCAAGACACTACAGTTTGTCACATGATATGAAACAAAGCACAATATCCATCCATATATAACCACTGACCTTTTCATTGTCTTTTGATGAGACTTCTGACGGCCGCCCAACACACTGTAAACTTAGCATTAATAATAATAAAATAATATTTAAAATAAGTATTTTGATGTTAAAGAAATGCAGATATAGTAAAGCCACTGTATAGAGACTTTTAAAGAGTAATGGGAATTATACAAATGTTATATTGAGTTAATGTAAAACTGCACACGAGCCCAGTTTTAACCTGTATGTGCCCTGATGTTATTTTAACATTTTAGCTAACAAGTCAGGTGTATTAGTCTTAAAGGGTTAGTTCACCCAAAAAAAAATTAAATTCTGTCATTAATTATTACTCACCCTCATGTCGTTCCAAACCCGTAATACTTTCTTTCATCTTCAGAACACAAATTAATATCTTTTTGATGAAATCTGAGAGCTTTCAGTCCCTCCGTTGACAGCTACGCAACTACTACTTTGATGCTTCAAAAAGTTCAAAAAGAGATCATAAAACTAATCCATATGAATTGAACGATTTAGTCAAAATTTTCTGAAGAGACTCAATCACTATATATGATGAAGAAATTTAATTTAGGTTTTATTTACATACAAGTTAACCATTGATCAGCAAATGAAAAGAGAAGCTCAACCAAACCTGTTTGATGTGCAAAAACAACCCTCACTGGTTCTTGCTGAAGCTCAAACGTGTAACACAAGAATGAACCTCATTGGTTCTTGAAGCTCAAACGTGTAACACAAGAATGAACCTCATTGGTTCTTGAAGCTCAAATGTGCTGCGTAACACAAGAATGAACCTTGAGAATTAATCTCATTGGTTCTTGAATGTCAAGCAAACATGACAAGCAACACACAACTGATGTGTGACTTGATGAATAAAAGCCTAAATTCAAAAATGTTGGAGTAAATAGCTCAATTAATGTGGACTAGATTTACAATCTCTTAATGCACTTTTTAAAGCATTAAAGTGGCAACGCTAGCTGTCAACGGAAGGACAGAAAGATCTCGGTTTTCATCAAAAAGTGTTCAGAAGATGAACGAAAGTCTTGTTCGTAACGTCACTAGGGAGAGTAATTAATGACAGAATTTTCTTTTTTGGGTGAACTGTCCCTTTAAGACTTGACGCGATGCCTGTAACTCAAGATTCTGTTGAATGTTTTAAGCCTTATTCACTTTCAGTCACATTCTATTGCAACATTTACAGACAACAAAGCGAATGTTTTAAATGTAAAAACGGGTATATTAACTGTTTGAAAAATAACGTAAAATAATTTATATAAAACATGTAAGATAATAGATTAAAATGCCATATATGAGCGTCCTTACCTGTTCATCTGTGCTTTATTTATTTTTTTATAGGATCTATCGACTGTAATCGAGAGCTGAACGGGTAATTGTAAAGCCTGTCATACAATTTAAGGCCTACAGTAACACTTTCAGAAGTTTCTTTTGACTTTCTGAAGCCCTGTCGCAGTTTGAGAGGGCAAGCGCGCTGTTTCCACAGCAACTGGAGGCGTCACCTCAAAATAATCCGAGTGCAACATTCTCCTTCCGGAACCAACGTCTTGCGTGACACTTGCTACTTGTTTTACACAAAATTTTACAGCATACAATCATGTATTCATTATTTAACAATAATAACGATAACCAACAATATACATTATTATTATTAGGCTATTATATTTTTTGTTCCATGAAGATTTTAATTTCCAATTTAATAAAAAGATACTAAAATTGTGCATGTTCTAAATTATAAAATAGTCAACAAAATGTGTACATTAGATAAACATGTAATGTCTTTTTGAAAAAGAAGGCAATTAACGTTACAAATGAACATTTTTACTTAGGTTTTTGCCTGTACAATGACATCATATTGCATAGGGGAAACTTTGGCTGATTGCAACAATATTTTTTAATATTCCTTAGAGTCTGTATAGACAGTTTTCTTACAATAGAGTCCTGACAATACAAAAGCTTTGAACATTAAATTTTAACACATTTTAAACATGTTGTAACACATGTCTCAGTGGGTCCTACCATGCTTTTCTGCTATATTAAAAACATTCTGAAACTATTTCTGAAACAGCAAAAAAGTAAAAGGTAACACATCAATGTGAAATTATTTAGGGATGCACGATATATTGGCAACCATATTGGTATCGATGATCAGTTTTAATGTTATTGTTATCGGTCTGATAAGAAAATCTGTCCGATATCTTAAAACCGATGGATTATTTCCTTCAGCTGAGACACATCAGATGCGCACTGTTCAACATGATGGTTTGTAAATTGCTTGAAATATGATTGGAATCACTTCAAAAAGGAAAATGCAGTGAAGTGCAGCATGTTCAGCACTAGTCTGTCATATAGGCTATACATAAAAGTGTAAGCAGTCTATCAAAAATAATCAAAACTTAGATTTCCCGGCCAATATATAATTTATCGGCATTCAAATATAAAGAATTATTGGTTATCGGCATTGCCCAAAATAAATGTAATTAATAAATTGTAGGCTATATATTTATTGTATAACATTTAAACACAACTGTGACAACTTGCCCCAATTGACCCTTCGCAGGGAGCTTGATTGACAGGCGATCTAACCAATCATAATCCGCCATCCGCCATTTTGTCCGACAAAGCAGTCAGGAGAGATAGCAGATTAACATGGGAGGATTTTTACTTGAAAAACGGAGTGTACTGACGTCTTTCCGCGGTTAAAACAACAATCCTTCTTATGTTCATTCATGTTTATTTGATGCTATAAATAAACTAGAATGAAGAGATGATTGGTTCACGAGCAGCTTTAACTGATGCTCTACAGCGATCTGTCAGACACATTTAAAAGCCACAAAACGGTATGTATCATTTAAATTTCGTTTAAAAAATGACCAAATTTGAAAGGTGAGACTTTTTTTAATATGTTTAATATCAAAAGTAACCGAAAAGTAACCTGGTCTGTCCTGTCTGTCAGCGTGTTGTCAGTGTCCTCTCTGCGCCGCGATGTATTTTTCACTGTGTGAGAACCATAGGTGAGAACATGGTGTGTGCGTGAGAGCAGCGTAGCTTGTCGGGCATAGCGACAGTAACTAAGGGGGGCGGGTCTTTGCGAAGGGTCAATTGAATGCAACTTGAATGCAACATCAAGGGCGATCCTTTGATGGATTCTGGGGTGGAGTTTGGAGTCCGATCCTATGAAATATCAATATATATAACACTGCTAGAGAAAATAAAACCTCAGAGTAACTTTAACCCCAACATTTTATATTTACTGAGATAGTAGTATAGCTCAATTGTGACAACAAGCGCTGCTCAGTCTAAACAGTCTAAGACTTCTGTTGAAGGGTTTTGTTGATGTGATCCAGCATGGGATACAGTGGTCTGCTCTTCCTCATCAGGTGTGTCTTCAGGTGTTTGGCCAGATGGTCACTGCGCATGAAGCGTTTGTTGCAGTCCGGGCAGGTGAAGCGCTTTTCCCCGGTGTGTGTGCGCAGGTGTCTCTGGAGCTCGTCGGAGCGTGTGAAGCTCTTCCCGCAGAACATCCAGGTGCAAACGAACGGCCGCTCACCTGTGTGCCCCCTCAGGTGTGCCTTCAGGTGCGACGTCTTTCTGTACACCTTCCCGCAGCCCGGCATGTGGCACACGTGCTGCTTTCTCCTGCCCGGCACGTCCGTGGTCTTCTGGCAGTTTGGGCACATGCATCTCCGACTTTTCCGAGACTTGGAGTTTAGCAGGGTGGCGATTTGGGACTGGTACTGGCTGAGCTCCGGGTGACCCAGAACCCACCCGCGGGGGATCCGCTGAAAGTGATGTGTTGAGGAGTGATCGGCAACACCGGCGTCTTGTAGGGTCCACCACTGTATATCCTCCCGTGCCAAATGTCTCTGCGGATGATGCACAAGTCCAGTGTGTGTGGGAACGTAAGCTGGCGTGGGAAGAGAAGCGTATGAGGAGGATGCTGACGGACAAGGCAACATCTTCAGTGGTGAGAAGTCATAGTGTTCAGCTGGAGGAGTCAGTGGCACGTCGTGGTGTGGGTTTAATGAGGTCTGGATGTGCTGTGACAGCCTCATGCCACAGTCAGAGGAGAACGAGGCATGTGCGGAAGCATCACTTCTCCAGGGATGGAAGAGCTTGGGTGGGGAACCTTCATATATGGATCCGGATGCACAGGAATGGCCGATGCGATTGCAGGTGTCTTCCAGCAACATCAAGGGGGATCCTTTGATGGATTCTGGGGTGGAGTTTGGAGTCCGATCCTATGAAATATCAATATATATAATTTATGCTCTCTAATTGGCACTCTAATTCAGTCCTGTTTCTGGCACATTTATGATGTCTCCCTTATTTAAAGGGATAGTTCACCCAAAAAATGTAAATTTGTTATTAATTTACTCACCCTCAGGCCATACAAGATGTAGATGACTTTATTTCTTCAGTAGAACAGTAAAGAAGATTTTTAAATTGTGGTCCTCTATGATTTATATAATGGAAGTCAATGTGTGCCGTCACATTCAGATTAAAAAAACATATGCAGACAAAACAAAATTAATACCCGCGGCTCCTGAGGACACATTAAGGACTTAAGCTTACTTATTGTATTTTGTTTAATGTGTTTATACTTTGTATACTGCATGGTTTCTTTTTATATGCTCAATGTTTTATTGTACAGCACTTTGATGCAACTCACTTTGCTTTTAAACGTGCTTAGAAATAAATTTTGACTTGACTTGACTTAAGAAGTGAAATGATCAGTCTATGCAAGAAACTGAACATAGAGGACCACGGTTTCAGCTAATAATCTTCTTGACTGTTCCACTGAAGTAAAAAGTCACCTACATCATGGATGGCCTGAGGGAGAGTAAATTAAAAGTAAATTTTCTTTTTTGGGTGAACTATCCCTTTAAGGAGATTTAGGGAGTGAGAACCAAAGTGAATGCTTATAGCCTGATAACGAAACCCTCCCAAATCAGCATGCAAGCAAAAGACATCAAAATGACAAGTTTGACACAATTCATATCAGAGAAAATCTTTAAACGCACCTGAAGGAAAGCTTGCAGTGGGTCATCATTGCGCATTATGGCGTCCGCAGTTATGCCACACCAATGAAGACTTCTCGATCTGGATCCCCTGCAACTGTGTTTGGCACCGGTGCGCCTCTTTAATGCCGTGCAACAACACACGGGATAATCCTGTAGCAAAGTGAACACACTGGCATCATTTCATTGAGTTTGATCAGAACTCCAGCCAGTCAGAATGAAGCGTTTTGCCTTTGAAGATTACCGCTGCCCAATCATCACAGAATAACGAAGAGCTCAAGTCCTTTGAGTGTTTGCTGCTTTCTTCATAATAAAAGAATTGATTATTTGGAGGGTGAGATGGGGAGAGATGAAGGAGGTGCAATTAATTCATCTGGATTAAGTGAATGGATCAAAGAAATAATAAAAAGATGGGGGTGTACGCAACTAAAGGGATATTTAAACGCTCAGTAATTGTTGCTTATGTCTATGAGGCTGTATAGAAATGTATACTTATTTTCTTTGGGTAATGCATATTAGTTAGATAAAGTTAATCCACGGGGTTTCACGGTTGAAAAATTGACTTGTCAAACATATAAAACAAAGGTTTGATACACACTGCACACACAACTTACCTTTAATATAGTATTTATAGTATATATTTTAGTCAGATGTTGTTAATTGTTTTCTCCAAGTATTTTTGTGAAAGTATGAATTTAAGATTTTACATGATTTTTAGACTTTAATGATATTAAAAGGAACAGCATGGAAAGCTGCCGACCCATTGAGAGCGAAGGACGCGGTGAGGAGGCAGCGTGTGGGAGGCTCAATACCTCTTGAAGTGCTTACAAGGGTGTCTAGAACTAGAGCAACATCTGTGGCTTTCCACAACAAAGCAGAACTCTGTTCCCTCAGCGCACGCAGCTTTGAAGTCTCGTGAAGACAGAAAGCAGCCATTGTTCTCTCAGGCCTACATGAAGGCCCTCCAACTTGGGTCTCTTTAGATTAAAAGTTTCCCCCAGTAATGTGATAGTTCTCTCCGGTTTCCCTTGGTGAACCTTTGAGGTGAAGCCTGGTTTTGTGTTTAAAAGCCAGAGTCGTTTAGCTCTGGGTTATGAACTGTGGTGGTTAGTGTGTGTGTGTGGTATGATTTGTACGGTCACTTTGGACTGTAAAGCCAGTTGACCTCAGATGTTTCATCAAATCTCTTCAAGACTGAATGATTTGAGCTATGCTACCCATGTTGATTATATAGCTCTATAATTTGAACGTGTCAATATATAGGTCTATTTTTTTTTTCACCTAAGAAATATTAGGAGAAAACTCAGAGATAAAGTTAAGTTTAGATGCTTGAATGAGAACTCAACCTCTGAGCAATACAAAATGTCCTCTGTATTTGAAAATGTTAAGTTTATCGGAAATTCAGCAATTTCATTTCCAATTAAATTGAATTAATTTTCTTTATTTACATATGATTTATTACATGTGCACACAATCAAAGTGCCAAAAAATAAGAATATTAGGACTGCTTGTGAACTAATCATGTTTTTTTTCAGTTCCTTTAAAAACATGTAATTATTCATAGTGAAGTAGTAATAGTGCAGAAATGTTCAGATATTTTTGTTGAAGTATGCAGAAATAAATAAACATCAAAATATACATAAAATATTAGAACTGATTGTCAATATCAAAATAACTAATTGTGATTCCGTTCTTTTGAGAAATAAATTAAAATAGTCAAGTCACCTTTATTTCCTCAGCTACTGAAGCTGGTTTCCACCACAGAATAAAACAATTTAAAAGATAATTGCGACCTTTTGACTTTTTTCTCACAATTTTGAGTTTAAATCTCGCAATTCAGACTTTTTTTTCCTCTGCATTTCCTCAAGATATAAACTCGCAATTGTGAGATATAAATATTTAAATTTGCAACTGCTTGTTATAAAGTCGGAATTGTGAGAAAAAAAGTCAGAATTGTGATTTATATCACACAATTCTAACTTTCTAACTTGCAATTGCGACTTTATATAACATAATTCTGAGAAAAGTCAGAATTGTGAGATAAAAAGTCGTAATTACCTTTTTTATTTTTTATTCTGTGGCGGAAACAAACTTCCATAATTATCACTTTATGCAACAGAGATTGATTCAAAGCTGCTTTACATAAAATGATGATTGAGTGATGCAAACAGAATTAAATTCTGCTCTAAAAAGACAACAGTGTCATTGTTCAGCTGAGGTCAGTTCAGAGTTGATTCAGATTGGATCAATAACTGTGTAAAGTTCATCAATTATACAATGAGTTCAATTCAGGTATAAAGCAGCTCTGCAGAAAACAGTTCAGCTCTCAATAGTGTCGGTGCAGTCAAATCAATAATACGGCTGAATATTATAATGTGTGTAATGTGTGACTCAAAGAGCAATAGAAATGTTCAGATATGCTTTGAAGTGTGAATCTCTAAAATCAGAACCAAAGTCAACCTATAAGCAGGAAAGTTGAAACAGAAATATTCAACCCTGGGCCATTTAGTCTACCTAAAGATGAAACACACATGGAAACGTCAAACACTATAAAACTAATTTCATATGTAGCCTTATTCATATGTAAGCCAGAGGGAAGCATCTGGTTATTGGAGGGCTGGACGGTTTACAACATGTCTTTCTTTATTGCAAATGTTGGAATTCTCTTGGCATGACAATTTAAAATAAAAAAAGCGTGTTATCGGGGTCAGAAGAGGCTGGGGAGGAAGATGCCTGTTAATAGAACCAGAACGCTTCCAACAAGCACTCCAGGGTGTGAGAGCGACCCATTTTACATCGGACCTTTCCTTTGAGGGACACTGAGAGAGACGCAAGAAAGAGGGAACGAGAGAGAGAGAGAGAGAGAGAGAGAGAGAGGGGAGTGATAACATCGAGTCTAGTCTGTAAAAATATGGTAATTATTAGAGCAGATCGGACACAGACCAATCAGAAGAGTTCTGGGGCAATTAGCTTCATTTGTGTGAGTGGCATTTATAATATATTGCCTGTGATGCTTGACACATACTATGATATGACCACCGGTCAAGTGTCTTTAACGACTATGGATGAAGATTTACATTAATCATTTGATACAATGCACTCAATATTTAAAGATAGGCTACCTGCACGTAATTATATCTGTAATTAATAACTGTAATTCCATCAATAATTACCTACCCATACCACCATACCTGTCCCTAAACATACCCTTTAAATCAGCATAGTATAGTGATAGAGAACCGGGCTGCGATTACAGGCGGTGTGTAAATGAGGTTGTTCAGTTTCTGACAGAAGACGCTGCTCAGCTAATGATGTCTGAACCGGTTTTGATGAGCACATTTCCAATTCCCCAGAAAGCACATCAAAGTCACAATCATTGTTAATTACAGTACCAGCCATGGCCTTAAACAGAGTTGCAGTGCTGCTTTTCCACATGCCTTCACTGAGATGATATACAGATGGTGGAAGAGCTGAAACCTGCATCTGCACACCGTTCCTTCATTTTCTGGGCTGATTTTGTGGGAAATCTGGGAAATCCTACAGATTTCAACTGGGAGCATAAAGAGATGAGAGCATTACATTTTTATTAGTAACTGAAAACAATCAAATAAACTAAAATATTAAATAAATTACCATACATAGGGAAGGCAATGTTTTGTGAAAGGAAGGATCAATGACGGACTGGACTGTTGTTTTGGTAATATTATTACAAATTAAAATAACTGTTTCCTATTTAAATATATAGTCAAATGTAATTTATTCCTGTGATCAAAGCTAAATTCTCTAGTCTTCAGTGTCACATGATCCTTCAGAAATCATTCTAATATGATGATTTGAAGAAACATTTCTGATTATTATCAATGTTAAAAAAGAATTGTGTTTGTGGAAACCGATTTATATTTTGATATTTTTTCTTTCCTGTCACTTTTGATCATTTTAATGCATCCTTGCTGAATAAAAGTAAGAATTCCTTTCCTTTTTTTAAGATATACTGTAGATTGCACACAAAAATTGAAAGCTTATGTGAAAATTACAACCTCTAATCTGAATAATTGCATGTTTTGATCAGTTTTTTTTTTCATGTCAGTTGATTATTTTCAAAGATAACAGATCAATCTGTGGTTTAGTACTTCAGACATTGGTCATGCAATCTCATAAAAGTCTCAAACTTTAAAAGTCTTAGTCATTTAGCAGACGCTTATCCAAAGTAACTCACAATAAATTGAACGGTCAGTAAGGGGGCGTTGAGTGTCTTCACTGTAAAAAAATAAATATATTTACATGATTTGTTATCACAACTTTTTATCTTTTGTCAAATCAGCTTAGATAATTAATGTGGTTCATAGCATAATATTTTGAGTTTCTATTAATTAAACCAATTTCCTTCATTGTATTTACTCAAATATTTTATTTCAATGAACTCAATATTGAAACCAGGTAACTTACTTTTTTAAGTTAAACCAACAATAATTGTTTACAGTGTTTCTCAAGGGCACAACATCCATTTGATTGGAGCAACCAATTTTTTTTGGTGCATAATTACTGGAAATGTCCTAATTTTGAAGCCAACATGACAGTAAAAGTGATATGTACATGAATAGAAATGAGTAACGAGAATCTAAATCTTTCTTTAAAAGTTACAGCTCGTTCCTCTGAAACGACATCAACCCATTCATGCGCAGCAGGAAAAGCTAAACTGTCTCTTTCTAACTTTTAAGGCATCTTGGATAAAATTTTGTCAGCTGGTTTAAACATGTTTGCTTGAAGATTTACTCCAGCGGAGGACGTCTGCATTCAGAGGCTGATCAAACTTGCGCAACAGAATCTGCACTTTCTGTCAAAGAGAGGCGCTTATGGCGACAGAACTGAGGAACATGCAGGAAAACGACAGAGAATATCCCTCCTATCTCACCGACAGGTGAGGGACATTCAGAGGAACTCTGTGTGTGTTGGCAGAAGATTACCTGCGCGCAAATCTGACGGCGTTTGACGATAAGCACTCAGGCACTGGATCCTGTTAACATGTCTCTGTGATGCTAAGAAGATTCCCCAAATGACAAAGACTGTGGTTCCTTTCATCTGGTTTTAAGTTGGTCTCTACAGATCTGTTTCCCTGAGCCAGGTATTTAGTCGCCATCGCTGGTCAAATAGCCTAAAAGTTGACCAAAAGATGAATTGTAAGTAGAGCGCTGGATGATTGTGAGCTAGCATTGAAATCCAGGACTTTGTGGCTTTGCAGATTAATAACATGCATGCAAACTCAACAAGAAGGACAGACTGTCTTCTGCTGTCTTCAGCATCCAGTCCAAATCATTCAATCTGCTGTTCAGGTTAGTGGCATTTAATAACCGATGATAGAGACATGCAGAAAATTACTTTCAGTCCATTACAAAATAATTGTAAAATTCTTTAAACATAATTGGAACATTCTTTAAACACAATTGGAACATTCTTTAAACATAATTGGAACATTCTTTAAAGTTTAAGAATATTATTTGGACCCTTGTTACTGCGGGTGGAAGGACAAGTAAAAAAATATAATTACATTTTTCTAGTTTTTCGCACAAATTACTATTTTGGTGGATTTTTGGACTGAGCCTAGCCTGGTTAAAACCAGACCATTCTCAGTAGTAACTGAGTTATGGTCTGGCAAAGCTTCATTAATAAGTCATTTCCAAAGGGGTGTCACCAACGGACGTCGCTCAAATGCCTCTGGGCGCAACTGGATAGACCTAAAACCAATCAGAGCGATCGCCATCGTGTAAAGCCATATGCTGCGTCCCAATTCGCCATAAAAGTATGTAATCTTTTTGTAAAGAAAAGGTATTTAGTTTTGAATGTGTAGCAAAAAAGTAGGCAAGCTTTGGGACATACTACTTCGTCATCTTTATCGGACGGATCTGTCGCGGGCATCCTGTCACTTAAACTGCCCTGTCAATCATCTTGTCACAGTTAAAATCCTCTATTAAATCTAATTTAATTTCCTACCGTTTCTGAGAGAAATGTAGTAGTACGTTCATCTGCCAGTGGGTCTTTCATGGAGACTGTCCTCATGTGTTTGCAATTTGAATATAATAATGCATTTAAAAGTTGGTGCGCTTCACCAACTTGCGTCGCTTAAATGCCTCTGGGCGCAATTATAGACCTAAAACCAATCAGAGCGATCGTCATCGTGTAAAGCACGCCTCAACGTTTCTGATTGGTGCCGCGATTTCGACGGATTAGAAATGGGCTTGAATGAGCTCTTTGCCAGACTACTTGCAGAGCAAATCTAAATTTGCCGGAAGTTGTCTGGGTTTTCTCAGGCTAGACAGAGCCGGTTTTTTGAAAAAACTTTAAAATCCCAAAATTGTGTAGGCTAAAATGAGTAAGTGTCTGTCTATCATAAAATACACTGGCTAGTATAACCTAATAATTCCGACCATATATTTAAGATTTCCCATTCACATTCTATGAAGTTTGTCCACCCTGTTACATGACATTTTTACAAAAGGAAGGGCGTTTTAGGCTTATGAAGCCAATTATTAGCTAGGAAAGAATAACTTGCTAGCAGAAGATTTACATTTCTGAAGAATTTTAATAAAATATATTTAAAAAAATAAAAATTTTCATCTCCAGTATAAACTGACACAACAGGCTAGACATGTTATGTTTTACAATTTAGATACGTCTTCTAAAAATGAGGAATAGTTTATGACTTATTCTTACTTTGTTCTTGGAGTTGCTTTTCCTCCAAGGAAATGATGTCACTTCTAGCAAGTCATGTGATTTAGGGCATATGCTAAAGATTTTACAGGGTAACTGGTACCAATATAACAGGCTGGGTGAACTGGAGTTTCAGGGACACTAACTAATTCAATGGCTTTACACATTAAAAAAAAAATAGGTATCACAATAAATTCTATTTTATGTTAAAGAGAATAAGTAAATGTATATGCTAATACTCAAAAGACTTTCATTGTGAGTCAACTATTTCACATTTATAACATATCTCCCAAAATCTCACATTCGCCGCTTGCCAGTCTGGGTAATATTGTTAAAGTCACCATGAACTGCAAACTACAACCATCCGATCAATTCCCCATGGACAAAATCAAGATACGCCCTACATTTTTTCATGTTTCCTTTGGATATATACGTCACAATAGGTAAGAAAAGACTATTGCGATGTCCGTTTCATGCTGACTTTAATTTCCTCATGACAACCTTGTCAAGCTTCTCCCTTCACAACTTCTGCACTCTGAAAACTACAACACCCAAAACCCTCGTAAAAACATGAACAAACAAACATGAAAGTGCATTTCCAGCATCCATGAGATATAACGATTTCATTAAATAACCCACTTCAGCTTATCTAGGCTAAGTAGGCTTTTTGCATGTTTCTAAACAAACCGCCTTTTGAATTAAATATCAGTCAAACACAGTTCAGCACAACAACTCGACAACTTTATGCAGAGAAGTTCTGGGAAAATAAATGCTCCCACTTAATGATTTATAATTCATTGTGATCTCAAAACATCTTCGACTTGTTTCATATGAGATCAATAGTTTGATTTAATGTAAATGCACAAAAACGTGCTCATGTTTTAAATAGTTTTGTTTTCTAGGACAATTGCACATTTAAAGAGGTATTTAAATGCTTTCCAGTTTCATTCTTACTCATGACACTGAACTGACAAATAAAACAATTCTGATACAATACATTGGAGCTCCATATTTCAGCATTCTCTCTTTTCGGATGTGCACACACTCCCTCTCTCTAATTCAGCATGAGATTACCCTTCATCATCCATTAACCCTGACTTTCCCGCGAGACTGAGAGGTTAAGGTTCCCGAGTGCCTCTTGGGGAATCACATTCTCTATTCATTTTCTGTCTCTCGGGAGAGCTGCTTGTTTTCTGCCCTCCAGCCAATCACAGCGCTGCTTCTGAATTGACTGTCAATTCATTGTCTATTTTGTCCCTATCTGAATATCATTTGAAAGCTCATTGACACAGAGTCCATTTTGGATGAAAGTTATAGTTACTTCTAAAAGTGCCTGAATATACACCCGGTGATAAAGAAGAAACAATGGGATCAATAGTCCTCCCATTTCTAATCCACATTTTTATCTTGTTCTCTACGGTTCATTAACTTCTGAAATGGAGAAATGTTACTAAACTTCATCTACAGAGTCTTTTCATATTTTTTCCACTGTTAAAAAGATGAAAAACACAAGGTAACTTCAAGTCTACCTCCTAGTCACTGAATAATACTACAATGAGTAATAAAGACATTCTTCACTCAGTACAAAATAATTCAATGCACATTATTAAAACTTATAAAATAATTGTATGATTCAGTGGAGTCAGAGAAGAGAGATGCTGGTGTATAAACACAAGTATATTAATTTAATTAACTCCCTCCTCATGAATTTGCACTGTGTGTGCATAATGTACGCTGGGGTCAAAAAGTCCACATTAAAAAACGTATCATGCTTTGGTAACTTATAATTATGACATAAAACTGAATAACTATGACGAAATTATAAGATCCTAAGTCCTAATCATAATAAGCCATAATGATAAAATCACAAAATGATGAGATACTGTCATAATCATGAGATAAAAACTCAAAATTATGAAGTCAATCATGAGATTAAACCTTAAAATTGACATACTAAATCCTATACAAACTCAAAATGATTAGATAGGCTACTAGGCCTAATTCATAATAATGAGATAAAACCTCAAAATGATAAGATACTAAGTCATTATGATAAAAACACAAAATTATGAGATACTAAATCATAATTATGACAAAATTAGAAATTATGAGATACTAAAATCATTGACATCAATACATTGATAGAAAAATCTTAATTATGACAAAAATTCATCATAATTGAGTCATAATTTAGATTTTTTGTATCTATCTTTATATATAATGACTTGACTTTTGATAATTTTGACCTTTTATTCTCATAATGACTTAGTATGTCATCATTTAATTGTTTTGCCATAATTATGACACTATTTCATGAAGTTTTTATCTCATAATCATTACATAATCTCATAACTTTTGTGTCAAAACTATGATCTAATAAGGCATGACCTTTATTTTTCATATGTGGAGGAGGAATAAGGAAAAACAAGAAGAAAGGGTTAAAGTCTGATCATCTCAGAATTTTGGGGAATTAAGAAAAGCATCCTATGAGACTCATTCCCTGAACCATACATTACCAGCAGTCAGAATTGCTTTTATGAATACCGGTTTGTCTAAAAGCAGACTATAAATAGCGATAGTCTCCAAAGTAAATAATGCAATCCAATCACAGCATATCCCTCTGAGGATTAATCTCAAAATAATATAGGGATGATTTTGAGATACTGATTTCCCAAAAATAACGAGGTTTCATTGATTTTGTTTTGTCTGGGTGTTATATGTGATTTAAATCTTGATAGCAGTGGCTTTATTACCGTGTTTTATTGGCCTTGAGATGTCGTTTACCACAGTGAGGGATGGACGGTGGGTTACAGGCAATCTGAGCTGAGGACGGTGATGATTACAGAAAGAAACACACTCGTGGAGAGCTGTGGTGCAAAATAACACACGTTATGGACAGGCCGTGGCCCGGGTGTTTAATTCATCACAGGCCACAGACGAATGGGCGACTAACATGAATAAATGAGTCAATTACAGAAGATGTGCTGCGCGCGTGTGCTTCACCTGCCTGATATTTTCATTATAAATAATGGAAAATACAACCCTGCTTTTTTTTGCTTTATGTTACAGTCCTAGTAACGAGCACAGTCTGGATACGAAGAAAGCAAACACAATGTTGTACATCACAAAATGATGCCAGTCTTTACAGGAATGATTATCTGCATGTTTTGTGTCGTGTTTCACTCATCAGATTGGAAATTGAAGGAACAAAAGTCTTGAACAAAGGAAAAAAAAAAAAGGAGAATTTCTGAGTTGCTCTTTACGTACAATGAAAGTGACCGGCTATAAAGCACAGTAAAGTAGTTCATGTGAAGTCTTCTATATTATTGCTTTGTGTGAGGAAAGGAAAAAAGCACACATTTAAAGTGCCCTTACATACTATCGTAAAGTCCCTCTAGTCAATTGTATCCCTTAAAACTCACCAAAATTACACATTTAAATGTTTTTTCCTGTGAAAAAAATATTCTTCATGCCTTAAAATAGCTTGAATGTAACTTTACACCCTTGCTTCATTTAGTATACACAAAAACATGAATATGCTAATTAGCCCCGCCTCCACTCACTCAAGCCAGCTCACAGATTCACTCGGCCAACTTACTGAGTTTTACAAAGTCGAAAACATAACAGTAATTAATAGGGCTGAGACGATACACCTATCTCTCGATTCGAAACTATCACGATACTTGGGTGCCGATACGATATGTATTGCGATTTTTTTTTAAAGAATTGCGATTCTACAAGTATTGCAATTCGATATTGCAATTTTTTTAACACTAGACCATCGGGAAAAGTTAAATCATACACTTATACAGACTGTACATGATGTATAAGATGAGAGTCATATTTACAAAAACAAATCATCACATCTTTCTGACTTTTATTTCAAAAGCATCATACAGTACTACATTCTCTTTAATAAATGATTCAATAACAAATAAATTTTTTAACAGTCACTTGTCGCCACCTACTGGTGAAACAATGTAATCGATAAATGCGTTATTTTAAGCACCAAGTTTCTATCAAAAGCTGATTTTGATCGCTATCGTAGACATCGGTGTTCATATTTGAACTTTTATCCAAGTACTTATATTATTTTAACTATTGCATCACAGAAATAATGATACTATGAAGTTGAAAAGAATGTTTGTGAAGCGGTTTCGTGACGACTCTCTCCGGGTCAGCGGCAGCGCAAACACAGCTTTGAATATTGCGATATGATTTTGTCAAAGTTTAATAGACAGACGAATTGAAAGATCGCGTGTGTGTTTGAATGGAGATCACAGTCTTTTAAAGATGAATGGTGCAGCTCTACTGTCTTATCTCTCTCTCAGTATATGAGCAGCGCGAGGGCTTTTCAGTGCGTTCAGTCTCACGTCTCTTCCACGCGTCCACTTGTGATATTACGTCACTCGACACTCATAGATAACGACACATTTCATCCTCTGTTGGAACGAAAGTGGCTAACTTCGGTCAACCTCGTCTACAAGCAAGGACAAAAATAAAGCAGTTGAATTTGAATTAATATTGATTCTGCAATAAAAAAAAACGATTTTAGAATCGTAAAAAACCCCCGCAATAGCTAGGTGAATCGATTTTTTTCTCCCAGCCCTAGTAATTAATATTAGCCTTTTGCTTGACTATGCAAACAGCTAATAATATGTTGCTAATGTTTCACAAACCATGTGCCTGTTCGCATCTCAAAGTCAGACCAGGATAACCTGGCTTCTCTTGAGGCTTTGCTGGTAATGATATGCTTAAGCCCGACACCACATTGACCTGATTAGTTTGTGACGTCAGAAACCTTTCAAACCGTGTTTTTGAGACTGTCTTTATACTCAGCAATGGTGTTGACTCATGAATTTGCACATGGTTTGTCTTAAAGCATATTAAAAACACCACATAGACACATACACAACATTAAAAACCAGATTTTCACCACGGGGACGAAAGTTATTTCGTTAAAGTTGTTAAAATGTTATATTTGCAATATCCAAATACTATGTATACATCCACACCGGCAAAACAAAACAAGTTTTGAGTCTGTGCGCTATAAAGCTAAAATAGTTGCATAAAATTGTGAAGAAGAAAAACATAATGTTTGAGGAATATCAGTTTCAAGCACTGTAATGAGTGAATCTGACAGCAGAGAAATGTTAAATAACTGTCAGGCCCTGTCATTGCTATCCTTCTTCATACTGAGCTAGCAGGTGAGTGACAGGTTAGACAATTATTAGTCTGACTGGCTGTCCATGTGCATCACAAAACCAGCAAAGCCCAATGGACAGAGCTCTCAAAGCACAAATGTAAAACGAAAAAGTTCTACACATTCATTAGTACCTTATAAAAAACCTTTAGAACATAAAACCGTTGCCTTTAAAGGATTAGTTCACGCAAAAATGAAACTTCTGTCATTAATTATTCACCCTCATGTCGTTCCAAACCCGTAAGACTTTCGTTCATCTTCGGAACACAAATTAAGATATTTTTGATGACATCTTTCTGACAGCAACATCATTGCAACTTTCAAGGCCCAGAAAGGTAGTAAAGACATCATTAAAATAGTAACTACAATTCAACCTTAATGTCATGAAGCAACGAGAATACTTTTTGTGCGCAAAACAAACAAACAAAAATAACGACTTTATGCAACAATGTCTTGTTTTCAGTGTCAGATCTCCTACGCTATTCACGCAGTAACCCGGAAGCGCTGTACTGTGTTTACTACGTTAATAGCGTAGTATTCACTAGTACTAGCTAAAATTTATCTAGCTAATGATAATCTAACAGCTCAAATGTTGCAGTTCAATCAAGATAAACAGAAAGTTAAACATATATTTTATTTGAAACAGAAATTTTTTGTAACTTTATAAATGTCTTTACTGACACTCTTGACCGATTTAATGCATTTGAGAGCTGATGATAATGACAGATTTTCCATTTTTGAGTGAACTATCCCTTTAACTAGGGCTGTCGCGACAAGTTTCTTAGAAGTTTCTTCGTGTGTTTTCTTTTTTTCATAAGGCTATACCCTTCTTGTTTTGAACTTTAGCATGTGTACTGAATGTTAAATAAGTTAATAATGATAACAAGACTGTTTATCATGGTGATTTGTACAGAGGCTTCGTGGATTAGCACTTAAGCCTAAACAGACAGTGAATAAGATCGACTGAGCGCGTGCGATTAGGCTACCTGCGTCTGTCTTCGAGGCCAAGTCATATATTTGTGAAAAATTTGCCGTGTCCAAAGAAAAACAAAATATTTGTATTTACCTTGAATAAAGGTGGTCAGCATTCAACAGCGCGAGGAAGCATCTGGGGAAAAAAATTAACGCGAGTCACGCATTGAATCAATGCCATTGGTCTCTATTAAGCAAAGCATCAGCTTCAGTGTTACCCATGCAATGCATTGCTGGTCAGCTGAGCCTTGAAAAGTGGAGCTCAAAGTTAAAAAATAATTAACACCTTGTTTCATTACATCTGTCTTTTAATGAATCAGCGTTTTTGAACGTGTTCATTGAATGAGTGGTCATGACTCAAAGACAGTCTGTTGCCGTAACAATATAATTGCACGCTGAGTGACAGCCTTTCAATGCGCTGTTTAGTTTCGATTACTTTGGTTACTGAAAATGTCCTTGTTTTTGTGCATGCTGACCACATCGTAACACTTATTTATATAGCAACAAATAAATATAAATAAATAAATAAATGGCAATACCGCATATCGCGCTATTAAGATACTCAAAATTACCGCAAGGGAAGTTCCTTCACCGCGACAGCCCTAGCTTTAACGTGATCCTTGAAACAATAAACACTCTCGCACACTGAAAAAGACAGAAGAGGGAGGAAAGCGGGAAAGGGTGAGCAGTGATAAATGATATCGACTCTGGTGGCGCTGACAGATAGAAGCTGTTAACAGGGGGTCAGAATTAGTCTCTGTCGGCCGCAGTCATAAACCTGACCCCTCATTAGAGAACGGGACAGGCCAAGGAGCTCGGAAACACCTGGAGAGAGCTGTTAGCACAGGAGGAATTCCCAGTCCAACTGCTGATGCTAACCAGCCAAACTGGGACAGGCCAAAACTGAATTTACCTGGAAGGAAATTAATATTTTCATTCAGCAAGTATCCATTACATTGATCTAAAAAAGGACAATTAAGACATTTATAATGTTACAGCAGATTTCTATTTCTATTATATTTCTATATGCTGTTCTTTTGAACTTTGTGTTCATCATAGAATCCTGAAAAAAGTATCATAGTTTCCATAAAAACATGAAGCAGGACAACTTTTTTCAGCATTAATAATAATTAGAAATGTTTTCTGAGCACCAAAGCGCATTTATATATATATATAGTGCTGGTCAACGAATACTCATGATCAATCGCATCCAAAATAAAAGTTTGTGTTTACATATGTACTGTGTATAATTATTTTGTATATATAAATACACACACATGCATGTATATTTTTAAGAAATATTTGCAAGTATATACTGTAAATATATTTACATAATTTATATTATATATAAATATAAACATTTTATATATAAATAACATATTTTTCTTAAATATATACATGCATGTGTGTGTATTTATATATACAAAATAATTACACAAATATAGTACACACATATATTATGTAAACATAAACTTTTATTTTGGATGCGATTAATCACGATTAATCGTTGCCCAGCACTAATATATATATATATATATATATATATATATATATATATATATATGAGATTTTATTATGTTTTATATACACAAACCTTTTGCTTAGTCATATTTGAACTGAATCTCTCGTTCAGTTCCTTTGCTGTGTGTGTGTGTTGGCATAGATGTCGGTTATGTATAAGAGTGGGCTATAAAGTATCATCTGCTATAATAATGCCTCCCACACATCAATTATCATCCATAAGTGGTCTTAGTATTGAGTAATTAAACTTTTTTCAGCTGCTCAGCAGTCTGTGAAGTGTCTGCAGCAGAACCAGAGGGTTTGCTAAGTGATCAAATCTGAGGTTGTTTCAAAACAAATCAAATTTCAGAACAGCTCTAAAAAATAAAAGAACAAAAAGTAACAACATAATCTGACCTAAATTCCAAAAGTCCTTTCAAAACTGTAATATTATATTCAAATATCTGCATGATTTGAAGGATTGTGATGTCTGTAGCATAAACAGTGCAGGATGTGTTACTCGCTGATGTTTAATAACTATATTTCGGAGTTTAAGAATGAGACGCATCTTTTTCGCCAACACTTGACCCATTAATACTAACACTTACTATTCTATATATATCTATTAAAAAAAATAAAATAAAAAAATAAAACCCTTGCATGTACTGTGCAAAACCCTTACGTGTACTGTGACTTGCTGCCCTATTGTTAGTGTGATTGCTTCTATTGCTCTCCTCATTTGTAAGTCGCTTTGGATAAAAGCATCTGCTAAATGATTAAATGTAAATGTAATAGTAAATCCTAGCTATTTTCTAAAACTGTGTAAACACTGTACCCATTATACTTTATCTAAAAAAACACACAAAAAAAACACAATTCACTTTCGAGGTTGATGTGACAATGAAATTGCTTCCAAATCCCTGTCAAAGCTATAGTGTTACCTTTTTCTTTTTGCCTTCCAAAAAAATGTTAGAATATACAGAAACAACTTGCGATGTGAGAGGCCACGGGGAGCCATCACAGCCTTCTCACACACAGCATGCAGAGCCGCCGTGTGGATGTTGGAAGTGTGTGTGTGAGAGAAATGACACTAACAGAATCATTTCACGCTTGGTTGCACTCGCTCCCAGACACACAGATGCGCGTGCACACTCACACACACACACACACACACACACACACACACACCCCGGCTCTGTTCCAAAACCTAGTGAGCTGACTAGCAGGGTTATAATAGCTAACTAAACCTATGTATATAAAAAACATTTTCACTATATTTGAAATAAAATCAATGTTAACTGAAAATAAAATAAAATACTAAAACATGAAAAAACTTAAACTTCTTATTTCAACTAGTTGCCAAAGCAATCACAAATAATGAATAAAATAGTCTTTCTAATTCAGATTTACTGTTGTAATCATAATGATTTAATACTAAATGAATTGCAATGTAATAAAGAACTTATTTCAATGCATTCTAGGATTCTCCATAAATGACACATGCAATGCTACATTAAAATTGTTCAAAACGTTGAATCTTATTAGTTCCTGTAGATGAACTTGTAGAGCATGGGTTTGCAACATCGATGTTTGATTTCAAGAGAACACATTAATTGCAAAGCTTGAATGTAATTGCATTGGATAGAAGCCTCCACCTTTTGGAAAACATTGAGGGATCATGCATATGACCCCTTAAAATCCTGCCTATGTAAATAGCTCTCTAGGTTTTGAAACAGCCCTGTTCTGTCTTCTCCCCAACATACACTTACCTATATTCACAAGGATTTCCACTTACCCCTCACCTTCCTACTTTGCGTATAACGTTTTCCAGAACATATGAAACAAAGCGATGGAGTTCAAGAGTGCACTATAACAGAGAAAATCAAAAAAGTCAAAAAGAACAACAGTTTGTCGCAAAGTGCAAATATCCATGCCAAACGCACATAATCTGTCATATGACCTCTTGTTTCTCAATTATGGCCACCATCATAAAACATATACACACAAACTCTCTCGTAATGCGGTGTTTGAGCTTGCTGTCTTCATGAATGGAGTTAATTGCACGTGAAAATTACCATCAGGCGCCATCTGTTATGTAAATGCACTGTGATCGTTTCCTTAAGCACTTGCCAAACATTTATACCGCTAAAGTCATGGTGAATGCATCACAAACCTGCAGCAGAAAAGGGTCAGTTTCATTGAAACCATTAGCTTTATGTGTTTGCAATAAACTTCTGTTTCAGCTCGAGTGCATCGACAGAGATTGGGTTAGACGGTTCATTTCAACTGTGCAGAACATGTCTCAATATTGGATAAAATACTAAAGTCACGATCTTTAAAGATGGAAATCTTTATAGTTTTCTTATTTATCACAAAATAAGAATTAAATTAAAAATAAGGGTGAATTTTATACGAAATGGAAATATTGTTATTGCTAATTAATTTATAGTTTATAGCTCCCTTGTGTCTTCAATATCACTTTCCACCCTGTTAGTATTTTATAAAAAATTGCTTTAACTGTCAAAGGGCAGTTCAGAATGACATCATTTTGGAGGGAAAAATCAACATCACAAACATCAGTATCACGTATTAGCAATGAGTTTTCTTTCACTTAAATCCTGCCAAAAATTCAACCCTGTTTGCTAAAAAATCACAGAAATCTGTTAATATTTTAAAGATTTGTTAATTGAATAATGTTATTATTCCTCATGTATGAGCAATCTCTGAGCAATAACTAACTTTGGCAATGAAAATAATCATGTAAGTACCTGAGATTGACTGGAGAAACCCCCCTTTTGAACACAAAATACAACATAGTCATATTCATTTTTAAAAGATTATAAAGTGTTTCAGGAATGGCGCAGATAAAGTCAGGTGTTGGATGTGAGCAGTGTGTGAGTAACACGCCACCTTGTGGTATAAATATATCAGACATATAGTGAAATGAATGAACATCCACACTGAATGAGAGCTGTCAATCATAGCCAAGTCTCCAAATCCCTCAAGCTGGAAATGCTGAGAGACGACCGCATACATCTTGCAACAAAAAACACCGCTTGACGTGTTCTTCAAAGAGCAGATAGACAATATAATTAGAGTGGTGAAACCCTAATGAGTGTGTGTTTGTGTATGCGTCTTATCTGTGGCCACAGAGCTGTTAAACAGAACCATTCCTTATTTTCCATTCTTCACCACGAGACAAAGCGTGCCTAAAACAACCAGGCTGCTGTCACTTTAATTGCCTTTCCTCGGGCTGCCTATTATCATATAAATGGAGATCAGTTAGTGCAGAAGACATTTCCTTCCTCTGAGTCACATGTCGAAGTGCTTTCTCGTGACTGTATAAATGCACGTGTGTGTGAAGCACCCATCAGCCCAAAGGAAAAAGATTCCTGTGATGCCAAAAAGCACAGTGTGTGTGTGTGTGTGTGTGTGTGTGCGTGTGTGTGTGCACATCGAGTGAGACGCCCACTTATTAACCTTGGTGTGACCTCTGCTTTTGATTATGTGCAGAGAGGAATACCAAATGATGAAGAGCAGCCAGCTTATTTCTTCACACAGATTTAGACCTTCACTATCTAATAGAGGACTATCTATCTATCTATCTATCTATCTATCTATCTATCTATCTATCTATCTATCTATCTATCTATCTATCTATCTATCTATCTATCTATCTATCTATCTATCTATCTATCTATCTATCTATCCTCTCCGTTTTGGCCTTTGTGCACATTATGTTTACACAACAACGATGTACTAAAAACTGAAAGGTTTTTCTATTGTATTTTTCGTGTACAGACGTCGTCACGTATCTGTGAAAACGACTAAAAACGCTGTATTCTGCTGCCAGGCCAGTAGTTGTGAAACCTGTTTTTTAAAAGCTTGCGTTTTCAGGCCCCCAAAACAATGTTGTCGTGTAAATGAACGGCCAAAACGCATACAAAGTTTTCAGTTTTTAGTTGAAAACGATGTCGTGTAAACGGCCCCTTGGACTGCGTTTTTGTCCTGTGAAAAGTAAACTGAGCTTTTTGAAAACGCTTTTCCAAGTGGATAAATTTGTAAACGCTGTTTTCGCGTCATAGTGGACTGTGAAAACGGAGGCTTTCGGAAACCACGTTTAGTCGTGATGCATATTATACCAATATATAATTATGCCTGTTATGTGCTATTCCCTTTCACACTGTTGCTAAAGATGTTACTTTTTTACACTCTTCATATCACAGTCCTGCAAAGATGACAAAATGTTCTTTGCAATTGCTGTCCTGCGGCAAAACATGAGAGCAATTGCTAAATAAAATGATCCTGCCAGAAGAATAGGATGAGAGCTTTATTATGTCCTGCTCCTGTCTAATCTCAGTAAACTTTTATAAGGTTTTACGCATGCGCAGTAAGGTGAATGTCGCGTTTCTGACATTTCAGTGTGGATAAGAAAATGCTGTTTTCAATCCGGGTTTTACGTAACCCAGTGTGCGTATAGTAAGACCTTGATTAGCTGGTTCAGGTGCGTTTAATTGGAGTTACAGTTGTCCTCTAATAGGATTCCTGGACATCCCTGATATAGACTGTAACCCAAACCATATCCCTAAAATATAATTTTTTACAATTTTAGATCAGATCTAGTATCCAAAGGAAGCTTTGTGTCATCGAATTCAATGTTTCCCTTGTTGTCCCGCTCGATCTCTCATTGATTCTATTCTCGAGTTCAGGTGTGGAGTTGTCGTAGATTTTTCCTAAACCTAACTATCTGGGTTGTCTCCAATTGACATTCCCTAACGTAGTCTACCTCTTTAATCTAACTCACCTGCTGCGCAGCAGAAAATGACAGACAGACTTCAGCAAATGTCCTTTGAGTTCTTTATTTACGGCCGGGAGAGTACTCGAGCAATTCTCAGAGAATCTCACCCAAGCAAAAGAATACATCAGGTTTTATAGGACAAAGACAGACACATCAAAATAAAATCAGCGTGACTAACATGTCACCTTCTATCAATATGATTGGTTCAATTGGTAAAGCAAGCCCCTCCCTTATTTACCCTCTGTTACTGGCATAAGCAAATTCATCAAAAAACATTGTAAAGGGTTAACAGTCAGTTGATTACTCAATATATCATGACATAATATCATGACATAATGCAGGCAAAAAAAATGTTTTGGTGACGTTATTTTCAACCTTTATCAAAAGGTTAGTAAGACCTGACCTAAAATTTAGTTTGTTATATTGTTAGACCTAGAAGAGGAAGTCAGGTAAATGTCTGTCATAATGTTAGACCCAAAGGAGAAGTCAGGTTAAAAGTTTAACAGGTTGAATTAAGGTTAGAAGTTTAACACAGGTTTGATTCAGGTTAGAAGTTTAACACAGGTTAGCTCTAAAAAAATTAGTTTACTATCTTATTTAATAAAAATCCACCACAGGAGTAAAACAGTCCATAAGTAAAGTCTATGGACTACTCAATCTACACAATCTGACTGGCCTTAGAATCTTTAAAAAAAAAATGGGAAAAAGAAATCGAGGATCAAATATCAGATGATGTTTGGCAGACAGACATTCATCCTCTATTAGTCTCAGGCACACGATTGTTCAGTTTAAAATTGTACATCGTCTTCATTGGTCTAAGGACAGATTGGCTAAGTTTAAAAGTGATGCAGACCCTACTTGTGACCGATGTAAACAAGCTCCTGCTACTTTATATCATATGTTTTGGTCATGTCCGAAATTGCTAGAATACTGGAGCTCAATTCTGGAGACCTTTTCTAAAATGTTTGGTAAATTCATTCCTCCAGCAATTCATGTCGACAGCAATATTTGGAGTTGTTAGTCAAGATTATTCTTATATTCATTCTTATCTGTTCTGTTATATTCTTGGTTCTTAAATGCTTTTATGTATAATGTGTTTTCTTATTCTTTTAAAAAAACAAAAAACAAAAAAACATTGAAGATCTAGTATCCAAGTTCAGAAGTGGAGAATCCAGCAATGCAGGTTTGAGAGGTGGCGCCCCGACAAATCTCGCGAGAATCGCGACTTGCTTTACGGCACGACGTCACATACATCAACATATGAAGCAGCCTCTATGGAAGACACTAGCACACATTTCAGACGTGAATCATGGCAGAGACGACAGAGAAAACGCGGTCGGAAGAGTCAAGGTAAAGAAAACGAGAAAGTGAGACACAAGAGTCCCACTCGGTCAGGCTTTCACTCGTTGGCGAGAGCTAAAAAGCAGCAGAGGATGCAACAGCGATGCTGACCTGGTGTTCTTGTTGATGGACTAGTAAGTAAATCTCTTATTTGTAAACTTGCTTGCGTTCTATGTTGTATGTTGTTGCGCTTGCTTGTTGTATGTCATTTTTTACGAAGTTGTTCATTCATTGATTGTTGATAATAAGACCAGTCCACTAATTTCCACATGTCTAGCTAGCTGTCGATTAGCAGACTTGATAACAAACACTCGTTTCTCTTACGTGTTTTTGCGTTATGCTTTATTGCCCAGCTTGCCTCACGAGCAAGTTTACCAGCTGAACTCAGGTGTTGTGATGTGTATTTATCACTTACTCCTTTGTCTGGTTCAGGTTTCGTATGGCATATGTACTGTGCTTATGCAAACTTTAGCTGGCATATTTGTAGACACTTTAGTAGACATCTTTGGAGGCTTTCTGTGCCTGTTCGATGTCTGATGTTTCAATCCTACTGAACAGATGGGGGGAGGGGATCAGGTCGTGAGTGCAGAGACGGCTCTGTGTGAGTGGTATTTACGACAGTAACGTTAAATACAAGTATGCCACAGCGACTCTAGGGGTCGCTGTTTGACAAAAACAGAAAACTGCATAGTGTGCCTTTAACATCCACATTATTGTTTTTTATTTTTTGAAACAGAAAGGCCTGAAAAGCATCTGATGATAAATTCACTCAAGCAAACAGAGTAATATTAGTATTATTGTATGTGCTGTCAGGATAAAACATCATGACATTTAGTTTGTTCAGCGGGGGTTCGATTTTCCACATGAGCTGTAAAATTAAAGCTCGCCCTGAGCTGCTCAGAGCAATCAGGACTCTACTTATCATGCAAACAGGAACAATGTGCAGATTTAGCCAGAGGAGGAGCGTTAACACACTATGCAAGAGCGTGGGAAACAATACTGGTGCTTATGGTCAGAGAAACACTGCTTTAAACGGGGGCAGTCTCTGTCTGGATATGTTCAGCTTACTACTCATGACTTCCACTGTATACAGTATGTCATTTTCTGTATAATCCCTGGATGACCTACTATACTTGCCAATATATGGCATATACCAGTAGAGCACAATGCATTGCACTTGACTTCTTTTTCCACTGTGACCAAGTAAAATCAGCTAATCGTTAACAACGCTAACAACATTACAGCTCTTTTGTCCACTTTCAACCACTTCAGTTGTGATTTCATCCAGGGAGGGTCTATGGGCGGATAAATGTAAGGGTTTGTTCAGATATTTCAGTCTAATGGATAAAATAATCATGTGCAATTTACATAAGAACGCGCTCGGAGACGACGCAAAAACACAGAGACATCCGCTTTCGTTTCTGCTCTGAAGCCGCAAGACCAGCCGAATACTGTGAGTGTGTGTTAGAAATCAGGAATGGAGAGAGAACATCGTGCTTGGTATCTTTTTATCTTCAAACTAAACCCCGTCTGGCTGGAGCTCTTCCCATAATGTTCACACATTAGTTCAGTAGATGGAGAGTAGACGGTCTTTTGTGGCTGTTTGAACACATTCAATCACATGAGCGTTTACACTACGAAAGCAATCCGGTCTAATGTGTTTTTGACTACCTCTGGAAGTGGTCGAAAGTGAACAAGCTCAAAACATTTTAGACCCTGTTTACACCTGTATCGTCCACTTGTGAATCGACTGAAAGATCGACCAAAACACATTTTAATACCAGGTGTAAACAGGGCCAAGGACATTAAGGGCACAGCCTCATTAGGATGTAGTCTCTCGTTTGAGAAGCACTCATTTTGTGATCTGTAGATATCCGGTAGGTATCGGCTTGTAGCAGATTATAATAAATATGTATTCCGTGCACATTGTGTTATTTATTTAATGTAAGATGGTTTTATGTATACTGTTTATGTGACTCTACACTGAAAAAAAAAAACAATAAGTAAAATTTACTTTATTTTTCTTTGGCAAGTTTTTGCATGAAGTAAATTTCACATATGGAATTAAGTAAATTCTACTTAACTAAGTTAAGTAAAAGTAACAAAGAAAATAAGTAATTTTAACTTGGCTAATAAAAGGTTGAGTAATATCTATTTAGTTGAAATTTCCTTTCCAATATATTTCACTCAAGCAATATAACATTGAATTAAACCAAACTGTTGCTAAGTATATGCTTTACTTAGAAATATCTAAGTAATTAATACAATAGATATTGTGTGAGACACCATATCTACATATCAGAAATTATGCCATGCAGAGACCTCAATACTTGGTAGACTATACACAGTCACGGGAACATTTGATCGATCGTTTTTGTGTTTGAATGTGTCATTTTGAGTAGAAAATGAACTCCAAATGTCACAAAATGGCAAGTTACTAATCCTAACCTTAAAAGCAATGATAAAACAGTGTAAATACAGCTGGAAAACAGTGAAAATTCAACCTAATTAATTAAGGCCCAGTGCATGATGGGAACACCAGTATCAGAAAAGTTGAGTAATTTTACTTAATTTTATAATGTTGATATTTACGTTTTCATTTCTACAAGCTTGAATTGAGTACTAATATATAATTTACTTAGTTTTTTTTTATTCTTGCCTGAACTAACTTTTTCATGTAAATTACATTGTTTTTTTCTGTAGTATTTATTTGACCACAAAATCATTTTTTATCAGTGTACGTGGCCTCGTTAATTGCCCCTTGGTGACAAATAAAGTGTTTTGAATTGAATTGAATTGAATTACTAATGCAACTCAACCTTTATTTTGCACATGCCTTGGGCGGGAATTATTTAAATGAGGAATATTGTGACATGTTCGTTCCCGGAAGAAAACTCAAGACTACAATGGAGGCGTTTCAGGGAGTTCAGAAACACTGACACTGATGTAGAGAATAACTCCCGATGGAGGGACTTTGGGATTTGGAACTTTGCAGAGCTTTTTCATGCTCAAACAGCAACGTTACAAAAAATAAAATAAAAATAGTCCCTTTAACCTTGCTTTTCCAGTTAGTAGCCAAAAGCTTTATTTCAATTAACAAAAATAATGTCTGACAGTTCTAGTTTTTGTTTTATTTAACAATGAAAACACTGCAGTACATACTGCACAGTATGCAGTTAGCAGTGCACTACATTCACCACAGTGAGGACATCATCACACACATGGACACACAGATTTTGGCACAGAGCAGCTTCAGTCAGCATGTGAGAGAGCATGAAGAAGACAGCTGTGACGAGAGAGAAGGTTAAAGATCTGCAGCCCAGGGGGAAAGAGAAATGCTATTCAGTCACCACTCATTAGCTTAATATTTCCCCAGCATGATTACAGCAATCACTGACTGTCCCGCTCCGACCCCGCACCGAAATACCCCTCGCTATGACGCCTGTGCAACTGCTCCATTTTGTTGTCATGGAAACAAAACTATTTTACCCCCATCAGCCCGTGGTTTCTGCATAAAGTGTGCATCTCGTGTCCTCTGAAACAGAACGTTTCAGGGCTCCTCTAAAGCAAAGTAATGATGCTATCCAGATTTCCTACCCCCCCATTTTAAGCTTGAGCTACTGAAGTCATATTTAAATCTTCTTGTCTTGTTTAAAATCTTACATCTCATTCTCTCTTATTAGGGCTGCACGATATTGAAGAAAATTGCGATATGTGATAACTCATTAAATAATGCGTTATTCGATATGCGATACGATAATGCTTAAAGTGTGTAAAATAAACTTAAATTATCTTTAAAATATATTTAAAATTATATAACCTACATACATGTTTCACATTCTTTTTGTGACAAGAAAACATCCCTACAGCTCAGCTCAGTAGCATAAGTGTTATTTTAACATCAGTGTAAACCACAGGGGTTTAGGGTTCAGGTTATCCTACATTAGGTTTATTTAACAACAGAAACTCAATAATCAAATGTAAAAATAAAAAACTGCTTAGTTTTCACTGTATGAATGAAATATATACTGATTCTTATTAAAGCTACTAAAGTTATTCAGCCAAGAGCAGGGAGTGATTTTCTCTTTGTCTTTTCTTCATGACCCCAGTTATTGCAAGCTGTTGTGATATGCATATCGCGATATATACATTTGCGATATTTTGATCATCTCGATATATTGTGCAGCCCTATCTCTTATAAATGCTTCTCCATCCTCCCCATTTAGATAGCTTATCATCTGAATGTCAAACTGGTACTACAGCTGAGCTGACTCAGGAAAGTTCAAGAGTTTAACAGCCAGAGAGAAACTACATCAGTCCCTCACGAACATAGGGAAGGTTAGAGAGCTTATAGCGCTGTTACAGGTCTCCATCGCATTGATTTGTACTTCAAAATGTGTTTAAAGGTTGTGAAATGGTCTTGCCACCACTCAATACTCAACAATCACCGGATAATGTGGATCAATTGAAAGGAATGGAAGAAACAAACTCAAATCTATGCATACTGTGGGCAAACTGAACACTAAGGAATTTTCATTTACACTTATATTATCATGCTAACAATACAATTTACTGAGAAATGGAAAATGCTTAAATCATAACAGAAGAGAAATAAAAGCATTTTTTATTTTGTCGCAAAATGTAACCATATTATCACCCAGCTTATATTGTTATACAAGTTAAATCATGTGTGTGTGTGTGTGTGTATATATATATATATATATATATATATATACACATACATGCAAGTCAATACTTTATTATAGCAAATCTCCACTGCTTGATTGCTTGCATTGTAGCAAAATGTAAACTAGTGGCCAAAAGTGACAAATTGAAATCTTTACGCTTTATTCAAATAATTTTTTTTTAAAGATTTTGTAATTATATTGTGTAGTCATGCTTGGAGTCAATTGTTTTATTGGTGATATTAAGGCAATGAAACATGCCAAATTATTTAGAAATAATGTTTGGCCAGGCTGTCATGCAAATAAATTATGAACCAATGAAATATTAATAACCAATTATGTTGTTGTCAATGTTCCTGAGAGCTTTTTGTTTTTCTATGCATTTTTTTTTGCATAGTAAAATAAAACCTGTAGCTGTAGTTACCTTTTTTTGTGCAAAAAAAATATGTCCGATAAATTAGTTTAGTGTTTTGTTCTTCCCTTCAAACTATATTGACAAAATATGAAACACATGTTTTCCTCATATTTTGATGGTTTAAAGGGTTGGTATAATGCCCTTTTCACAAGATGTAATATAAGTCTCTGATGTGCCCAGAGTGTGTATGTGAAGTTTTAGCTCAAAATACCTCACATATATTTTTATATAGCATGTTAAAATTGTCACTTTTTGAGGATGAGCAAAAACGCACCGTTTTGTGTCTGTTCCTTTAAATGCAAATGAGCTGCTGCTCGCGGCACAGAGGGCGGAGCTTCAACAGCTTGCACTCACACAGTCATGCACTGAAAATTTCAAAAACTTTTAGCCTTTTATGTTCAAACCGGAGTCAGACAATGATGGAGAGACTCAAGTAGAATTGACAATATGTAGACAACATTTCTGAATGGTTAGTTGGTGAATTTATGTAGCTTATGTGTAGATATCTTCTCGTCATTTATTAGCATATTCTGTCTTGATAATCTATAAATCGTGTTCAGGGGGTGGGGTTTATGTAAATTTTAGGGTTGGTGATGTCACTAACCCTAGAGGAATGTGGTGTAGTCTCTACCAGCCGTTTGTTGTAGTCCTTAAAAAACTATTTCTTTAAAAGCAAATATCTCCCTTTGGCTTGAACGTTGAGCATTGTAACTTTGCAGATGTTGTTTATGCTCAAACAGCAACATTACACACTAACTAAAGTTAGAAAAGTGAAATCATAATCAACCACCCCTTTAATCAAACTTCTAAGTGCATTGAAAACAAATATTCCCTCCAGACATAACTTTTGACCACTGCATTTTGCAGATTAGAGCTGGGTGATAATATACATTGCTGGTGATGCTCTAATCTGCAAAATGCATTAGTAACACTTTATTTTACGATGTAGAAATACATCCTTGAGTTACATGAATAGAGTTGAGCCTTTCATTGCACTGCACAACAGTAAAATACATCCTACGGCTCAAACACACAAGACAGAAGCTTTGCTTGACCATCATCCTCAACGTCTCTATTGCTTTTCTTTTCAACATGCCCAAGAAAAAAACTGCTGATGGCAAAATGTGATGTAACCAACTAAAAAAATAGGTCAGAAGAACAGAGCGTGGAAAAATACTGGACCCCGTTTACATTTCATTAATGCTTCCTTTCTTTTCATGCCTGAAAATATATATTTATGCATACAAATATAGAGGAGGCAGAGGCTGGCTGGCACACTTTTTAGCACTAGAAAGATATTGAACATTTCCACCCCTAATGCAAAGGAAAATCAGACCAAAAGCACGCACATCCAAAGCAATATGTTGCTCAAATTGGATGATCGACAAGAAAATTAATAAAAAAGGGGGAAAAAAAACTAATGCAAAGGAAAAAAATATATATGCGGGGCATGCTGTCACAGTATAGCTATTGAACAGCTTACTGTAGGTTTTCAGTAACATTTAAACAGTAAAACTATTTATAAAAGGGAAAAATACCAAACTATGGTTTCGCCAGAAAACTGTAATTAAATTAAACTGTATAAATTTATAGCATTTGAAACATGAGTGACAACTTGCAGCAATAATCAAAAAAAAAAAAAAAAAAAACATTTATTGAAACACTACAAAACTAAATGTTGTACATAAAAGTACATGGACGAAGCCTTTTTGGCAACTTCTAGCCATGATAGATCTACACTGCAAGGTTCAAATCAACATTTCTCTGAGCCATATTTCCTGTCACATTATTTTACATGTCATAAAATGTCAAAGACAAATGGCTTTCCAACAGTGCAATATTACAGTAAACAACTCTTTAATAGCAGCCACATTTGGTCAAGGCAGATAAAGTTTCAAGATCATTTTTAACCAGGCTTAGATGAATCCTAAATGTGTTTTAGTGGTTTACAAGTGTTTAACAGATAATAAATGTGTGATAGAAACCACAGGGTGTGTTATGCAGTGAACACACACTCACATTTCATTGTTGTTATAATTAAAAGCAGCATCTCCCCCAGGACATCGCATCAATGAGTTAATGAGCTTTACTGCTATTGAATGAGTGTGTGTGTGTGTGTGTGTGTGTGTGTGTGTGTGTGTGTGTGTGTGTGTGTGTGTGTGTGTGTGTGTGTGTGTGTGTGTGTGAGAGAGAGAGAGAGAGAACTATTCAAGAAAATTAAAGTTAATTATTGTTTTTATTTGTCTGAGCATTTTACAATGTCTCTAACCAGACACACACTGGTTGCAGATTAATTAATTTTATTTAAAGCAGGGTTATTATCATTAACTAAAACCATAAAAAATAATTGTTACTTGAAACAATATAAACGTTAAAGTTAAAGTCATTTTATTTCAGTTAACTGCTAAGGCAACATTTCTCATTTTCATTCAGTTTAATTGGAAGTACTAAAACAGTAACACTTTACAATAAGGTTTCATTAGTTAACATTACTTTACTTTAGTTAACATGAACCAAGACTTCTACAGCATTTATTAATCTTATTATTAAAATCAAAAGTTGTATTTGTTAACATTGGTTAATGCACTGTGCAGTAACATGAGCAACTGCATTTTTATTAACTAACATTAACAAAGATTAATAAATACTGTAACAAATAACTAATGTTAACAAATGAGACCTTATTGAAATGTTACCCTAAAATAACTAAAATGATAGACAAACAAAAACTAATAAATAAATACAGTAAAAGTTAATAAAACTGTATAGACATATAATATATAAAAAAACAAATAAAATGAAATTACTAAAACTTTAACTAAAAATAGTACAATTTAAATCTAATTTAAAATATTAACAAAAAAGTATATCAATGAAACTAAAATAACATTGATTTAAAGTGCAGTGACATTAATTTCTGACTTTTTGAGGCCACTGTAAATACAGAAAAAATATACTTTCATTGTTGAAATATAAGGATGAATGAATATGGACATCCCATTTCTCTCACTCATTCACCCATAAATTTGCCTTTTTCTCTCGTGCTTCACTAGAATACAAATCTGAAAACCAGTTTCCTTCCAGTTTTGCCAACAAATCTCTTCTCCACCTCTCTCTCTCTCTCTCTCTCTCTCTCTACCCCCCTCTCTCCCTCTCTCTCTCTCTACCCCCCTCTCTCCCTCTCTCTCGCTCTCCCTCTCCATACCTCTCTCTCTCTCCATCCCTCTCTCTCTCTCCATCTCTCTCTCTCTCTCTCTCTTCTCCACCTCTCTCTCTCTCTACCCCCCTCTCTCCCTCTCTCTCGCTCTCCCTCTCCATACCTCTCTCCCTCTCCATCCCTCTCTCTCTCTCCATCTCTCTCTCTCTCTCTCTTCTCCACCTCTCTCTCTCTCTACCCCCCTCTCTCCCTCTCTCCCTCTCCATACCTCTCTCCCTCTCCATCCCTCTCTCTCTCTCTCTGAGCCCCAGGTGGGATCTGACTATTCCATCATTCGTCAGGCTGAGTGGAGGAAGAATATCTGTCATCCCTCTCTCACATCATTCTCTTCTCTGTTTTTCTTCCCGTGGAGAACACATCCTTTATCTGGACACATATGATTTAATGCCACACACACACACACACACACACACACACACACACACACACACACTCTCACGCACACTCAGGCTTTATCCATCTATGCTTTAGTACATTATTTTATTTCATTCAATATAGATATCAAGTGAGAGCTGAAAGTTGCCCTTATATTCAACAAAGATATCACATAACAATATATCATAGATCATTGTGACAGACAGTGGATACACTAGCATTTCTCCCTCTCTCGTTTCACGCAAACCTGCAACCTTTTCCCTCAGACATTATTCATCTGTTTCTTAACCAACTTGATTCAAAGAGAGATTTTTATTTATTTATTCAGAGAATAAATTGAGAGACATTTTGGTCAGTAAGATTTTTTTATGTTTCTAAAATAAGTATGTTATGCTCACCAAGGCTGCATTTTTTGGGTCAAAAATACAGTACAAACAGGAATATGGTAAAACATTATTAACATTTAAAATAACCATTTTCTATGCGAATATATTTTTAAATGTAATTTATTCCTGTGATCAAAGCTGAATTTTTAGCATCATTACTCCAGTCTTCAGTGTCAGTTGTGATCAAATTTTTATTATTTAAACAAAAAGTAAAAATAAACATCATTCTGAACACTTTTTTCCCTCCCACATTCCCAAGGCGACCATACCTTAAAGGATTAGTTCACTTTCAAAAAAAATTTTGCTGATAATTTACTCACCCCGATGTCATCCAAGATATCCATGTCTTTCTTTCTTCAGTGGAAAAGAAATTAAGGTTTTTGAGGAAAACATTCCAGGATTTTTCTACACAGAATGGACTTCAATGGCAACCAACTATACCAATGTTCAAAGAAGGTTCAAATGTCCGTCTCAATGCAGCTTCAAAGTCTCGACACGATCCCAGTCGAGAAATAAGGGTCTTATCTAGCAAAACGATTGGCCATTTTCTATAAAAAAAAAAAATATATATATATATACTTTTTAACCACAAATGCCCGTCTTGTACCATCTCTGAGATGTGCCACGCATTGCGTCATCACGTTGGAAAGGTCACGCGTCACGTCATCTATCCAAGTTATTTCTCTGTGTACTCCAGTTCAAAAAGGTAGGGAAGGGCGAAAAATTTCATCTCATTTTCTCCAACTTCAAAATCGTCCGACATCTTTGTTTTAGTTTATTATTATTATTTTATTTTTTTTCGTGACCTTTCCAACATGATGACGTAATACGTGGCACATCTCAGAGATGGTACAAGACGGGCATTTGTGGTTAAAAAAGTATATACATATATGTATATATATATATATATATATATATATATATATATATATATATATATATATATATATATATATTTTTTTTTTTTTTTTTTTTTTTTTTGAAAATGACAGATCATTTCGCTACATAAGACCCTTATTTCTCAACTGGGATCGTGTCGAGACTTTGAAGCTGCATTGAGACGGACATTTGAACCTTCTTTGAACATTGGTATAGTTGGTTGCCATTGAAGTCCATTCTGTGTAGAAAAATCCTGGAATGTTTTCCTCATAAACCCTAATTTCTTATCGACTGAAAAAAGAAAGACATGGATATCTTGGATGACATCGGGGTGAGTAAATTACCAGCAACATTTTTTTTGAAAGTGAACTAATCCTTTAAATATGCTCCTTAATGTTTCAAATGGCATCTAACCATGCTGAAATAGTCCTCTGAGAAGCTCCATGTAATCTTGCCACTGAGAGCTCCATGTTCACAATGTCCAAGAAAGAGTACATCCAGTGAGTCCACGCTAGAGCAGTGGTTCCCAAACTTTTAACAGGCATGTACCCCCTGAGACATTATAGATCTTCCGGAGTAGGCTACCCCCAACACCACCAATTGTTAACAACAAGTTTTTTTTTTTTTTATTAATATTTATTTTTATCAATTTTGTCGATTATAGTGAATAGAATCATGATACAAATCTCATCAAAAGTCAACATATGATACAAATAGGGCTGTGACAGTGGCAGTTTTTTACCACCGCGGTAGTAATGGACCCAAATACCGGCGGTGTTGCAGTGGTCGGGGGTTGTTTTGAAATAAATAAAAAAACAACAAAGAAACAACACACTAAAGCCTGTAAAGCATTGAAATAAATATCAGTAAATACTGGTAACTTACATAATATAATAAAGTTGAATCTATTTATAAAAAATAAAAAAAACTTTCGTTTAATATTTCCACACAAAGACTCGCGTGATACATCCTACCGCTCTGCTCTTTGAGAGGGATGTGGGACACGAGCAGGAAAGAGACCATCGATCTATTTTCTGATATCTACATGTTTTCTACTTGTAAAAGGTATGAAGAGCGAATTCTATCTTCCACAAGGGCAAGGCATTTAGGCTATGTTTGCGCGCAGCCAGAGAAAGCCAAACTAAAATCACCCGCGCGTGTGAAACGCGCTTTACAAATGAACTTGACGTGCCTTACCAATTATCATATGTCTAATAGCCTAACAAGCACAAACTGTGTTAAAAAGAATTTGACGTACAAGAAAAAATGTAGGCTATCTGTCCTACAGCGTTTTTCTACTTTAACACAGTAAAGAATACGAAAATAATTTACCTAAAAGCAAACAAAGGAAGAAACGTTTATAATCCCCTTTGGAAATGGGTGAGACGCGAGTGAAGATATGGGAAAAGAAACAAGAGATTCCATGCATTTTCGTTTCGAATTGTTTTGTTTAAAAGTAGACAATTCAAGCTTTCTATAAGGAATAACTAATGGAATATTTTTAAATTCGCTAATAATCGGGTGACCAGATCGCAAATCAGAATTCAAAGCCGAAAAAGCTTAAGTTTATGGGCTCACGCACAACTCTCTCATTCGTCATGAATTCGAACTTTTCCATGGCTGCGATATAACATTTAATTGCTAACCTATTATTTCTTTTGTAAACAAAGCTTTGTGTGTCATAATATTAATGTAAAACAGCATTCATTTTTTTGGCAAACCACCGCCGGTACTACTCAGCCACCGCGGTGGTGCGGTTGTCAAGATTACCGGCAATTCGCGTACCCCCTGAAATCAGTCCACGTACCCCAGTTTGACAACCGTGGCGCTAGAGAGTGAGGAGGTTTCCAGCGCAAGACAAGCATTTTCTTAGCAGCAGCAAGTCCACAAAAAAAAACCTTTTTCTGAGTTAGAGAGAGAGATAAGATGAGTCATCACTGAGAAGCAAGAGTCTTGGACAACATGATATCTCCAACTCCAAAATGTCCTTCAGCGTCATGGAAACCTGTCTCCAAAACTCACTGACTTCAGGGCAATCCCAAAACATGTGCAGATATGTCCCTATGCACCCACTAGAGCACAAGTCACATTTAGGAGAGGTGGAAAGCTTCATTAAATGATGTTTCCTGGGAGTGAGATACATCCTATGAAGCATCTTGAAATGAATCAATTGATGATTAGGATTTTTAGAGACATGTTTGAGGTTAGCCCATATTGAGTCCAACATATGTCAATACTGTCCTCTGAATCAGTCCCAAAAATATCCCTGTGCCAAATTTCCACCACAGGTAACCTTTTATAAGAAGCCTCCAAAAACAACAGGTACAAAAATATCATCAATAGGCACGTTTCCATTACAGATTTGCGCAAAACTTTTGCGATTTTTTTCTAAATGTCGACAAAAAACTATTGCGAAATGACGCTGTTTCCATTAACCAATGTTATGCGACTAAAACTAAATTTTTTCCTCGCGCGATAAGTAAAATCATTCCAAAAAACATGGCAACGGACGTTGGTAGGATTATGTATATCCCAGCCAGTGCACTGGCCATTATTATTAATTGAAGAGGATGTATGTGTGTTTTCCAAGCATTAATGGTAAGGAACGACCCTTATTATAGGCTACTTGTGAGCGGCACATATGAGGTGTTTCTGGGTGTTTCTCCCTCATTTCTGCTCCGAGGTCTTGATTGTGGCATTTATTTGAGGTTTAGAATCCATTATTCCTGTAATTCTTCTGTCTTTTATGAATTTAATAAAGAACTCTGTCTCGTATTCTGTCCAAACACACCGAGTCGTCTACGTCAGTTGACCTGTAAATGCGCAAAAACTGTTTTCATTGCAGTTTTGTGAAATATTTATTTTTCGAATTGCCTGAAAAACCACCTCATGCGAGCGGAAAAACTTTTTTGCGATAAATGGGAGTTTTTGCAAAATTGACGTGTTTCCGTTTTCAATTTCAATTTGCGCAATTTGAAGGGTAATGGAAACGCGGATAGTGTTGAAAACATATTTTTGTGGAAAACATGCTACATTTTCAGGATTCTTTGATAAATACAAATGTTTGAAATTGAGTATTTATTTGAAACAGAAAATGTTTTGATCAATTAGGGCTGGATGATTAATCGAAAAGTAATCGAAACCGAAATTCAGAGCCTATAACCGACGTAATTTTAGTCGGTTATTTCGGTTTTTTAATCCTATTAATATTTCCGCCCAGTGTGTGTTAATGTACTTTCCCCTTAAAACATATTACTGCGTGTGTAGTCACGTGACTCCGCCCTGTCCATTGAAGCAACATTGAGGAGAACTCAAACACAGCCAACTCAGCAACAGCCGGAGCCGCTTGTACCAAAGAAACACGCAGTGTCCGTCGTTTGGACGCATTTTGGCTTCAATAAAGACGACACCGAACAAACTCAAGTCAAATGCAAACACTGCAGAAAAACTGTTATAGCGACCAAAGGTAATACCACCAATCTGTTTCAACACTTGGAGCACAATCACATTACCGAATATGAACAGTGCAAACAGTGCATTTGATTCAATTGTTTGAAATATTTAATAAATAAGCATTAATAGCTATCTGTGTGTTTCCTTATTCTAGAATCACAAAGATAGGATTATGCACTCTTTCATTAGAAAAAATAACATATTTACAGTATAAGCCTTGCCAGTGACATATGAGAAAGAAATTTTTTTTTTAAATAATCGAGGTAACGATTATGATTTTAGCCAAAATCATCCAGCCCTATGATCAATGTAATGCATCCTTGCTGAATAAAAGCATTAATTTCTTTAAAAACAAATCTTACTGACCCCAATCTTTTGAATGGTAGTGTATGCTTTACATAAACTGCTCTTATTAATATCATAATTTGAAGGAGAGTGACAAGGAATGTGCATGCGCATCACAAAACGGAGTCCATGACACATTTTCCTTTAGAAACAACATTTCAATTTCAATTTTGAACCACTTTTTTTCATAGTAATGCAGTGCAGTTATGAATATCTGATATATGCAGTGCAGAGGCGTTCAGGAAGAATGTGTTGAGTCATTGAGTGGCTGTTGGTTCATTTGTTTTCCCCGCACTCTCTTTTAACTCTTAGGGCGTAATGCTCTTTTAATAGAGTTCTGATAAACTCACACGCTGCTCTCTTTTCATCCCTCATAGTAAATGCCTCGGAAACCTAATGATGATGGATACCAGTGCCGACTACAGCACTTAACATGCTCGTTTAAACCTCACGCATAAATTCAGCCGGGAACGACTCTAATGATTGGCTAACGTGGGGACACGCTGCTGTTAAAGATAAGGAGGTTAGTTACAGCAAGTTTGTTTTGTGGACCAAATGAATTGAAAGCTATGATGCTTCCAGCAAACCCTGAAGACAACGGTGGAACCGTGAAGGAGATTTGACAGCTCAGAAAACTGGAAACTAGTTTCTTTTCCTGACCTTGACAGCTTTTACATAACGTAAACAGTGTGAATACGAGAACCCCTCATTAACCACTCGATAGAGGAAGCAATGGGGTGCAAAAGAGACGAGTGATATAAAGCAGAAAGAGTCAGAGAGAGAGAGAGAGAGGCGTTTTCCGACTGTCACGACTCTCCTCCATTAATACAGATAATCAGTGGCCTGCACACCATCCCAAATCTTTCACTTCCGTCGAGTAATTCATTTCTTGCTGACGGGTCTCGTTCATTTAAACCTGTGTGTGATGGTTATCTTGTCTAAATGAAGTATTTTCTCTCTCGCCTGCCTCGTTGAAGAGAAGCCCTCAATCTTGCTGCTATCTCGAGGACAAAATCTCTGTGATAGAAATGTGAAAACTCCTGCTCAGCTTCAGCATCCTCATCTCATCCAGACACCGATTCATCCGAACCTCATTTAATCCCTCAAGGTTTTAAAACACATTGTGCGATGGACGACAAGACAGCGTTTGCCTCAGGATTTCTGAGACATGAAACCAACTGGATAACTGAACACCAACCGTATCATGAAACACACAAATACACACAACCATGCAAAAGTTTGGGGTCGGTAAGATTTTTTTTAATGCTTAAAGCCTCTGCCTATCAAGGCTGCATTTATAATAAAAATACAGCAAAATCGGTAATATTCTGAGATATTATTACAGTTAAACTGTTTTCTATTTGAATATATTGTAAAATGTACTTTATTCCTGTGATCAAAGCTGAATTTTTAGCATCATTTTCAGCATCATTATTCCATGTCACATGAAATTTGATGCTAATTTTTTATTATTATCAATGTTGAAATCAGTTGTGCTGCTTCATAATTTTCATAATGTCAAAAAAACAGCATTTATTTATTTGGCGTTCACTGCACGCCATGTCGTAATTTCGAGATTTCGACTTATTTAATTCTTGTCGAATTCGAAATTACAAAATAGAAACAAATAATTTTTAACGATAACATAAACATTTAAAGACAGCCATAGTGTGAGCATACGAGGTTGATAATCGATAGTATTTGCTTCTGTAGAAGCCATCAGCCAGCCTTATTTCAGCTTATTTATAAAATAATCGTGTTTAACAGTGAAAGTTGAGGTGAAAAACTACATTACCCATGATGTTGTACAGAAAATTCCACCAATCAGAGTCGAAACAAGCGAAATGTGCCAAAAGATCTAGTTAGCTCCGCCCACTCCCATGAAGCACTGTGCATGATGTAATCGAGTCGGCTTCCTTATTCTCTCAAAACACTTAAATATCTGAATATATATGCATATTTTGCAAAAACTTAAAATATATTGTCTTATTTATATATCATCAACATTTTTAAACATGTAGTTTTATATTTCTCCATCGTTTTTAATTAAATTATTGGGATACTGTACTAGTTCTGCTATTATGGTTCTATTATGCTGATTTGATGCTCATTTTTTATTATTATCAATGTTGAAATCAGTTGTGCTGCTTCATATTTTTGTGGAAACTGTGATACGTTTCAGGATTCTTTGATGAATAGAAAATTCAAAATACTCAAATATCTGAATTTATTTGCTTTAAATATGTTGTCTTATTTATATATCATCAACATTTTTAAACGAGTAGTTTTATATTTCTCCATCGTTTTTAATTAAAATTGGGATACTGTACTAGTTCTTTCTAGCAAGTAGAACATCACATGTTGTCATCTCATAATTACGGCAATTACGACATGTGGTGAACGCAGCATTTAGAAACATAACATCCTCACAATTCCATTCTGTTCTCTTCATAGCCTAAAGTATACTCACAAAAATACCAATTCATTCTATTTAATTTATTTAATTCCCTTCTGAGTCACAAATAATCTCCTGAAAGTACTGCACAAACACACACAAGCCAACACACGAACACAACACACTTGAAAAAAGTTGACCTTTTCATCTGTGCATTATCATTACACGTCAAATTCTGCTCTGCTGACATCGGGGATTCAAGAGATATTTCTGCATCTGAACAGAAAGTCACATGTCAGGCCTGTAGGACGGGAAGAGCCGAGAAAAAGCGCTGAATTAACCGCTTTAAAGTGCCCTGCAATTTGCCAGGTGCAGCAATTACTTGTTTCTATGGCAACCAGGACAGTTTTGTATTTTTTCGCAGAAGGATGAGAGGATGGGCTAAACTAAGACCGCCTGCATCTTCACTGTTTTTGTAATTGCGCATTCTGCGTAGTCAAAGAGACCCCCGAAAACTCAAAATAAACCCCAGGCGCTGTAGCTGAGTGTAATTTGCTTTTAAAGAAACCTGATTGGATTTCATGCCCTGAACTGAATAAGAAAGAACACAGTCAAATGCATCCATAAACCAATTTACACACGCCGAGATCTTTCTGCTCTACTGAAGGCCGGTCACTTGTTGTAAACTGAAATGTCACAGCAAGTCCACGACCCACTTATTAAAACTTTCAGAACTGCTTTTACTAAATCACAAACTACTCAACTGAAAATTAAAGGTCAACAAACCAGAGAGAAATGTTCTTATAAATGTCATATAATGATATGTTTTATTAAAAACCTTTTTGAAAAGAAAGGTCAGCTCAACACGAGGACAATAAAATGAACCAAAGATAAGAAATAACATCTATTGTTTCGCAATGTGTCAGCACAAACTGTTTAAAATGCATTATGTATTTATGCACCTCTGTTCATTTACGGGAAACGTTAATGTTATGTAAATATTCAACTTTCTGTGAACTGTGTGTCTGAAAAATCAAACTGAATTATGTACTTTGCATTAAGGTTTTGAGAGTGTGGTTTATAATGTGTATATAAATGTAAAACTGAAACGACTGTAAAACAACAAATATGGTAAAAATGTAGAATATGGTAGCCGAGCACTTTGTCTTGTCATGCCCAAAAAAAATCAATTTATGCAAACATTTATGGGTAGATAATCAAAATAAAACAATAATAAATAAATACTTAAATATAAATATAATAAACACAAGAGCAGTGATTCTCGCATGGTTCAAACACAGCTGACTATCGAAATACAGCATATAAACCTTAAAAAAAGACTTCTCAATACCAGACTAAACAGGTTATACATGTTCGATTGGGTCCAAGGGTTTAAGACCACCAATAAATATTCAGTTCAGCATTTAGAAAAATATGGAACATTTCTATTATAAACATAAAACGCAGCACTTGAGCTGCTCTCCAGCCTGATTTGAGTCACATGACTTAGTCTACCTATAAATAGTGCAGAAATATTTATTTGATTGTAACACTATATAATGTTCCTTTATTTTACATTGTTCGCAATACTATTTGTTTCTTCTTGTGCATTGAACCCCAGATTTTTTATGAGGTTGTAGACATTTGGACCCCACTGTTCATGTCTGATTTATACTCACAAAATATAACCTTTCATGAATTGTGTATATAAATATAATAAAACACTTATTGCTTGGTCAGCATTTTCTGTAGCAGTTGTAGCGCGCTTTCAGAAACCCTCCTCTAGGGCTGTCACTTTACGCTCGAAAATCGATTGCACAATCGATCGGACCAACCAACATAAGTTTTGAAAACTAAAATAGGGAATCGATTTTAACGGTCTTCTCTCGGAGCGTGTCCAGCTCGTCACGATACGCCCGCAGCGAACGCACGTCACACAGTGACTACAGGCTCTGACACACACACATAACAGCAAATTCTGCATACTGTGTCTCTTTTTACTACAAAAATGTGAATTCTGCCGGTATTCAGACACAGATTCGGGCTACACAATTACCTATGTAGGCGAAATTTGTTTGACATTTCTAATTGTAAACACAGCCATACTGAAGCCTGCAGAAATGTTTTTCATTGATGTTATGGCAGTCCACTTATTGTTTTTCGAGAATGTTGCACTCCTGTTTGTCATTGTGCACGAAACTTAACGCCAATAAATCATCAGAAGTATTGCTGACTTGTGCGTGTCTCAAGCACGGCGCGCCCTCTTTACGTTCGTCCTAATGCCTGTTAGTTGTCCATGGATTTGCCTATATTTGGCATTTAAAATGGAAACGTCTTTAGACATGGACAATCAATTTTACACTCGATTCATTGAACACTTATGTCTCAAAAATCGAACAGGATTTTTTCACAAAAGTGACAGCCCTACCCTCCTCCTTCCCCAGCTCCACCTGTACAGATCTGCTACGGGTAATTCTTGTATGTTATATTGTATTATAATAGAGCAATAAAAAAATCACTGCAGAAGTATTAGTCCTGCTAGTGTGATCAAGAGGAGCTCTAAAAAGACTAGAGGGCCAAACAAACGTGTGTCACAGACACACACACACACACACACACACACACACACACACACACACACACCTGCTGTCTGGTACGTTCTGTTCCAGTGGGCATAAAGCTGAGCTCTGCTGCCACCTACAGGCAGAAGGATTGACACTGTGCATCTGTAGGGTTGAACATTTTATAACAGGCTTTCCTAACCAACTAATGCCATGACGTTTTTCAGAGTTGTCATCAAGGATGACGGCATCATCGTCGCCCCCGCGCGGCGCCCCATCATATGCCATGGTGTGTCCGTTTATCATGAAGGATTCTCCTCTTGTCATACAACTTCCTCTTGTTGTGCCTCAACATGTCAAAATCTATAACTTTTGATTGTTTGTTTGTGTGTGTGTGTGTAAAGCTACAGCAAATGCACAGTAGGTTTCCATATAAATATTAAGGACAAATTATACACAATATATAAAGCAACAAATGGTGGACACTCTCACATTCACATGTCTGTCACGCTTATGCTTATAGATGTTGGTGTGTTCTTCAATCAGTGTCAAGCTCACAGAGACAATGAGGAGCTGCGCAAACAAATATGAAATAGATGCAAAGCTAAACTGACAGTTAAGCGCGTGCACACACACACACACACGCACAAAGAGAGAGATGAGAAACACGGTGAGTTTAAAGCTAAAGTGACAGCTAGGCTGAGAGAGAGAGACTAAGCTTTTCAATGAGTCATGACAATCCGTGTATATTAAGGAGAAACTACCTTATTCAACTAAAAGACAATTACATAAGCGCTTCAGCTGAAAGCACAACATGTTTCCTTGTCTAAAAGGCTTTATTTAAACAGGCCATGTGTCTTTGTACGGCTGTTTCTTTTGGCATCCTAAGCAATTGGTCCCTATTGGTATTTTTTTAATAACACTAATCTCAAGATGTATTAAACGAAAAATAACATACAATAAACACATTAGATCAAGTCTCTATATTTATGGTTAGTTTACATTTCTCTGGATGACATAAAATTAAGTAAACTAAATTAAAACGTTATATACCAAACAAAAAATATATATATAAATTCATATTCATTACATAAAATTGAATTTGGCAGATCTTGCCCTACAATTAGGTGAACGAAAAATAAAGGTTTTACTGATATTCCCAGTATGAATTTTTAGATATAATACAACCAAGATCGATGCATTTAATTAAAATAATGATATAATTATTAAAAAAAATTCATAGGAGACCGAAATCTATTATCCTGATCTTTATAGTTCCATATATTAATGAAACACTTTATCTTGTTTTCTAGACAAATTCAACTTTGCAAATGTGCTTTCATGTTCCTTAATCAAATTATTTTAATATAGGCTTAGTAAGGCACTCAAGGCTGAATACATTGAATATTAGATATTGTGAATATATTCAAATGTATACACTTGCTTACTATTAGTGGGAGGGACCATTTGATTATAGAGAGCATTTAATTGGATTGGGCAAAAATATGTTAAGTACAACACAAGTTATCAGTGTTTTTGGCCCATTTTCCTGGAAGAGAAACACTCTCATTTTGTTTTCACGGGGTCTTTAATGTGAGCACTATTTAAAAACAAATGCAACCCTCCATCATCCTATAACTGAACTGATGATGGGAGCATTTGTACTGAGGTAATTTTGGACCCTTTGTGCTTAGGGTTATTCTTCTTGTTTTGTTTGTAAATGTATGACCTTGCACAAATTTTCTAGCAATCTTTCCTTCAAATGGAGACCTCAGGCCTTTCATTATGTGTGTTTCAGTGCTTCCTAAAATAAGCTGAAAATGGGTCGCTGGTTATTCCAGCGTCTAATTCTGCTGAGCGGAGGAGAAGAGGATAATCCTCGCTATCCTGCCGAGAGAAAAGCCAATTTTACAGGCACAGGGAGAGCATCTGCGGAGAGCTGATAAGAGTCACACACACACACACACTGAACACAAGCGAGGAAAAAAGCGAGGATGAGAGAGGGTAAAGTTCAGAGGTCACTGGTAATGGTATATTAACACTAGACATTTGTGGTGTGCAAGAGATGAAAGACCAGAGGAAAAAATGCTCAGATGTTGCTCTTTCATAGCTCAAGAAATGTAATGGTGTTATAAATTATGTTTAATTTAGGTATCAACTTTGCCTCAGATGTTTCTCCTAAAAATGAGAAATAAAAACAGACTCAAATGATACAATTATTGACATTTAGTAATAGGATAGAGCAGTTGAGATCATTTGATCTAGGAAGAATTCAAAGAGAAATATTTGAATTCATATTGAGATATCAGACCATCTTGAAATCTGAGCACAGTTAGAGACATTAATGAGAAATCTAGAGGTGACGTGTGATTACTGGGCTTTTTCCTCACAGGAGAAACTAATGAGAAGCACCTCACAAGCTAATATCTCCAGTTAATACAATTTTAATGGTCACACACACAGTACGACATGCAGTAACACTTTATTTAACACAATATTTAACATTAATTAGTGCATTAACAATAACTAACTATGAGCAATACATTTGTAACAATATTTATTTCTTAATACGTTAATGTTAGTTTATAAAAATACAACTGTTCACTGTTAGTGCATGTTAGCTCAAGTCCATTAAATAACATTAACAGATACAAATGTTGAAATTAAAATGAACTAAGATTAATAAATGATTAAGAAGTATAAACTAGGCCTAATGTTTAGTGTTTTTTTTTTTGTTTTTTGTTCCCTCATATTTAAAATCTAATAATAATAATAATGACAATAATATTTTCCTTATATTTTGATGGATTAATCGAACTTGTATGGGCATTAAAAACAAACATTCCCTCAGAAATCACTTTTGCCCACTACTGTATTTTACCTTCTGTATGTTGGCTTTTGATGTGAATGAGTTATGAAATATCTGACATAGATGAGGGCCTCCAGCTGGACTGGGCATCTGAATCACAAACCATAGGAAATCATTTTACCGGTAATTGTATGATGTGGGAAAGGCTCAGCTCCTAAGAGGAGCATATTCATATAATCCTTTGAGTCACGACGCACAACTGCATTCGTCACGACTTCTGACAAGTGCTGTCGGCATCTTGTGTCAAGAGTTACTGGTATACTCTTAGTCACTTATTTACAGACATCAAGCCAAACATGTCTAAAGTTGCCCCAAATCCATATTTTTCTTAAACACAAATGCCACTTGCTCTGATATTTTGTGTGTGTATATATATACAGTGAGGAAAATAAGTATTTGAACACCCTGCTATTTTGCAAGTTCTCCCACTTGGAAATCATGGAGGGGTCTGAAATTGTCATCATAGGTGCATGTCCACTGTGAGAGACATAATCTAAAAAAAAAAATCCAGAAATCACAATATATGATTTTTTAACTATTTATTTGTATGATACAGCTGCAAATAAGTATTTGAACACCTGTCTATCAGCTAGAATTCTGGCCCTCAAAGACCTGTTAGTCTGCCTTTAAAATGACCACCTCCACTCCATTTATTATCCTAAATTAGATGCACCTGTTTGAGGTCGTTAGCTGCATAAAGACACCTGTCCACCCCATACAATCAGTAAGAATCCAACTACTAACATGGCCAAGACCAAAGAGCTGTCCAAAGACACTAGAGACAAAATTGTACACCTCCACAAGGCTGGAAAGGGCTACGGGGAAATTGCCAAGCAGCTTGGTGAAAAAAGGTCCACTGTTGGAGCAATCATTAGAAAATGGAAGAAGCTAAACATGACTGTCAATCTCCCTCGGACTGGGGCTCCATGCAAGATCTCACCTCGTGGGGTCTCAATGATCCTAAGAAAGGTGAGAAATCAGCCCAGAACTACACGGGAGGAGCTGGTCAATGACCTGAAAAGAGCTGGGACCACCGTTTCCAAGGTTACTGTAGGTAATACACTAAGACGTCATGTTTTGAAATCATGCATGGCACGGAAGGTTCCCCTGCTTAAACCAGCACATGTCAAGGCCCGTCTTAAGTTTGCCAATGACCATTTGGATGATCCAGAGGAGTCATGGGAGAAAGTCATGTGGTCAGATGAGACCAAAATAGAACTTTTTGGTCATAATTCCACTAAACGTGTTTGGAGGAAGAAGAATGATGAGTACCATCCCAAGAACACCATCCCTACTGTGAAGCATGGGGGTGGTAGCATCATGCTTTGGGGGTGTTTTTCTGCACATGGGACAGGGCGACTGCACTGTATTAAGGAGAGGATGACCGGGGCCATGTATTGCGAGATTTTGGGGAACAACCTCCTTCCCTCAGTTAGAGCATTGAAGATGGGTCGAGGCTGGGTCTTCCAACATGACAATGACCTGAAGCACACAGCCAGGATAACCAAGGAGTGGCTCTGTAAGAAGCATATCAAGGTTCTGGCGTGGCCTAGCCAGTCTCCAGACCTAAACAATAGAGAATAGTTGGAGGGAGCTCAAACTCCGTGTTTCTCAGCGACAGCCCAGAAACCTGACTGATCTAGAGAAGATCTGTGTGGAGGAGTGGGCCAAAATCCCTCCTGCAGTGTGTGCAAACCTGGTGAAAAACTACAGGAAACGTTTGACCTCTGTAATTGCAAACAAAGGCTACTGTACCAAATATTAACATTGATTTTCTCAGGTGTTCAAATACTTATTTGCAGCTGTATCATACAAATAAATAGTTAAAAAATCATACATTGTGATTTCTGGATTTTTTTTTTTAGATTATGTCTCTCACAGTGGACATGCACCTACGATGACAATTTCAGACCCCTCCATGATTTCTAAGTGGGAGAACTTGCAAAATAGCAGGGTGTTCAAATACTTATTTTCCTCACTGTATATATTGCAGTGACATTCAGAGACTTTTATGCACACCTTAAATGTCAAAAATATTTTTTGGGTCCACATATGCACATGAAAACATGTGAATGCTTTAATTTATTTGTTTAAAAAAGTATTCTGTGTCTATATGCTATTGCATGTCGAACATTTTGGTTCGGAGTATTTGATGCCCCTGGGTGTTAAAGAATAAAACTAATGACATTTAGTAGATAAAATGTAAAACAGAGCAGCCACTTTGACGCTTGCAACTCATAGTGGATCCTATCTGAAACCCCTTCATCACACTGACATCTCAATGATGCAAATAAGTTTGAATATAGAAGAGATAACTAGAGAAAGGCAACGGAGAGGCAAAGACATGGGACGCGTGACAAGAATGAAGATGACGTCCAAAAGGACACAAAGTGATTGGACGGGAAGAAGTGGCATATTTTAATCATGTGCGTCACTCACTCAGGGCTTTTCTGTGCAAAATGGGTGTGTCTTTGATGTCACAAGCCTCTAGGGCTTCCTCTCATCTGATTGGCTACTGTTATGCCACTCTTCTATTGGATGATACGTTCCACAGACTCACTGCCCTATGCTAATTGCACATGCTGTTCTCGCACCAACACAGCAGCTTGTATTTATATTTCATTTGCATTTGCAAGGTATTTTATTGGTTGAAGCCAATGGCATTTTTCGTCAGGACACAAAATCAAACATTTGCCAATAATTAATAATATGACAATATTTAATCATCAGAAGGACAGAAATTATAATGATGGGATGTATATACACATGGAATATATACAAACCTTCAAAATTAAAGTATTAAAAATATCTTAATAGTCTAGAGTTTGTGACTGTAATCATGATGAATCTTAAGATTAAAAAAATGGAATGGGACGAGTACTCGACAATCAGATTTGGGCTGTGACCATTCATAGTTGTTATGCACATACTATTTGTGCATGCTAGCATGAAGCCCGTTGTAAATAGCTGGAGAGGATGTTAGCGTGAGGGTTAGTTAATCGCTGTAGACAGCTATCATAGCACATTAGAGCAGCCGAGAGGTGAGCAAGAGGCCTTTTTGTGCACAAACCAAGGTAGAAATTTCTATTTGGGGTCAAGGACCTTTGATTTTCAGAAATTATATAAAATGAACAGCAATTATTTAATCTATTAACTGAACAAAATATATGCTCCGTAGCTTTAAACGTTTCTTATGCCATCAAAGACATGCTTAAAGATAAACCTAATGTTGGCCAAAATCTAAAAGAGCATTGCATATGTACTTGGATAAGGCAATCCCAGAATGCACTGTGCCTTTCTCACTGAAAAAAAAAACCCATTAAAGATGACAGACAAGGCAAGAGAAAAGCTGATTATAAATATATAATTCAAAACTGAAAAGTGTACTAGTTCAATTTGAATACAAATTGACCAATTATTTATGTATGCCTTGTATTTTTAGGCTTAATGGAATCTTGCTGAGCAAACTGCTAATGGCAAACTCAAAAGCTATCAATTGTGAGAAAAATCTCCCATGCATTTCATGCAACAAGCGCTACTTGTGAGTTTCTGCCTGTGTAAAGCGTTCCAAATCAGTCACCTTTGCCTGTATAGGCTGTAGACGGCAAGGCAGCTCAGTGCTGTGGAGCAGAACCATAGAGTCAGAAACGCACTCCATGATTCATGCTCTCGCACACACACAAAGACACTGAAATTATCTCTTTTTCTGCCCAGCAGGGAAACCCACTTATTCATCCCCATGGCAACCGCAAGAATGGAAAAGATGCCCATGATGTCTAAAAGAGAAATGGCCTGTCAAAAGTCAGCCATTTTCGTTTACTGTGTGCGGCTCGGGACTCAGTGTTACTTTGTCTCACATGGACAGGTTAATCTTGCCAAACACGCTGTTGGAATCAGCATACGCGCATGATTACAACACATTTGAGCTGGTAACAATGATTATACATAAACGGGTTCGTATATAATCATAATGTACACATAAACAGTGCTGATCCACGGTTTTCACTTTTAAAGTCAGCATGAAATACAAAATGCAAGCTATTTTACTTTGACATTTCTGAGTGAAACAATGGTTCCCTTTCGAGGGAACTCGCACTGCTTCAATGACGACACTATGGGGAACACCCCTTAGCATAACGAGTCTGAAGCATGAATGAAACTAATCCAATCCTATTGGCGTTGCGTGATGACGTGGGGCTTAGCAGAGGGGATCGAGACTGCTTCGGCACTTTCTCGGTCCTCATCTGATAGCTCAGATCCCTTCACGGACTGGGCATCCCCCCTCTCTCGTTGGGCCCTCAGGAAACTGGTGTCAGCCTCCCGCCGTCACTGGCGCTTCGGGACACATCAGTTTCCAGCGAACGCACGCTGCTCTGTCCACCCCACAGGCTTGCGGTCAGGCAGTGTTTGCGTCCGCACACCGAGAGTCGTTTTCGATTATTCCCTGCTGGTCCTCCGCTTCAGGGTATCGTGAAGGACTCTCACAAAACACTCGACACCAGCCCAGAGGGTCCCTTGGTGAATTTTGTCGAGGCATGGCAATGCCTCCCCAATATATCTCCATGGGTCCAGCGCACGGTAGAAAGAGGGTACAGGCTGCAGTTCCGGGTCCACTCACCGAAGTTCAACGGGGTGGTCAGGACTGCAGTAGACCCAGAGCAGGGTCGGGTATTAGAACAGGTAGTTCACTCGCTGTTGGTAAAGGAGGTCATAGATTATGTTCCTCCACTAGACAGGGAGTCCGGGTTCTACAACCGGTACTTTATAGTTCCAAAGAAGGATGGAGGGTTGCGTCCAATTTTAGATCTAAGACATCTGAATCGGTCTCTGAGGAGATTCAGGTTCAAGATGCTCACCATTCCCATTATCATGAGCCAAATCAGATCTGAGGACTGGTTTGTCACTATAGATCTAAAGGACGCATACTTCCACGTCTCCATCCTTCCATCTCACAGGAAGTTCCTGAGGTTCGCTTTCGGGGAGCGAAGCGTACCACTGTCGGGTTCTTCCATTCGGCCTAGCACCCTCCCCTCACACCTTCACCAAGTGCATGGATGTAGCCCTGGCCCCGTTGAGGCTCCAGGGCACCCGTGAGCTAAACTACATCAACAACTGGCTCATTTTGGCCCAGTCTCAAGAATTGGCAGTTCGGCATCGAGATGTCGTCCTTGGCCACGTTTAGAGCTTGGGGTTGAGACTCAACATGAAAAAGAGAATGTTGACACCCTCCCAGCGGACTACGTTCCTGGGGGTGGTGTGGGACTTGACTACGATGCAGGCACGAATGTCTCCTGCACGTATCGAGTCCATCCTGGCCATAGTGACCAGGATAAAGCTAGGCTGCGCCATCCCTGTAAAACAGTTTCAGAGACTGTTGGGGCTCATGGCAGCTCCATCCAACGTAATACCTGCTGCACAGCCCTACAGTGGTGGTTGAAAACCAAGGGGTTTTCCCCAAGGGGAAATCCGTTCCGCATGATAGGCCTAAGGGTTACACGCAGATGCCTTTGTTCCCTATCAATGTGGAAGAAACCTTGGTTTCTGTCCAAAGGTCCTGTGTTGGAAGCATCATGTCACCGGAAAGCCATTGAAAGCCTGTGGTCCCAGAGGAAACTGTTGTCTCTCAGAGCAATGTATGTCCCAGGGGACCAGAATCGGGGAGCAGACATCCTGTTGAGGCAGGGGCTGAGGCCCGGGGAATGGAGACTTCACCTAGAGGTGGTGGAGTCGATATGCGAGAGGTTCGGCCAAGTGGAAGTGGATCTGTTTGCGTCTCGAGAGACGACACACTGTCCACTGTGGTTTTCTCTCACGCATCCAGCCCTTCTGGGTTTGGATGCCATGGTGCAGGCATGGCCGAGGCTGCATCTGTATGCCCGAGTATGGTTTTCAGACATGATATCACTCCTGGCAAGCCCCCCATGGGAGATTCCCATCAGGAGGGACCTGCTGACGCAGGCAGAGGGCTCAATATTCAACCCTTGCCCAGAGCTGTGGAAGCTATGGGTCTGGCCCCTGAGAGGTCACAGTACCTAGAGGCTGGCCTGTCAGCAGTAGTCGTCGAGACCATACTCAGCTCCAGAGCTCCGTCTACCAGGAAGCTGTACGGCCTAAAGTGGAATGTTTTCACCACTTGGTGTAGAGAGCATGGTATGGGCCCAGTTAACTGCCCGGTGGCTTCAGTGCTGGAGTTCCTCCAAGACTGCTTCTCTGCTGGTCTTACCCTGTCCACACTTCAAGGTGTGCATGGCTGCCATTGTGGCTTTCCACACTCCTCTGAGTGATGGGCCTCTGGGAAGACATCAGTTGGTTGTACGTTTCCTCCGTGGGGCCTGGAGGATGAGACCTGGTTCTCGAAGGGCTGGTTGAGGACCCCTTCGAACCTCTGGAGTCGGCTGAGGCCTCACACTGGGACAGGCAGGTTTCATAGTGACATAGTGGGTATTTTCCTTCCCCATAGTGTCGTCATCGAAAAGGGAACATCTCGGGTTACGACTGTAACCCTTGTTCCCTGAGAAGGGAACGAGTCATAGGGATTTAAAAAAAAAAACATTGTTAAAGCCCTGAAACAAGCTAATCAACTATGAGTTAAATCATAACATGAACTTTGATTTGAATGTGTTTTGATGAGCAAATACCATGGATTAACAACCTCGTAGCTCACAGTAGGCCTGTCTTTAAAGGTATAAAAGTTATTTTAGAAGCGGATTTATGAATGAACCGCTCGTTTTAAAAGTCATTTGACATTTGTTGTGACGTCCGCTTCAAACATTACAATGTTCATGATAACTTTTGTTAACTCTACAATAAGTAAATCCACTTAACAAGCTAATTCCTCTTCGACAGGGATGCCATAGAAATATACAGAGACACAAAATTTGTGTGTGCTTGTTTCTCTGTATTATGCTAATGCTGCCCCCCAGATTGATCTGATTGGTCCATTGCTTTACAAACTGACAGTGAGCCACTGCACTGTCAAAAGTGAAACTATTTTTTAATTTGACACATCATAAACACACCATTCATGACACGAGATGCAAAAAAAAAAAAAAAGCTACTTAACAGACAAAGCACGTCTACATACACTGAAAATTAAAAAATAAAGAATGCATCCATGAATTGCTCCTAAATCCAGTAAATATGGTCAGTTCTGCCCTAGGACAGCTGTGCCTCATTATTTGGAGAATAACCTTCTGACGTAGAACATTATGACAATCATCTCTCTCTTTTGCACCTCCTCTCGGTGCATTTATCTTTCTCTGTCACAGTCTCCCACCTCTCTTTTTCTGGGTGGTGATGGGGCAGAACAGTATTGACAGCCCCTCCACGGCCCACTGGTCAAGAGTGAGCGCTTTACGCCCCTCATCTCCCACTTCCACAGGCCAGAGGAGGGTTGTCATAGAAACAGACTCAGCGGAGTACGTGCGCGACTCTTCCGTCGTTTCTCTCTGCAGGTTGGACCACTGAAAAATTGGGTCACCACTGAACCCTTATTCTGCCATTAACATTTGCCCACACAGACAAGTTGGTGGGTTGCTGTTCTGAGTGGTTGTTAGATGATTGCTTGCTGGCACAGGTCAAAAAGAGCCCAAGGGCCAGATTTACTAACAGCTTGCTCCAGCGCAAACCCTTTTTTGGCGTTACAAAACTACTGTCAGGATTTACTAAAGACACGCAGTGAAAAATGAGCGCTGAGGCCATCCTTAAAAATATTTTGGTTTGCAGTAACAGCAAAAAAAAGGAAAAAAAGGGTCGGTAGGTAGGTCTATATTTTTATATATATAAAAAATATATATATAAAAAAGTATTTTTTTTTTTATAAAAAAAAAAAATCGGGGGTCGGGGGAGAACATTTTTCACCGATGTCTAGGGGCTGTTTACACAAGGCCACTTCATGCGTTTTCTCAGATCGGATTGCAATCTGATTTATCAAAACGATTCCATTTACACCTGGTTACATAGGCTAAATATGTGGGGGGTTTTGCGGATATAAATCCGATCTTCAATTCCCGCTATATGCAGATTTAATGGAGTGCACGTCACCGAAAGCAACAGTTATGAGATACATTATTTTATTGATCATCAGCTAAAATTTCTGAATCAAAGCCCGCAATAAGAGAAAGCGGAAACAGCCCTGGTAAGATCATTTTGTTTCTTTACATTTAATGAAGATGATTGTGTGTTAAGCGTCTGCGACTTACTTTCACTTTGATTTGCGAAAGTTTGCACGTTGGCTTGATGAATAGATGCTCAGCTGCTCATCTGCGGCGATGTGTGTTGCAGTAGCGTCGTCATATCTGACTAAAACATGACATATAGCCTATAACACGCTCTCACATGTTTATTTTTTAATAAACCATATTCAACAACATATAAAAATGAAATAATCTTTAGAGTAAAGCCGCAGCCATCATTACCAAGCAAGCGCGAGCCATTGACAGTGAATGAAACGAAGCGAACTTCGCCTGCAGGCCGTAGTGTGACATGCGTAAACCAATGGTGTAAACATAATCATAGATGACGCGCCACGGGTTTTTATTTAAAAGAAAGAACGTAGCTTATGTTTGTATGTAGGTCTAGGCAATTTATATTCACAATACTTAATAACTAATATTATTTTATTGCATTTGTATTAGTTGTTTGAAGAGTTAAAAAAAAAATCGGTCGGTCTTAACCATAGACTGTAAAAAAAATAGGTCTTAACGCATTTTACAACCGGCAAGTCGGTCGGACTAAAAGGGAAAAAAATAATAATAATTGGGTCGGTACTAAATTGACAGGGTCGGTCGGGTTACGGCAAACAAGAATATTTTTAAGGATGGCCTGAACGGGTTATTTTTTCAGCTGACTTTTATTACATATGCATTTGTAGGAGTTTCCTTATCAGACGCAAAATGAATGGGAGGAAAGTATTAAAATGAATCATACAAGGTGATTTACTAAGGTTTGCGCTCGTCAGTTTACTGGTATTTGTGCCATTATTCAACGCCCCCAAAAAAAACATGTTTTAAACCAGACACTAATTTGCGCTGCTCTTGGTAGATTACGCTGGTCATTATGGAAATGATCCGGCTGCGTCTGTGTTCATTAATTTGTGTGTCGTCAGTAGATCACGCGCTGAACTTTCCACTCCCATCTGCACTTTTATGGGATTGTGCGCATGCTAATTTTCCCTGTTTAGTAAATCTGGCCCTAAGTCTTTACGCACTCAGATTCCTCCTCCAATGACTTTTGGGAATATTATCATTCACAAAGTGAAAATTGTACATCCAGTTGCTCAGAAAAGTAATAATACAACATGACAATCCACATTATTTGCATGGCATGTTAATAGTTTAGCCTAATGGTTAGAGTTAACACCAAATCCTAACCAGACATGATAAGCAGTAAAAGTGATTCTTCAATGTAAATCCACACGTTTTGCTCCATTTATAAGTTAGGGGTCAGTATGTTTTTTTCCCCCAAAGAAATTAATACTGTTATTCAACAAGGATATATTCAATTGCTCAGAAGTGGCAGTAAAGACGTATACCATGTTACCAAAGATTTCAATTTTAAATACATGTTCTTTTGTATAGAAACAAGTATCAAAGCCACCTTTTTCTTGCTTCTATAAGGAGGAGTTGAAGTGTCTTGCGCGTCAAAAAAAATACACGGCCAGTCCGTTATTTTCACGAACACAAAAATGCAAAAACATGGAAAATCCTTGAAATTCGTTTAGCCAATACTTCCAAACAGCGCTCAAGTATGGCTCCAATTTCTTTGAAATCGTACATTTCTTAAATCCGTACAATATCTTCCTCAGATTCCCATTTAGACAAATTTCTATTCAAGGAAAACTTTAAGCAAACTCTTATATACTACAGCACTGTACATAAAACAGAAATAAGTTGAGAATAATAATAATACGAATTGAAAGCATATTGAATTGGCTCTTACATTTAGAATTTTCTATTCATCAATGTATCTAGAAAAAAACAAATGCATGTTTTTCACTAAAATATGAAGCAGCACAACTGTTTTCAACATTGATAATAATAAATGTTTATTGTGCAGAAAATCATCATATTAGAATGATTTCTGAAGGATCATGTGACACTGAAGACTGGAGTAATGATGCTGAAAATTCAGCTTCGATCACAGGAATAAATTATATTTTACAATATATTCACATTTAAAACAGCTGTTTTAAATTGTAAATAATATTTCACTATTTGACTGTTTTTACTGTATTTCTAATCAAATAAATGCAGCATTGGTGAGCAGAAGAGACTTCTTTCTAAAACAAAATCATAAAAAAACACTGAATATCGAATACGACTGGCTGTAATTTCATCATGCAGATTTTTCAGACAGAGTCACTGTAAACTGGAGATGCTCAAAACTTAACTAGGATACAGCATTAGAAGACTATTCTAAATCCCTCACATTATATATAAGCAATAATAATAGTGACCACCGAGAATAAAGGGAGAAAAGCATCATATTGAAGTAAATGTGTTTTTTCATAGCCCTCCATGCCCTAGTTACACAAAATGAATGTCAAAAGTGTGTCACGCACACAAACACACACTCTGTGACCATCCGTGAGTCTCGCCACCCAGACGCTCCTCTTTCAGATGATGAATGCCTTTGTGCTCCACCGTTAAACATCTCTCTATTGTCTTTATGATTATGGCCGCACAGATAACAGCAATATTTCTGTTCATTGGCTTGCCTCTGCTTAGTGTCGCTGTGGTCATTAATATTGTCAGGATGGCTGATAGCGACCCCACTGCCATTTATCAAAGCAAAAACTCGCTAATCATATGCACATTCGACCTGGGCATTAATATCACTACAGCTGCAATAACTGACAGCAGAGAAAAGCCCAATGCTGAGAGATCTTCAGCTGACCTTGAGACTACAGAGTGCGTTTGTGTGTGTGAGACTGAAGAACTGGGTAGAAACCAGACGTGACCACACCGCTGGTACATGCTATGAAATGGAAATGCACCTTATCTATTTTCTAAATGCATTATCATGTTGTGACCGATTCATTCATGGACTATAGCTTGCCGACCAACTAAACCACGTGCTTGGTCAGACTAGAAAACCAAGTGTCTTCAGCCGGTTTAATCTGTCATTTTTCATAAGCGGAGAGGAATCAGACTGCTATTTAGTTTACATTTCCTGGAATTTATTAGAAAATCCATCAATCAATCCATCATCCGCTATGACAGGTAGGTAAGCAATGTTTGGCTAAGTTGTTAAAGTTAATCATCTATTTAATTAATGGCAGGTACAGAGGACAAGCAACCAGATACTAATTACCTGCTCAGATATACAGTGATACGGCTGTGGTATAATAGAGCCAAACGGGTCTACAGAATTAACCAGATTTTTATATTTTCCCATGCAAAAATTGCCTCAGTGATGCCAGGAACTTTGCTAGGTCTCCAGTTCCTTCTTCAACGAACAGGTGAAACTCAAAAAATGTGAATATCGTGCAAAAGTTCATATATTTCAGTAATTCAACTTAAAAGGTGAAACTAATATATTATATAGACTCATTACATGCAAAGTGAGATATTTCAAGTCTTTACTTGTTATAATTATGGCTTACAGCTTATGAAAATGTTCAAAATTTCTGAGATTTTGAATTTAGGGTTTGCATAAGCTGTAAGTCATAATCATCAAAATTATAACAAATAAACGCTTGAAATATCTCACTTTGCATGTAATGAGTCTATATAATATATTAGTTTCACCTTTTAAGTTGAATTACTGAAATACATGAACTTTTGCACGATATTCACATTTTTTCGAGTTTCACCTGTAAATTAAATACAAATTTGGATTTAGATTTATCTGCCAATATATCGGTTATCGGCTTTTAAATATAAAGAATTATCAGTGTTCATATCAGTGTGTCCCTATCAGTAAGTAATCTATGTATGGACGGACACAGAATTCAGAAAAGTTAAATATGTTCTTGCCACTTTTTGACATTTCGAACACTGTCCTTTAACTAAAAGAACGGAGACAATTCATAATATGATTTGAAGACAAAACTTGCTTAGTAATCAAAAGAGACCGCTCACATCTTTTCAAGACTTGCACCAAGTAGAGATCATAGCATGAGTTTTGTTTCTGGACAGGACTAAATTTAGAAATTAATCATCTTGTCAGTGCGGTGTCAAGACAGCCTAAGGGAGAAACGAAAGAACCCCAATTTGATTCGCTGCCCTTGTACGTCTTATGTCAAACTACATCTCAGTCAGATATACACATCCAGCATTCATCAACTGCACATTTTGCACATGACCTTGAATAGAGGACATTCCCCATTTCTTGCACGCAACACACATGGTTCTGTTCATCTAACCTCTACAACACTATATCAAGTTAAAATACGGCTGCACATAATGCACTGATGCTGGAATTAAACCTCCGTTATCAGGCTGATCTCTCGCTGTCCATTCATCTCTGAAAGCCCTCGCCACCCACAGATTCTCTTCCTAAAGCCCTGATCGCTCAGGTATTGACCAGCGCGAATGAGAGCGAGCTTTAGGTGTCCGTCAGCGTTATACTCCTGCACTTTTCAAGGACATGTAACAATGGGTGTCCATCAGCAGAGTGCATGCTGGGACAGAGTGACGTGACAGTTTCCATCAGTGTGACGCAAGGTTGCTTACATGCAAAAAGGTCATTACAACACACACGGTAATGGCCAAAAGTGAAGTCCGGAGGGGACACTTTAGACATTCTACTGACTATATGCAACTTTGCAACTACATGCATATTATATTACTAGACTGTCTGCTTAATATCCGCTATATAACACTTTATTTTGATGCTCCACCAACAGACAACTTGTTCTACTGACCCAAACCTGACAGCCTACGTCTACTAATACTCTAATGAGAGTTAGTTGACATGTTGTCGCAAAGTTACTTATAGTTAGCAGAATGTCTAAAGTGGACCATCGAAATAAAGTGTAACCGATATTTGTTTTTAACAGTAAACCTGTAAGTTGAAACATGAAAATAATGGGAAAACTTTTAATATTTTTTCAATACTTTAAATATGAGGATAAATCAAATCATTTACTATCTTCAAATAAGCCTTTACTGTCCACAAATCAATTTTGAGGATATTTAAAAATAAAGTGTTTTTTAATAATAACCGTATAAGTTTGATTAAAAAAACATCAAAACATCAAAATATGAGGAAAACGTTTAATATTTTTTAAATATTTTAAATATGAGGGAAGAACAAAACGCTAAACTTGGTTAACATATTTATCTGACAAAATGATTTGGCAAAAAAAGGCAAACTACAGCTACAGGTTTTATATTACCATGCAAAAAAAAAAAAATGCATAGAAAAACAAAAAGCTCACAGGAACATTGGCGACAAACAAAATGAATATTTCGTTGGTTCTCTCTCGTTTTTGCATGAGTTCATAATTTCTTTGTATGACAGCCTGGCCAAAACATTATGTCCGCACATTTGGCATGTTGCATTGCCTTATTGCAAATTAAGCTCCAAGCACAACTACACAAAAATTTTATAATATCTGAATAAATGGTAAGGATGTCGCAGAGCCTGATTTCACCAAGTGCAACATGTTCCTGGATCAACATCTTTGTCAACATTCCAATCAACCAATCAGATTTGAGGGACAAATTTACAGCTTATGTCAAGTTTAGGCTTACAGCCAGGGTTAGGTGCTCCTATATCAGTGTTATTAACCTATCATTTCCTTCTGATATTAGGGATAAGTTATTAGGTTTAGGAGTAGGGATATGGTTAGGATTACATTTTCAGACGGGAATGTTGTTCCAGAATCAACAAAATATGTTGACCCAGGCAGGAACGCGTCAAAATGTCAATTTTTCCAGGTCGGACATCGCTTTTGGCCACTACTGTATAATAATACATGATATCCAGCCACTTGATAGCTTGAAGAATATGTCTACCTGACTTCAACATGTGCTGCGAAATTCCAACAGATGCATTGAAGATATTGGATTGTGTTATATGACAAACAACAAGCCATTTGTTATCAAACGATTCATGTCACGTTACCGTGGTTATCTCTGTAAACGATCATAAACCCATTTGCATTCATTTCCCAGGACGTGCTTTATGTGCCTTGAATAGCAGCGGTTTTGGTGTCACCGTCAAATGTTTGACTTTCAGTTGCTGCAGACATTGAAAGACACCAGGGACACTCGTTGACATGCTGACGACTGCGTGTGCATGCAAAACAAGGCTGACAATAGACCGCGCGCCGAAGCATGAAGACCTGTGTGTGTGTGTCAAATGAATACCGTAAGCTGCTCGATGTCAAATGACGTCAAAAATGGGGGGAAAGGAAAAAAACATACAAAAAATAGTTAAAATTTTCTAGGACATTTCAGAGGAAAAACATCAGAAAATAATTTTTAACATATATGAGTGATGTTTGCACATGTAAAACTCATCGCCATGTTATTAGAGTGATTCCATGGGTTAAAAAAAGAAGAAGCAAAAAGCCTGAACTGGTTTGCTGGTTTTAGAAGGTTTATGTCAGCTGGCCGACCAGCTAAACCAGCTGAAGAATGACTTGGCCATGCTGGAAGACCAGCTTAAACTAGCTAAGACCCAGCTGAAGTTGGTTGCTAAAGCATTGTCATAGTGCGTTATGTATTTGTGGGTGGTTTCTTTACTGGCCCAAGCCTGTGATATTCTTGACTTTCGCACTGGTTTTCACAGTGGAATGAACATCTATATGGACCAAACAGTATGAGGTTGCTCAAACAGAAAGCTCAACAAATGAGTCTCACATGCCATAGTGGACGAGCTCAAGAAACTGCAATGCGCTGATGCAGTAAGCTGAGGATCAACAACAATTTACTGGAAATTTGGTTTGCTTCTCAACAGTGACAACACTGCGCCAAAGGGACAACACAGACAGTAGGATTGGCATTCTCACTCAAAAGCAAAACGTTAAAGGGCACAACCACCTCTAAGCAAAGCAAACCCTGAATTTAGCATGCAAAAACTGCAGTGCTGGACACTAAAAAAGGAGTCATCACGCCCCCTGCTGGTTGTAAGCTGGTATCACAATAAAATGAAAATTTAACCTCTAAAAGACATTGAGCTTTACTCCCTTCAAAACTTTTATTTACTATGTAAAGTCTTATGGAGGTCATAATAATGTAAAAGTTAAGGTTGGCATTCTTTTAAAAGTGACTTTACAGGTCGTAGTTGAAACAATGTTGATATGCAAATAGAAAAAACTTTAGACTTTAGACAGACTTTATAAGCATAATTCTTGAATGATACATACACCATATTTGCAATAGAATTATAAACATTTATTTTTGTGAGTGAATGCAGCAAAATCGCGAACATATGGGCAACTTTAAATGCGATTTCCTCAGATTCCATATTTTCAAATAGTTGTATATTGGCCAAATATTGTTCTACCCTAACAAACCATACATCAATGGAAAGCTTATTTATTCAGCTTTCGTATGAGTTATCCATTTCAATTAAAAAAAAATTGACTCTTGTGACTGGTTTTGTGGTCCAGGGTCAATATGAAAACTAGAGATTAGCTTTCAAATTATACATAGTTTGTCAAGATTAGTTTAGGTTTAGTATAGGATATTACTGTTTTAAATATGTAATGGCTGTGGGCCCACCAGTGGCACTTAAAGGGAAACGGTTACATAAAAATACAATAAATATGAAAAAATATATTCAGAAGATGCCCCTCTCTGGAGTTTTTTAGCCAACTAACTTAGCTAGTTTATGGACATTGAATGAATTTTCTGAGGTAGGTGATACTAGCCCCTTTCACACAAGTCTTTAGTGGTAATTTTTTTACAGTAATTTACCAGGATTGCTCTGTGAAAGCGGCTAATGTTAACAAGCGGTTTCTTTATGGCGATTGAAACACTGATTGAGCAATTACACGAGAATAAGGATTTCGGTAAACTGTAATGTATCTTTCACCATACCTTCTGATGTTCATTCAGGTTTATTCCGTGCTGTAAATATCAGTAAAGCAGAAGAGATGATCAATCGCGTCACACCTGCACTTCGCTTGAACTGAGGCGTACTGCGATCTGTCACGTGACATTAAAGAGCGCCAAAACGTTACTTATATTATTTGAATTTCACACACACACACACACACACATAATACTAATAATATTAACATAATTTGAAAGTGGATTAACAAAAGTAACAGTACAAATTTTATTGGATGGGAGGCACTTACAAAGTTTTGTTTTTTAAAAGATCGATTTGATTCATCAAAATGAGTGATTTAGAGAAATCAATATTTTAACCCAGCCCTACTAGCTACTGCATCAATAGTGTCCATTTTCCAGGTAAAACCACATATTACAGGTTTGATTTTCAAGATCTTTATTGAAATTCTAAATGTGTGTAATATTCATCTTAACACATGAGATGCAGTAAAAACCAAGGAAAAAATAACAGAACAATGAGTGCTTGTTGAAGCCCTGAAGGGGTAAATATGAAGCACGGCATCTAAAACAGCACTTTAGATTAAGAGACATGTTTCGGTTGCTGTGATAAAGAAAAGGTGAGTTAAAAAAAAATCTTCAGTCAAAATTAAGTACTCTTAATGAAAACTCTCCGGACCTACATGCCTCTGTAACCACTTGAAGCAACTTTACAGCAACGTAGAAAAACAAATAAGGATTCCACACACTTATCGTGCTACGTTTGTGCAAGTGACGAAATTAAAGAATATTCTAACAGTCGGAAAATAGGTTTTCATTAATGAAAAAAAAATACCTGGATTAAGACTAAAAATTCAGACATTTCCAAAACCCTTACAAGTTTACTGTAAGTTACTCAGACATTTCTAAAAATAATACAGTATTGCATACAAATGCTGTCAGAACCAATAATCAGCTCCTTGATAAAGCTGAAAAACTAATCGGTACAGAGTAATCAGACTGTCACCGCTCTAGGAATGAAAGAACACATAAAGATGTCAATAGTTATACAAGCGTTACCAGCAAACTGTGTTAAGCTGAACAGATTTTGAAAACGCCACACTTATAAAGCTGCATATGAGATCTTAAATCATACCAACAATCATAAGTGTGTATGACAAATAAATAAACGGCATCCATGATGTTTCTTCAAAGAAAACAATTCCATAAGAATTTGATGCATGATGCCTTTTTCATGACGAGTTTAAGGGGTAAAGTGTGGCGTAAAGCTTTTGTGCAGCTTTTAGCCTTTGACACAGGAAGTAGTCTGAGAAAGCATTTTCCAGATCTCTTGAATTTAGGGAACATCTACAGTACAAAATTAAGGCCACGGCTCTTTGCCCTTAAGAACCATTCTCGCTTTTTGCTTGTTTGGAAACCGGTTCTCCATTATCTTGCCCATTCGAATCAAGAGGTCTCTTCTTTGGACTGGCGGGTTCTGTTGAAGGGGAAAATACATTTATGTTTTCATATGACTAAAGCCAAACTTAAAGAAAACTCAGCATTTATTTACTTAACACTTGACCAGTCTGTGGGTGATGGAAAAAAGCTAGCTTCTTAATAAAATAGTTGTGCAAGAAACAAAAACAAAAAAAATGCCATGCAAATCCACTGCATGAAGGGAAAGTCAACAATTACATATAACATCTTTAGTGTTGTCTACAGAACAGAGTGGCAATGATTTAAATGAGCTTCTACTTTGTTGCAAAATAAGATGAATTATTATTATTATTATAGTAAATTTAACAATGAATATTTTTGTTAGACTTTGTCTTAAGTATAGATTATAATTACACCTCTAAATGGTTTTTAAAAAAATTATAAATATTGCTAGGCATGAGAACTTGGAGGTAAAGAAAATTTAATGTAAAAATAAAACATTATTAATAATAATAATAATAATAATAATAATAAAGTAATGAAATTATATTTAAAACAAATATAGTATATTATTATAGTATTATTATATTTTATATTGTTAAAAATAAAACATCAATTTACCTTCATCTCCCTCTTCGTCACTATCAAACTTGGTCTTCTTTCCCCTGAACTGTGTCTGTTCTCTTCCTCCTCGGTCTCTGCGGCCTCCCCTGCCTCTTCCACGACCCCTGTGACCTCCTGCAATCATAGGATACGGCGTGGAACAAGTGCAAATGTTTTAAAAAGTGAGATCATATGGGTTTAAACACATGATCCATGTCTTTACTGTGTCCTGTGAATTACCTCTGCCTTGTTTGCGTCTGTTCATGGACTCCTGCTGATCCTCGATGATTTTCTTCAGCATCTCCATCTCGGTGTCTCCCTCAAGTATCTCCCACTGAACAACATGGTCTTTAACCTTCGGGTCCTCCCCTCCCTTAGCCTCACGGACTTTCTCCAGGGCATCCTTGGCATTTGAGTGAAACAGGATGGTGCCCTGAGAAGGATATCAAAGACAAAATTAATTAATGGAAGACATCCTTAAGGTATTAATCAAATTATTTACTTTATTTATATGATTTTGTATTTAGAGTAATATGTGAAGCACTCTCTCTTCTCACCTCTTTTGCTCCTCTGGTGAAATCAATCCATTTAATCTGGGCATGATCAGAAAAGACCGTATGAAAATCTTCTCTCGAGGTCTGACCCAATTCACCGGAGAACTTCAGCAGACAGCCTCTCTGATCATTCAGGGATTTCTGGGTAAACAGAAGAGTGATATTATTAAAGGGGACCTATTATGCACTTTTTCAAAGTCTTGATTTTCTTTTTGTGGTCTACTAGAATAGGTTTTTATGCTTGAAATGTTTTTTTTTTTTTTTTTTTTTTTTTTTTTTACATATTTGACATTTTAGCAAAAGAAGAAAAATTGAAGAAAAGCACAACATGCTCTGATTGGTCGGCTGCACCAATGTGTTCTGATTGGTCACCCGCTTCTAGTGTGTTTTGAAATGTCACCGCCTTTCACATAACCACGACTTTTAACATTACACACTAAAGAAAGTTGAAAATTCCATTCATTTTTTGCTATAGGAGAGGAAGAATTGTCTAAACTTGTTAAATCTTCAAAATCAACATGTTAGACCCTATACCGACTAAGCTACTGACAGAGATGCTTCCAGAAGTCACAGAGCCTCTTCTTAATATTAATTCAATATTGCCATTAGAATACACACCAAAAACTTTTAAGATGGACATTATTTAACCTCTCATTAAAAAACACACAACTTGATCCTAGAGAACAGACCGATGCCGAATCTCCCTTTTCTGTCAAAAATACAGGAAAAGGAAGTGACCTCACAACTATGTTCCTTCTTAGAAAGAAATGGTATCTGTGAGGATTTCTAGTCAGGATTTAGACCGTATCATAATACAGAGACTGCTCTTATTAAGAGTTACAAATGATTTGTTCTTATTCGATCAAGGTTGTATCTCTCTATTATTTAGTGCTACTGGATCTTAGTGCTGCATTTGATTCAATCAACCACAACGTTATTTAGAATAGAAACACATAATGTTGGCATTAGTGGAAGTGCATTGGCATGTTCAAATCATATTTATCCGACCGCTATCAGTTTGTAGCAGTAAATGAAAAGGTGTCATGATGAGTACCTCAAGGCTCAGTACTAGGACCGTTGCTTTTCATGCTACCCGTGGGAGATATTATTAGGAAGCATGGTTTTAGCTTTCACTGTTACACTGATGATACTCAGCTTTATATTTCTTCATGCCCTGACGAAACATACCAATTCACAAAATAACAGAATGCATAGTTGATATGAAAAATTGGATGACTAGTAATTTCCTACTAAATTCTGAAAAAACAGGTTTTAATTATTGGACAAAAACCTTTGCATGTAATAACCTAGAATACTGTCTAACACTTGATGGCTGCTCTGTCAAGTCTTCGTCGTCAGTTAGGAACCTGGGTGTGCTCTTTGATACCAATCTTTTATTATATTCTCTCGATAACAAATGCAGAAAAATTAGTTAAGACCTCAGGGCTAGATTATTGTAATGCTCTACTGGGTGGTTGCCCTGCATGCTTAATAAACAAACTCCAGCTGGTCCAAAACGCAGTAGATAGAGTTCTTACTAGAACCAGGAAGTATCGCAGCCCTGAATGCCAGCAGAGACTGTGTCTACTAGAACAATTCCTTGTGAAGACCTTGTTGATATGACAGCCATCAGCACAGATCCTCAGCAAAGACCCCAAGAACCAGACAAGTCCTCCGCACAGACCCCTACGGCCAGCGTCGGCTCCATACCAGCATGATGAAACCGATCTTCAAGCAGAAGGAACTGGATGAAATATTTTGAAAGCTTCCGATCCACAACCTGACTTGCAGCCTGAATTATAAACACACCGTGTTCTTTGGTTGGCCAGAGGAGAATTGGCCCCCCCGACTATGCCTGGTTTCTCCCAAGGTTTTTTTTTTCTCCATTTCTGTCACCCAATGGAGTTTGGGTTCCTTGCCACTGTCGCCTCTGGCTTGCTTAGTTGGGGACACTTAAGATTCAACAATATTATTAATCTGACTGTACTGACACCATTGTATGAGAACTGAACTGGACGATGACAGCACTGTTTTCTGCAGAGCTGCTTTATAACTGAATTCAACTCATTTCAGAATTGATGTACTTTACACAGTTATTGAACCGAAATGAATCAACACTGAACTGATTTTAACTGAATAATAACTGTTTACTGTTGTCTTTTTAGAGCTGCTTTAAAGCAGAATTGAGTTCTGTTTGCATCACCGAATCGTTATTTTCCTGTTTATCACTGTAAGGCTGCTTTGAAACAATCTGTATTGTATAAAGCACAATATAAATAAAGGTGATGCCTTGAAAATGTAAAAAAGCTTAATAGGACCCCTTTAACACAAACACATCTGAGAATATGTGTGTTTCTGCATGAAACTCACCAGCTCTTCTTCTTCAGCTTGTTTCTGCTTGTCCTCCTTTTCACTGAAATACACAAATTTACCAATTTTAACATTTTAGATCTCATCTCACTTTTTAGTAGAAAATGTAGTGTTGTGCATTACCTTTTTGCTTTAGCTTTTGCTTCAACGCGATTTTGCTTCCTCTCTGACATCTTTTTATTAAAGTAGGCCTCTCTACAGACAGAGGTCAAAGGTTAACACCAGTATATTCAATGCCATTCAGTTACTGAGTAAACATGCAATGCTAAATGGGTAAATGCTAAAAAGCACCTACTTCATCATAACGATCATCTCGTTCCCTTTGTACTCTTTGACGTCGGCCCGTTCAACAAAAGCTTTGGCAGCCTCTTCAGATTCTAGAACCGCAAAGATTGATCCCTGCAGATGACAGCAACAGTATAGAGCTCAGTTTTGATAAGGTATCATATATTAAAATGTAATCTATCCCAATTTTGTTAACTAAGGGCATTTTAGACCTGTAGATTGTTTGCTTTGTTCCGAGACCATAACTTAATTTGTTACAATGTTGCATTTTCTTCTTGGTTAGGTTCACTTTAAAAAGGCAACAAAATGTGTTTATGCATGTCACATGCGAGTAAAACTCTCCTGTGTGGATCCAAGTGTGATTGCCGTGTTCATATGCCTAAACCAACCGAATTGAGGGAGAAAACGCACCAGTTTCCGAAACAAATGCCCTAAAACAAAATTTTTCCTTAATTGAGAAGCTCAGAGATTCACTCTGAAATTCCACATAATTGGGGAAAAAAGACAAATCGCAACTTCTGTTTCACGCCGGCTTTAAGAGAACTTCTACTTTATTAAAACTAGGGATGGGACGGTATGAAAATTTTATATCACGATTATAGTGACCAAAATTATCGTGATTATCAATATTATCACGGTTTTGTTAAAACGAGATGAAAGTGTTCAAAAAGAGTTGATGATCACACTGAAGACATTTCAACAAGTTTTATATTTGAAAATCAACAAACAACAAATAAAACAAGCAGCTCTATGCACTTTTTAAAGCAAGATTCTATTATGTGGCATTTCCTTCCTTATAATGACGGTCGTCAATAGCAACGTATTATAACACCGCGCACATCCATTGTAACGGCCGCCTAGTGTTAAGTAGTGTTCATGACATGAATGTGGATGTGCCTTTAAGATAACTTCTATGGCGTACGTTATTGTATGCATGCTGTTTTTATGTGAGCGCGCACGCACAGTGAGAGTGAGAATGCTCGCGCAAAGAGGAAGAAGATGACTGCTCTACTGTTGACCGTTGTTTTATTATTATGTGTTTACTTTCCCTTTTTTATTTGTAGCGTGTTTTAGAGTGTTTTCTTTTCCCTTTTAACATTCGCTTTTCGACATGTATGTGAAGCGTGTGCTTAACTGAGAGAAAACATCTATAAAAGTATCGTGGAACTACCAGTTCATTTGCACTGTCTTCATCTGGGCAGACTTCAAACTCTCTGACAGACGTTACACCATGTATCACAACAACGGACGCGCTCTCTCGATCGTTTCATTCAAATACAACTTGCCGTCTTGCGTCTCCGTTTTTAATTGTATTGAAAATTAAATCAGAGTTGATTTATTGTTTACAGAGTTTGATAATATTGTTGTGATCATCTTGTCTGAACGATTGTTTTGTACGCTGAACATAATGGATTTATAAACAGGTAAGATTTAAAACATTAATCTCAATTCAATGTCCCCGTAATTATGTGGTAAAAAAAAAAAAAAAAAAATCGGTGTAATTTGTATAATGAATATAAATTAGTATCCCTTAAATGTCACTCTTAAGTCTTGTTTGAACTTGTTCGTTCGTCTTTGGCTCAAAGCCACTTGCTGCGAACTTTTCTTTGCGGGAGCTTCACGTTTATTTCAAGTGATTGACATAATAGTTCAACTTAAAACAACATTTTATGCCCAATTATTTCCCAGACGTAGTTTTGGTATTGAGGTCAAAGTTAACTTGCCTTGCGTTCGCTATACAACAGTGGGTAATGGTCGCACAAGACGACTCGGCAGATCTGAAGTGTTTCTATTGCAGCTAACGTTACTTTTTCTTGTGCATGTTCTGCTGACAGGGTGACCATCCTCGATTAAGTTTCCCTCCGGACTTTTGTTAAAGCCAAAATATGACCACACCTCAGAATTGGTTTAAAATGCTGAAAAATCTCCCGAGCACGGTCACTGCCTTCCGCAATTCCTTCTTGAATAAAAAACAACAACATTGCGCGCTGCCGCTGCGTCAGACTGTTGCTGGCTGAACAGGATCTAAAATCGCGGTAATCAAACACGGTTTTAATGATAATTAAATTTTAAACGATATTACTAACCGTCAGTACATTTTATCGTGGTTTATAGTGAAACCGGTAATCGTCCCATCCCTAATTAAAACCCTTACTTTGAAAGTCTTCAGGGGTCCTTTCCTCATGTAGATGTTCTCGACTGTTCCTTTATCAGCGAGCCACTCTTTCACCTCATCCAGTGTAGTTTCAAGAGGAAAACCTTTCTGTAGAATTTAAACATTAATAACAATCAACAAAATGCAGAATGTGGGTATAGTATCCTATTGTAGGATTCAAAAACAGGACAAGACAACATCTCCCAGTTTCACAGAGGACTAGACATGTTCAAATATTATTCTAAGCTGTTTGCTTTAGAGCAAAGGCAACACCGGTAGGCAGAAAGAGGACTTAATGTCATTGTTCCCATTCGCTCACCATGTAGATGGATTTGTGTTTGAGCGCGTCCCTGTATTCCTCACTGTTCTCTGGAAGAGGTTTGCTCGGGTTTCGCCTTATTTTGGTTTTGTCCTCGCTGATCTCCAGCAGACCACTTTTAGATTTCTGCAGCGCCTCCACAATGAAGGCTGCTTCTGACGTGAGAGTCTTTAGTCTGTGAGGACAAATACAAAAAATGGGACATAATCACAGCAAAGTTACATGGACTGACACAGTGAAGAATCTTCATGTAGCTATTTGCTCATTAAAGTAATTCATGTAACTTGTGAACTATGCTTTGATTTGTCTGGAGCAGTATGAAAGCTTTGTGTGAGAAACAGACCAAAATTCAAGCTATTATATTAACTGTAAACTCACCATTGCAGCTCTAAAATGTAAATTTTCCTTAAAAAATGTTTGGCACGACACATCCAAAGGGGCCACACATAAATTTGAATGTGCGTGAGAAAGACATTTATGAGCTAGCTAAACTTTACTTTGTTCCTCACACAAACATATCGCATTGCTCCATAAGACCATACAACATATAGTTAATTTATAGTGCATGATGAAGTTTATAGTGTTCTTCTGTCCATTCAAGATTTATGACAGTTTAAGTTGAACATTTAATTTTCAGGTCCATGCTCAAATTTAATAACTGGATTATAAATACATAGTTTTCCCCCGACACTCGAACAGTATCAGAGGGTTAAATGTTGTGGCGTTGTTTGCATGTTAGCTTAAAGACCAGCTTAATTTAGCAAAACAGTTTCAAGAACATTATACAGGCTAATGTTTTCTTCTTCCGTCCATTATAATAAAGGCTTTGTGTTCATGTAAATTTTAACCACATTTTTTATCTTATGAATCCCTATGAAAGACAATCGAGCCAATCAGAGTAGGGATGGGGCGGGGCGACACGTGTAGCCCCGCCCCGTTCTGCAGGCTGCAGCCAGGTGTACTTGATTTAATCAGAAACATGATGCATTTCTTTTGCAATTACCTATTAAATTTCAGCATTGTCTCCAGAGTGACCCAGCCATCATCTAACTGCATCTGCTCCTTCAGAAACTTGTCTCGGGGGAGATTGTGGTCACCAAAATAGTACTAAACACAGACAGAAACATTGATTATTCATGTCACTGGTATGAACGACGGCTTGGAAAGATAAAATACTGATGATTATCTCACCTCAATCTGTTCTGCCACCTTCTTCTCCAGAGGAGACATTTCCTGATTGTCTGCCATCTCTGCTAGGATGATAAACAACACTTTCTTGCAAACGTTCAAAAGTCCTGAACACATATATTATTTATTTTTTGCACATTCTATCAACAAATTACATCACAACCTATACTATCATGAAAAAATGTACATGAACATGATTTTCAAACCACGTGTGAGTACAGCATAACTCCTGCATGCAGGTTCTATTTTAATAGAAATGTTGACTCTTTAAGTTTATAAACCCAGTGTTTAACAGCACTAAAATACGCTGTGAATAATATTTATAAATTCAGTCATCAGCATTTATAAGTGTTTATAAATCATGTACGCCACGCGCGCCACATGTCACAGAATGATACTGAACAAACGTCGCGCGCTCAGTCTGTCAATTGTATGTTTTCGGTCCGATCTGAATCATCGCAACACTCTAAATATCAGGGAAAACAAGGAAAAACGCCATACTCACTTTACTTGAGTTCTGAATCTGTCTGATCTCACTGAAACGCCACACTAAACGATATCCGATTCCGATCGTGGGTCAAGTATGGCGTCGCGCAGTTATGATGTCACGCAGAGACTGGGGAGATTGGGAAATTGAGTACAAAACGGAATACACTCATGGTCTCCAAGCTTTTTCAGTTTGAGAATATTCATTGGGTATACATTTTTTAGTAAGGTAACATTGTTGGTCTTTTATAATATATTTTTAAGGCAAGATATCCCAGGTGAAAAAAAATGATTAGATATCACCAGAGGTGGACAAAGTACACAACTTTCTTACTTGAGTGAAACAGATAGGCTACTACTGGTCAAATATTAGTCCGGTACAAGTAAAAGTTGTAAAGACAGATTTTTACTTAAGTAAAAGTACAGGAGTACTTGTTTTTAAAAGTACTTAAGTATCAAAAGTAACTTTCAATGGATTGTTTTATTATTGTTGCATTGTTGTGTGTAACTTAATACCTCTGAATCTATGCCTGCCTACCCTCATATCAATATCAAATTTATGTCTAGAACACTGTTCCAGTAGTAGGATTGAATGTGAGATTGAATAAGTTCACTCAATAACGTCCACAATGGTTTCGGACACCCAAATGGCTGTTCCCTCAAATACTGCCCTATTTAAAGTTTTTTGGCTTTTAGTATGAATATGTTAGCCTTACTGTATCTATAAGCTAGTGTGCACCAAAACAATGACAAAATTTGCATTTAGAAGACCAAACTCAACGTTGAAAATGAAAATCAGATTGATGTCAGAATCCAACGCCAGATTGACATTAATCTCCAACGTTGGACAGGCGTTGTTGAAAACGAAAATCAGGTTGACATCAGAAACCAACAACAGTCGGTTTCTGACGTCAATTCGACTTTCATTTCCAGTCACAATGCAACCCCTGCAAAAATGCAACCCCTGCGGGTCCCTGCGGCCAAAATCATCCCCTGACTGACATTACTACTTTCTACTTAAGGACCATGACAGAATTGTAGTGGAGTAAAAAGTACGATATTTGTCTTTCAAATGTAGTGAAATTAAAGTAAAAAGTTTCCAGAAAAAATAATACCCAAGTAAATTACAGATACTCAAAAAGTGTACTTAAGTACAGTACTCAAGTAAATGTACTTTGTTACTGTCCACCTATCACCATACTTACATGCACAGATAACATTAAGAATGATTTCTTATTACTTGTATTACAAGTTTTCTGAAATGGTATGTTTAAATATGCTAATGAGGCATTGTCTAATTAAATATGCACTAATTTGCATCCATTTCTAGAACAAAAATCCAAACATTGAATAAAGCTTCAAAAATTTTGTTTTTTTGACATATTGGAGTCAAAGGTTTTTACAGAGGGGATTTTGGATATCTCTTTTTATCACTCCAACACAGTCAACAGCCCCAAAAATGTTTAATTTTCACCATTTTTTCTAGGAATAAAATGTTGCATAAAATCAGGCAAAGAACAAACACTTCTATAAAAACATTCAGAATATAGAATAAAAATGTAAAGTTTGGCATATGTAAGTGTGGAGATTCCAGGAGAAAAAACCCATTTGAGAAAACGGCCTTTAAAGATATGTACCGTCATTGAAATCTACAGACGCAAATAGATAAAGTGCTATAAAAAGACACACTTACAAGTGTATTTTGGATGTTTTCTTTCCACTAGTCTGAAAAAAAGAAAAGAAAAACTATGCAAAGCCAAAAATCTCAAAACTGACAGATGCATGAAAAAACAGTGTTTTTGCCTGTTTTGTATCGCCTTAATAAAAGCCACAAGAAAATGCATCATATAACCTGTAATTATAACTAATGGTTTTCTTAAGCTGAAGAGGTTTGTGCAGTAATAAGTGCTGGACTCAGTTTAAGCTTCAGTAAATTACCCTCTCCTATCCGACACTTATTCAAAGAAACAAAAGACAGGCCATAACTTTTTTTTAATTCATTTTAATGGGACACTAAACATGTGTGTCACAAGTACAAAGGACACAAGATTTGTTGTAAATATTAACAGGAACATGGTCTTATAGTTTAGGTCAATATGGCGACGATCCAGTCATATAAATGGATTTGTTCTGACAGATCCAAGCTTCCCTGAAAATAGTCATATAAACCAGCACTAAAGTCCACGATCTCCTCCATTCATCTCAGCTTGCTTTGAATACAACACTCTGCTTTTCCAACACACATCTAAAATTCAGGCTTATTCAAGAAGAAGCATTCACAGCACTGTTAATCTACATCAAGAGCAGCAAGTCTAACACTTCATATGCTGTCAGAGTAACTATGACCCGGATGGCTTTTTAAACACCGCTGGTGTCTGGAGGAAATGGGGGTCAAAAGCCTGAGACCATGTTGAAAACCTGGAAATAAATAGTTTGAGCATTTCAATAATAATAATAATAATAAGTTGTGCTCAAATGTTATGTCTTGCTTTTGGACATAGTTTTAATATTTCCAGAATTCAAAAGGTCAGACTTTTCAGGCCCACTGTATATATGAAAATATGGTACTATAAGGCAAATTAGGGCTTCCAATAATAATAATAATAATAATAATCTGGTTTGTATAATATATTCTAGACTATTTTCATTTTATAGTAGTACAAGATTGCAGTGTTAAAGGATTCTGTCACAGCCAGGCTGCATTCATTCATAACATGACAATAATGGCATTCATTTGTATATTATTAATAGATAGAGATATTAAAGGGGAATTTCTATATTGTGCAAATAAATATTTAGCCAGCATGTTAAAACTTTTACATTTGTTCATTTCAATGCTCTACAGCAAACTTCAGTGGATTAAATATAAAGCACCTCAAATTGTTTAAATATCTGTTAAATCCTTATTTTATGAATTAAATCTCCAAGACAAATTGCATTTATACTCTCATAAACACTTAAATGTAAATTAACATGTAAAATATATATTTTTTTTAAATGTGCACCAAACATAAACTCAGATATTACACCATGCCCAAATAAATTTATCAAGTAAATTAAGGGACTTTTTCTGTGTGCGTGTGTGTGTGTAAATTATCTATAGCCTAATAATAGTTCATGCACATGATGCATTTACTGCAGATTGCAGAATAAACATACTGATATTCTATTGGTTCATTAAGTCTATCATTATCTCATATAATACTGTATTACTCAATTAGAGCTCGTAATTCCCGGAGGATTTCATTGCCACTGGTCCATGGCATGATCTTCGCACTGAGAGCCTCTGGACCCTCTGAAATGGCTTTGCACAACAGTTTCTCTAGGGTGAATCCTTTCCTAGGCATCGCAATATCCCCCTCTCTCAATTCTTTAATGGGGCAAAAGTCATTTCCTCCATCTCCTATATAGCAGATCCTCTCATAATGCACACCAGCTTTAGCTTGATTCTCTCTGAAATCATGCAGCACCCTCCTCTTGCACAGGTTTATAGGACATTGCGTACAGTCATGCGCGTGAAAGCAGCGCACACTCACGTAGCCGCGCGCATCTATGTTTGCAGGGTTAGTGAAGACGTCATCTATAGCCGACTTCAACCCTGATGCATGCAAAACCCAGTCTATGAAGACAGTATTAGAATCGGAGATTATAATACAGTCGATGTCGCCCTTGTTCTCAGATATGAAGGTCAGGAGCTCGAGCATGCCCTCGGTGAGCGGGATGCTCTCCATGACCGCGCGCATGTGCTCTGGGCTCACGGACTGGTCCCCGATGTAGGTCAAGACTCGACCCATATACTCGGTCCAGCGGCCTCTCTCGTAGGACTTCTCCAGACAGTCCGGTAACGTCTGGTCGGGAGTGCAGCGGATCACCCATGTGTCGCTGTTGTCATCCACTATAGTGTGGTCAAAGTCGAACACTACTAAGGTCTTCATCCTGCGCTGGGAATAACACAAAACACAATATTGACACGATGGCTGACGAACAAATATTCAACGATGCTTTCTCAGCAAGCCAAGAAACGAGATGCATGTAAGAAAATGTAATCAAATGTGTACCAACCTGAAGCGGCAGCCTGAGTGAATTATTCGATTTTGTTAGCGATTCTGAGACGGACACTTGCTTACAACACAAAGCATGATTAGTCACTGCCTGTCTCTGATAGGCTGCGGCGCACGTCACTCAAACGTCATGCGACGCTCTGATTGGTCAGTCATAACACTCAAGTCAACTTGGGGGCGTTCTTGCTTTCTGTTTCCAGTCAGTTATTCATTCAGTAAACCGATTCAGTTTATTCGAGATGAAACCGGTATTGTCTTTTAGACACTGCTAGGAAATAATTTTTAGAATAGTGCAGTGCGGTCATAAAACTATGCGTCAGCACAATTTATGTCTGCAACAATAATTTCAAGCATGAGTGAGAAGATAACATGTTACATGATAACTATGGTAAGCACATGTAACATATGTAACAATGACACTGTAAAATAGTGTTACCCCAAATCCTAAACATTAGGATTTGGGGTAACACTTTATTTTACTTTATATACACTTTATATATATATTCTGGATGTTGGTATTTTATTTTATTTTAAATTATTGAGTGATAAAAATCTACACAATAATATTATGTGATAATGTATGTGATATATTATAAACTGGTTTGGGTGTACAGTAGTACATATTAAAGCGCTATATAAATGCCTTATTCATATAAACCCTCTGAAAAACCTATAGACTATAGATGGGGGGGGGGGGGGGGTGACAAAAGTTTATGTACACAAGTGCTTTTAAAGTTTGGAATTTAAATCTATAATCCATTAAATATCGAAAAGCTAATGGGGATGAACAATGGTGGAAATAAAGTTTGATATAAAACACTACTAAAATAATCCAAAATAAAGATTTGCTTAATTTTACATTTAATGGTATTTTATTATTTTTTGCTTTTAAAGATTTGCGGTAATGTTCAAACCTTTTCAAATTCAAAAAAAAAAAAAAAAAAAATTTCATATCAGCAAAAACAGATAAATGAAATAAAAAAACCTCTACCAATATATTAATAAGCTAACTGCACTTGTTTAAATTTAGGAAGACATTTCAATCAACAGCACCACCGAAAGCGAGGTTCACAGGTTCAGTACCAATTTTTATTTGTCAAATTCAGCAGAACCTCACATTGTCATCTCTTTATAAACAGAAAGCCCTTACAAAACTCCAAGGTACGCAAACATGTCCCCAACAAACCCTAAAAAAAAAAAAAAAAACAGCTCAGATCAGACAGAAAAAAAAAATATATATATAAGCAACCATTTTCACTAAGAAACTCACTAGACATTTACGTCGAGATATGGGCAAGAAAAAAAACAAACGTCAGATAAAAGCAGGACGAATATAACCGATTCAATTGAAACAAATTACGGTCTGCATCAGTCATTAAAAGTATTCCAGGGTGTGTCCACACTGTTTACACGATGACTAAAAAGTCAGTCTCTTCGTATCTTTTGCTGAACAGCAGACCGTTGATGCTTGTGTGGGGAACAGATAACTAAAAATAGGGAGTGGTACATGCAGAGTCTCAGTCACTGTCGCTGGAAGACGCATCCTTTTTCTTCGCATCTTTTCTTGGACTTTTAGATTTATCCTTTGCTCTCTCTTTTGATTTTGGGCTCTCGCTTCTTTTACTTCTCTTCCGTTTATCGCCATCGCTCTCAGAATCGCTGCTTCCACTGTCGCTCCTTCCTCTCCTCTTCCTCCCGCTCGTTCGGTCGTCTCGCTCTTTCTGGGAAGAGCGTTCTTTGGAGCTTCTGTCTCGTCCTCTGGTTTCTTTGCTCTTCGCCTCATCTGTGCTCTTCCTCTTGTTTCGGTCTTCTGCATCTCTCCCCCGATCTCGAGCTCTGTCCCGCTCTCTGCTTCTCGAGCGGCGAGAGGATCTTCTGTCCCGGCTGCTGCTGTGACGCCGCTCACGGCCTCTGTCGCGTGATTGGCCGCGCTGACCTCGACCCCTCGACCGGGACCTACGCGACGCGTCACGACCCTTTTCTCTGCTTCTTGATCGGTCACGTTGCTGCTCTCCATTCTTCTTCTTTTCCACCTCCTTCGATTTCTCCTTTTCATTCCCATCCGGATGCTGTTTGGTCCTTTCTTTGCTTCGGTCTTTCTGCTCGCCTTCCTTCTCTCGCTCTTTGGCATCTTTATCTTTCTCTTTTCTGTCCTTGCTGCTTGAGCGTCCCCGTTTGTCATCGGCTTTATCGCGCTTTTCCTTCTCTCGCTTCTTTTCTTTGCTCTTGCTCCGGCTGCGAGCTTTCTTCTTTTCCACATCGGCATCAGTCTTTTTCCGCGCGTCCCGATCTCTGCTTTTGGAGCGATGTTTGTCCCTCTTCCTATCTCTTCCTCTGGATGCACTGCGTGATTTGTCCCGCTTTGCGTCTTTCTTCTCTCGTTCAGAGTTCTTTTTTGCTGCTTCTTGTCCTGCAGGTTTGTTTTCGCTGGCTGGTTCAGTGGCATCTGCTTTGTCCTCTGACATATCGCCTCTAAAATTAACAAAAATACACATGAAACATTCATTTCCAGCAAATTATAATAACAATAATAATAACTTCTGATTAGGGCTGGGCGAAAAAACAATAATAATAATTATCGGGATAATTTCCCTTGATAAAAATCGCTGTGAGATCCAGTGAGAAGCGCTCGGATTCAGCGAAGAACACAAATGTCTCTGTGATTTAGTTTTTAAGCCAGATGAATCGCATTGATGCGCAACGATACAGTCTGAAGACTTTTCAATCTACAAATCGCCATATTTACCATGGATTTACTGTAGTAACAATAACTGCACCATGGTATTGAGGCAAAAATGTGGAATATTCATATAGAATTTTATTATATTATTAATGTCGACATGTATTAAATGTATTCAAATACTGTAATATAATTACAGTATGTTTTTGGGTAACACTTTATTTTACAGTGTCCTTGTTACATGTTACATGTAGATACCATAGTAATAACAATAATTACATGCAACTAATCCTCAACCAAATCCGGTTACACTTTATTTTAAGGTGTCATTGTTACAGTGTAATTATGTATTTAAGTATTGAGTAATAATAATTAACTACATGTACTTACTATAGAGTTAGTGTAGGATTAGGATTTGGTTGAGGGTTAGTTGCATGTAATTATGCAGAATTTACTGTTATTACTATGGTAAGTACATGTAAGATATGTAACAATGACACTGTAAAATAAAGTGTTACCAAAATCCTAATCCTAACCCTATAGTAAGTACATGCCATTAATTGATATTACTCCGTACTTAAATATATAACTACTTAAATATAAAATAGTGTAACCTTTTTTTGGGATTAATTATAATAAAACTCAAACAGTCCGAATATTTACATTTTACCATATTAAATGAGGTTGTTACAATTTTTACAGATGTTACAGTTTTTGTTAATGAACAAATTTACATCTGCACCCTAACTCAAGCTACTGTCAAATGTGTATTTCTAAGAGACAAAACATGTAATAATATTAATATTGCAGCCTGCACCGCAAACTGTGCCAAAGATACGTGCTAATAAAGTCAGGCGACACAAATCTATTTCGTGATTTTGAAACAGTATCATACATATCATAATAGAACATGCAGAACTAAGAAATATTTAAGAATTCGGACAGTAAAAAGTTCTTTAAAATTACCGGGCTGGTTTCTACAACTTTCACTTTGGAGCGTTTTTAAACTTTAAAAAGATTTTTACATTTATCATGATAATTACTGATATTGAATGATACGAAAAAATGTATCGTGATAATTTATTTGGCCATATCACTCAGCCCTACTTCTAATTAAATAAGCTTGAAAATCCCTCATTACATGAATCCCTCAATGTTTGCATGTACTGTAGAATTGGACATACTTGTCTCCTTTGATCCACCTGTCCTGGGTGGCGGCTGTGTTAGATTTAGCTTTCTGTGTCCTCTGCATCTCCTGCCTCCAGTGTGGAGGCGTCTCACTGCGCCGAAACCGATCCCACGACCGTGAGCGAGACCGAGATGGAGTCCGATAGCGCTACAGACGGACAGAAGAGATAACGTTAAAACAAAATGCATAAATGAGCTTTAATTAATAAGGAATAAATTACGTTTTAAAATATATTACAATAGTAAACAGTTATTTTAGGATGTCATAACATTTTACAATATTACAGTTTGTATTATTGATCAAATAAATGTAGTCTTGGTGAGCAGAAGAGACTTCTTGCAAAAACATAAAATCTTACCGACCCCAGACTTTTGAAGTGCAGTGTATTTACATTTAACTCATAATCGGTCTTTCAAAGCAAACCACAGTTATTCTCTCACCCTCGGTCCTCTTCCTTTAATCCTGCGCCCTGACCTGGTCATCACCAGTCTTGTGCGGTTCGGCCGTGAATTCGCCATGGGTCTAGAATATAACATACAAGTTATGAACTGGAGAGGAAAATAATAATAATAATAATAATAATAATAATAATAATAATAATAAAAATCACACAATATAAAAATGTCATCAATGTCTGTACAAACAAATGATCATCCACACCATTACTGGGTGAAATATTAAAATACCACATCTACCTGTCCCTTTCCCTCTCTCTCTCCCTGTCCCTGTCTCTTTCCCTCTGTCTCTCTTTCCCAGAGTCCTCCTTGTTCTGTTCTTTCCCCTGCTCCTCTTCTTTGGCCTTCTGGGGGCTTCGCCTCATTAGGAAGCGGTTTTCTGGAATGGGCGGGACTTCCTCTGGGCGGATGGTTGACAAAGGTTGGGGATCAGCCTCTTCCTCATCAGACCTGGAAAAACATGTTCATATTCTTACTCCATTATGATGAAGTTGTCAACAGAAGACGAAAACAGCACTCAATGCATATAATAAAATTAAACGAACCATATAATTATTTGTGGAAATTATTGGAAGGACTTTGTTGTCCTTTTGCACAGCCACTGTTAAACTCTGCATTTTATAATCCTGCAGCTGCCATGCACAAGAGGCAAGCTATTATTAGAGCTTTTATTACACTTGTACCCACATCCAGTGTGCATCAGGCATGAAAACAGGTCAGGGGTAAAAAAGGTGAGAAGGCATATATACCCCCCCCCCCCCTCAATTAATGAGTGAGTAACGCGTAAGAGTTAACACGAACAGATGAAATTCTCACTTATTAATAGAATTGAACAATACTCCACAGTGATGAACGCCCCCAAACCCCTGTAAGCTGCATTGGCATAGTATTACCAGTGTTTGTCACAGGATTTTTGGATCACTGTGATGAGTGGACCTTTGCCACTCTAGGGGGGTTCGGGGGCATGATTTTTAATGTTAAATTCATCAATCTGGTGCAAATTAAACAAAGAAAATTTCAAAACTCCTTTAGTTACAGTGTCTGTCTACATTACTGCTAATAGTTATAATATTAATCCCATGATAGTAATAGCCATATATTGTAAAACAAATGCACTGAAAAATAGAGGAAACTTTCATAGTTTTGTACTAATTTCTAAACTTGAAAGAGAATATTTCTATACTTCACATTAAAGATGTGATTGGGCTAGCCCAGTGGAAATCAAGAAAAGAACCAATGGGCCACTGATCTATGTGTTTCTTCGGGTTTCAGAGAAAAAAAAACTATTTACTACTACTATTTATCACGCATTAAAAATGCCCCAAACCAGTCGTCTGTATGATAATCTGAAACAAGGACTGGTGAGCCGTTGTCCTGCTTCACTTCACAGATGCTGAGTGAAAGGAGAATTATAGAATGAAAGGATACTCATTTATATGACACTATTCATCAGGAGAACAGCTCGTTCAGCGCGTCATACGTCGTCCTTTCAGTTTCGGTTTTCAATCGATCAAGTTTTTTCACGTTCTCTCTATAAACCACCCCTTTCAATCCAATCGAAATTATTTGTAATATAAGTTTTTAACGGGTTATGTACTTGTTATTAATGTTTTTATGAAATATCTCTAGTGAATGCATTATCATATCACCGTATTATTTACCGCCATGCGAGCCACAAATTAAAGCTTGGCGAGCCGCATGAGGCTCGCGAGCCGCGCAATGAATAACACTGCACTAACTGTTGTTCCTGCTCGCTCAGCGCTCACGGCGCCCGCGCCCGCTCGCGATATCATCTCGCCCACTTCTATGTCAAAATTAAAAATAATGACATTGGCAACATCGCTGTCTGTATCTGACAGGACAGTTAACATTGTAAACTAGCTTACCTCAGGCTTGCTTTCCGACGTGCGGTTCTTTGTTCGGCAGTGTGTGTCCAGTTGTCAGACTCGCGGTGTAAAAGACTTTGAAAACATTTCTGCCCTAACGTTACTCTGACTCGTATTGGCTGTCATGTTTCGGCATTAGGAATGATGATTGTTTTTTAAAGCTGCGAACTTTATGGTAACTTTATAGGGGATAAATGCTGGCCTCGGCCTCGACCCCCCCCCCCTCCCCTAAATATTTTCTCATCGGATCTGCACAAATCACGTAGGTGACCCTTTTAGGTTTTAAAACGGCGAATTTCGCCGAAAGGTGAGGAGTTTTCATGCCTGGTGCATGAGCGGTCATGTGACATGTTTTCAGTTGTGTAGTGTGGACGGAGATAGTTTCTGAAACGCCACTATGGATGTTTTCACGTTAAAACGAAAACACACTAGTGTAAACAGGGCCTAAGGCAGATGCTAACGTGGACAGGTTTTTATCCTTAAAAAAAACATGAGTGAAACTAGACAAAGGTTTAAATACAACCCAGACCACATTAAAAAACAGGTTCACTTTCAACAAGGATTTGGCTCGATGGTGTTTTAAGCCCCCAATGGCTCCTTAGAGGCAGCTAACCCTACCCTCAACCTTAAACCTACCCATCCCCTCGCTGCCTGGAAGGCGCCGTTGGGGGCATAAAACACCAAACACCAAGGATTTGTACAAAATAAAATACGTTTTATTGGCTGCCGAAATCTTTTCAGATTTCAGTTAGTTTTATGTATTATAGATTTTTAATACATAAAACGTTAAGTATTGTTTATTTTTCAGTGATAATTCTGGTACCGTGTCAACCTTTTAGTACTGGCATGCACAAGGAATGTGGAAAGCAAATTCTTCAAACTTTCAAACTCCTCGAGTTGTTGAACGGTGAAAGATTCTAATCGTAAATGTGCAAAAGTAAACTGTATTAGCAAAGTACCCTTTCTTCTCTTTCTTCTTGTGTTTCTGCTCCTTCTTCTTCTTATGTTCCTTCTTGTGTTTCTTCCGTTTCTTTTTCTCCTTCTCTGATTCCTCCGAGTCGGTGGAGCTGTCGGAAGAAGAGTCGTCATCACTCTCGCTGGATGAATGATGCTTCTTCTTTTCTTTCTTTGCTGAATGAAAAGAGTTAAAACAATACTTTAAAACACACACTTTCATAATTTGACGATTAAACCAGGATTAAATTAAAGTGTGAAGGCCACTATTAACTGTTGGGATTCAGATATTTTTGCACTGCCAAGCATAATTTGAGTTCATACAAGTTTACAGGAATGGATATAAAACTTTCTGTATGAATGAATAATTCAAGTAAAACCCCTTGAATAACACAAGTGACCGTGAAAGTAAATATTGATGCCCATAACACTGGACAGTCTCATCACAATTAATGTTACTTAATAAATGAGTATAATCAAAGTGCAAGTTAATTTGTCATTTTAAATAAGCAACTAGATCTAAATCATGGCTTAGGCCAAAAATATATTTTTATACAAGTATGCAATATTATTTGGGTGTTGGAAAGGCACTATATAAATACAAATTATTATTATTATTAAAAATATAAGTTCAGCGAGCACACTTGCGCTCGGTTATGAATTGCATGCCAACATATTCTGAAATGCAATGACACGTGAAGTTAATCTTTTGTAGCTAGAAGCTAATAACATAAAAATGCATACAACTTACTAAAAATGAGAAGAGAAAATATAAAATATCACCTTTAGATTTGGGAATAAGTTCCCCACAGTTGAGCACTTTGACCTCAGCATAGGGTCGGCTGTTGGTATCCGTCTTCTGACTCTCGATCATCCGGATCACCTCCTGGCCGGAGATCACCTGACCAAACACCACATGAATTCTGGTGGGGGAAAGAGCAACAAAACCATTAAACACTGGACATACAGCACATATAAAACATACTTCTAATCCATATTCCTTAAAGGGATATTTCACCACTGGAAAGATGAATGTGTATTTAAATTGGGTCATTTATATAGTAGAAATGTGAAATTATTTTAGAAGTTGGTGCCTTATAGACTGAGAAAAGCCAGAAAATGTATTTTTGCCTCATGTGGATGAAAGACAACAACTCCCAGAATGCACTTGCTTCGCTGCCCTACGAGCCACGCCTCCTGGTTACAGAGGGCAGTATCTGAAAAAATGACAACTAGGCTACTAGTCGACTCGAAACTGAAAAGACGTCGTTTTATCGTGAGATCCCCCTATGGGCGGGTTGAAAACATGCGGAACGAGCTCCTCCTACTGGCTGTAGTCTCTCGCCTCTGGACAAAAAAGCCTCCGATGACGATCAATGGCGATTTTTGCGTCATCTGAGGGGTTTTTTCAGACACACAACACAGAAATCTCTCGTCTCAGGGGGACATGAGGGAGGGAAGCACGCTCATTCGAAAATACTACCGGGTTTTTACTGATACAAAGCTTAATGCTAATCGGTGAAGTATCCCTTTAATAGATCACATTGTGCTGCACACTTACCCGTCCAAGTGAGGAGTTGGTTTTGTAGTTCTATGGTCAGGGACACAAAACAGTGAGGCAGAATGTAAATACAAATCTAACGAACACAAAAACAGTGATTAATGCACACCATAAATCGATTTGGGCCATTATCATCCGCAGTTCATAACTCGTTCAAGACCAGACGAATGCACTGAGGACATATACATTTATTTTACATCAAGGCTGCAAAAAAAGAAAGCGATAGTTGCAGATCATCATCCATTATCCAAGAGGACAGTAGGGACGCCTGAAGAAGCCTGTGTGTTGGACTCACATAAAGAACTGTGAGCCATTGGTGTCTTTCCCTCTGTTTGCCATTGACAGAAGGAACTCCTTGGTATGTTTCGTTGAGAAGCTTTCATCTAGAAAAAGAAAAATGGCAGAATATTGAACCCAGTGTTGTTATTAGTATTGATGAGTAAAATCTTAAGGACACTTACCTTCAAAGAATCCTCCATATATAGATTCTCCACCTCTGCCATTCCCTGTTAAGGCAAACATGTCTGTCAAATGTCACCACACACAGGATAAACATAATACAACAGAAAAAAGCAAGACAGTGGTACCTTCAGTGAAGTCTCCTCCTTGTATCATGAAGTCCTTCACTATCCTATGGAACAGACTTCCTTTGTAGTGCAAAGGTTTTTGGGTGGTCTTGCCAATTCCTTTCTCACCTGGAGAAGAAAAACCTCACAATGCATAAATACAGACATGGGCGTCGTTTCTCAAAAGTAACGTGAGCCAAGTTGATCGTCGAGAACATTAGTGCCACTGGTCTCCACGATTCATTTGGGCTCACAATGCTTTTGGGAAACGCATCCCAGGACAGTGCAAGACTTGGGCTGTCACATACTATTATATAGTAGGCGAAAAGCAGTGTGTGTCAAAAGAAGTATCTGAATTCACAGTACCCATAAAACAGTAGGCAAAAAGTAATTGACCAATTGTCTGTATTGCTGAAATAATAGTTAAAAATTTCCTTTCCTTCCATTTCATAGCAAATATCTAAAAATAAAACTGCTTACATTTAAAAATGTGAAATTTAGAGACAGCTTTCCAGTTTTATAAAACAAATCTGCTTGTATTTTTTTTACCTGTGCACAGGCAGCGGAAGTTTTCACATGTCTTGGGACACGCCTCAGAGAAAAGCTCGATGACGACTCGCCCCGCTGTAGAAAGGAAAACCGGGAGAGAAAGAAATGAATCCCACATTTTCAGAAATTAAAGAGTGGCTATCTTACAAAGTGCATACTTAGTCTTACCTGGCACATTACTGATGCCAACATCTAAGAAGCAGCGAGGACGCTGCGCCTTCACCCCCATCACGCTGCAAACACAAAACACACATCAAACTGTAGTACAGAAACAGATCTGTGCTTACAGACTCAATACAACACCACAAACTTGTTTCGCCAGTGTAACAACACTCTTACACAAACTAATGTGCACTTGGATCTTTTGATTTAGCTGTGCATTTTAACATATGTCTATGACAGATTTTGAAACATCCATCATAGAGAACACTGGAAGTTATTATTACTACATATCGATAGTTTTTGCCTACTCTAGCGTATTAATGAAGTTACTGACCGTAAATGTCAATGTAACCACTTTCACTTTCAGCAGAATAACACACATTACGGCTGTGAACACGACAAAAAGATCACTTCTACATGAGTTTATAATGCTTTTGATATTCTAAATAACTTTTTGAATAAAACAACATTAAAACCTTTATTTTCCGTCATGCTGCATGTTGTCCTAGCGAGGGCACAGATAAGCTAATAAACACACATTAACTGAAATCACCAGCACACCTAGTGTATCACATTATTTAAACTGCATAATTATCTAACTTAGACTTGTGAAGTGTATAATCAGCACTGTTTGCTTTTACCAGCAATAAAATCGTAACATTTAACCTTACGATTGATTTAACATTTAATCATGATTGAATGATTAGCATGCTAACATGCTATTTGTGTCCATTATTGCGTATTTTAATATTTCCATTTTGTTCTTCCGTTTTTACTATTAAACTCAGAGTTTAACTTACATGTTTGATCCAAGTTAAACCGGTTATACTAAAATGAAGAGAATATAAACAACATTGACTGTCGTTCTCGTGTCCTCAGCGCGCAGGTCTGTAAAAATGGCGCCGTGACGTGCGACTAGCGGAGCATTCTGGGTAAAAAGATGAACAGCCTCAACTGGAGACTATGGAAGCTTAATGCGGACAAAAATCACCAGCGGTTTGCAGTTTCGCTTGAATTTAAACGGATATTTCACCCACAAAAATCTATAATTTACTCACCCTCAAGTTGTTCCAAACCTGAATGGATTTCTATCTTCTGCTGAATACAAAAGCAGATATTTTGATGGGTCCCATTGACTTCCTTCCATAGTCTATGGAAGTCAATGGGAACCAGAAACTGTTTGGTCACCCATATTCTTCAAAACATCTTCTTTTGCTGTATAATTAGGCTACTGTAATGTTATACACTAAAACTCTTATTAATTCCCTGACGCTCAAGACCCTGCGTGTTCATTTAGATTTGGTTTCCGTTCATGTCTCTGTGTTGTTTATTTCACCAGCAGATTGGTGATTCTTTACCCTTTTCACTGGAAACGTACTTATTGTAATGCTCTCTTGGCAAGTCTTCCAGCATGCACTGTCTAACCTCTGCAACTGATCCAGAATATGCTGCATCGAGCCGAAGAGAGCGCTCGTCACACCTCTCTTCATAAACTTGCACAGGTTGCCAATCGCTGCTCGGATCAAATTCAAGGCACTGATGTTTTCCTACAGAACAACCACAGGCTCTGTACCCCTATGTCTAAACACATTAGGCCTACTTCAGACCTATTTGCCCTTAAGAAGCTTGCGTTCTGCACGTGAACAGCACCTTGTGGTGCCATCAGCCCAAAGAAGCACAACATCACTTTCACAGACCTTTACCTGTTGTTCCCTGGTGGTGGAATGACCTGCCTATCTCAACCCGACTTCAAGAAACTGCTGAAGACGCATCTCTTTCGGCAACAATTGACCCATTAATACTAACACTTACAATTCTATATCTATTTAAAAATAATAATAACTTGCTACGTGTACTGTGCTAGACTAACTGGGATTGGTCACAGCACTTGCATATTTGCGGTTTGATTGCTCTCCTCATTCCTCAATCTGGCAAATGCAAATGCATCAGAGGAGGACAAAATAAAAGCTGTGATGTACCAGTCCAGTGTTATTAATCCAGCAGGTGAGTGTTCAGACACTGACAGGGTTTGAAGTTGATATATGAGATTTGTGAGAGATGCTCATGATTCTGACATTCATCAGTGATGCGATGAAGCTCTTCAAGCAAACACCAGACAGGAACAAACAGGATGTTTTTGACAAAACTAACACCATCTTCTGGTCTCAGGCATCAGAACGTGTTTGCTGGAGTCTGACGGACATGTTTGTCCCTCCTGAAGACAGTCAGATGTTTCTCCTGATGCTTTGCGTCAAGTAAGACCTTAAACCCTATTTCTTTTTGTGTTTATCTTCTGTATGTTCATTTCAAAACTTTCTTGTGATTCTTTCTCACAGTGAGTCATTTTGGCAATGGAACCAAATCTTTGTGCTTTATACCGAAGTCCAAACCACAGCCGTCGATCCCGGTCACCCAGTACTGAAAGAAATAGTAGTTCAACTTCACAAAAGCAGTGTAATATATGAAAACTAAAAAGTCAATTATCAACAAATAATACACATTTGTTGCTATAAAAACAATGTGACTAGCCAGAATCTATAGTTTTTTTTATTCTTGCAATTATCAAGGAAATCAACTGTGCTAGAAAAACACCACAAGTTAGTTGATATGGTTTAAAAATGTTTATTTTACAAAATAAAATAAAATGCATATACATATAGTAACCTACTAGTATTGGAGTAGAATACTAGAGTTTTTATTTTTATTACAGTATAATAACAACTCAGAAATAGGTGCGCACCTGTTCTTGCTGTCATGGCATTAAATGAAAAATGGCTTGTTCACACACATACACATTCATTTCACATTAACTGTTAAGTCTAAAATGTAAAAGAAAAAATACTTTAGAGAACCCAAAAAGCTTCTTTGCACTTTTAGTTCCATTGGTTTCTCATTTTAGACTACTCTTAAATGACCACGGACAGCTGTGTGCTGAGGTCAAAGGTCACATGACCATATGGAGTCACACTTTAAAAGAGGGGTTTCATTTAGAGTTTGGGCATCCTGGCCGCATTCAGACGCATGCCAACGCAAGAGGAGCCAGAAGCGTAGCGCATCTCTCTCAGCATGCCGCTCCATGTCTTTTTGTCATCTTCATACCTGTGAAAGAAAGCAGGTCAATGCACGCGTCATGTATCAATTGCTGTTTACATATGAAGTATGTCCTTGGCACCTGGGAATTACTAAAATACAGCATATTCAGCATTCTTGTGTCGCGCCTCCCCAACTCAAACATTGCAAACACAGCTCTTATGGGTGCTTGTGAAGACATGTCTCAACAGGTAAAAGTAGGAATACTTTTAGCTGTGTTGCTATGTGTCATGTAAGCAATTGAGTAGACTAACAATCTTGTCTAAAGTGAACGCGAGCGTGTTGACTATTACAAACCCATCCAACGGATCTGCACCGGGCACTTTTTTTTTTTTTTTACATGCACCACAATAGTTTGAGGCTGTTTAAACTTGACATGTCAATGTTAACATTATAAACTGGTACATTTGTCTTTGTGAATGGGTGCGTGATGGTGTTGTATGGTATTGAAACATCCATTGTAGCGCGTAGCATCACAATGCCCTGTTTTCTTTGACATGTTTAATCTTTGAAGGTCTAAATGCGGCGAAATTTGCACTTCTGTAACTAAATGTCTTCAGTAAAAAATCTTACTTAACTCACCTTTAGGGAGGAAACTCATTACTTATATTTTGACATCCAGTTCTATTCCAGGGCTCTTTCTAGGAACTTGACTAATTAGTTGGTTTATTTATTGATTGATTCGTTGGATGACACAAAATTTAGGATGACTTACTGCCAAACGTCAGTGACCTCGGAGGGTCCGATGTTTTTGTCTTCCAGCTCTACAATAGCAAAGCCGCCAATTGCGAAGAGGTTTCCTCCGGAGCTCACAAGATTCACAGAGCTGCGTTCTTGGGGGAACTCTGTGAATGTGTCCCACCTGAGAGCAAATGATAATTCATTTAATGCATTGTATAGATTTTTACATGCAGAAACAGTGAAGAGATGAAAAAAGATGGCTAAGCACAAGAAGACAACATCTAGAATGGTAAATATTATCGTTTTGTATGGCAAGCAAACCTGTAAATAACATAGTATCGATTTAGTTTGTTCAGGCGCACTACTCGCAGTGAGGAACAGTGCTTTATAGTCAACTTGATAGAACTATTCGTCAATTGAAATGAAGCTGAAATAAAATAAAATAAAATATAAATAGTAGTTGAAAAACTGAAATTCATTAAAAGTACTAAGATCACTAAAACTAGAACTGAAATAAAAATAAATGAAAGCTAAATAGAACCTTATAAAAATGACAAAAACATAACAAAATGACTAAAACTTAAACTAAAATTAAAATAAATACTATAAAAGTACATAAATAATACTAAAATAACAATAGTGTGGAATCATACTTGTTTGTTCCAAAATCGTAGGTTTCAGACAGAGCTGTGAGTCCTTCTTCATTCACTCCCCCAGCTACAATGATTTTTCCTTTATGAACTACGGCACCAAACATTGCTCTGGCCGTCTTCATAGCCGCCAGTTCTCTCCATTCAGACTGCTTGTGGTTGTACACAAACATTTTATTGACAGCTTTGCTGTGAGAAAGACAAGAGAGATTTATTTACTTTCAGAAGTTTTCATCAAAAGGGATTTACAGGGCACTGATTTGTGTTAGCTTTGAACTTAAAATCAAAACTTTATAACTTTATTTCTGTCATGACAACTCTCGAGTGTTTGGCATGGTAATGGTTATAAGACAATGTTGATATGTTTGGTCTTGGCAGAATAGATCTGCTACAGATGCAAAACAGTAAGCTCATTGGCTACTGATACAGCAGGAACCAATCAGCTCTGCCCGATATAGAGTTTCATGACATAACTTTGTATATACATTTGTAATACAAATGCTTGGTGTAATTGTGCAAAAATTAATTGGTGCACATTATTTGAAAGAGTAACTTTCTAGTAACTTGCGCTTCGCCTCAAACTGACTTTCTGACTCTTTTTTTAAATTATTTTTATACTTATACAGTGTTACAGAAATGTTTGTATAATTGTTATTATTATTTACTTCTATCAAAATAAACTTCAGCCATTTTTTTCTAAACATTATAATTCTTCAGAAGGTTCTACACAGACAGAGAAGGTTTGGCAAAGTTTCTTTACTTTTTACTCTTTTTACTCTAGTTCTTCAGGTGTTTAGTAATAATAAAGTCTAAGCTGCTCGATGTCAATAAATGCTTTTTTTGGACTGAAGATGAAGATTTGATTTTCACGAAGATGAACGCAAAATTGATTCCTCGTGATAAGAGGGCTTTAAAGGCCAATTCACACTGCATTGACAGACCAACTACAGTACGTCATTTATCAGACATTCTAAGACTGACAAATGCAGGTTCAACATGTTCAATCGGCGAAAACGAGAGCTGGCAGATGCTGACAGGGGTAACATACTGATCTGACAAAACCCAACGAAGCGTCTGTTGCCTTAAGTGTCACATTGTACAGAGGATTGTTGAGGAACTTTGATGGAGCATAGACAGCTGCGAACTACACCATATGTGTGAATGAGAGCACCAATGATCTCATTCACACACACGCACACTTACTTGTCATCTGTCTTTCCTCCAATGCAGTACACCATGTTGTTATGTGAGACAACTGCATGGCCGTGAATATGCAGAGGAAGTTTCTTGGTCTCGCTCCATTTCATCTTTCTGCAATGAAATGAAACATTGAAGACACACGCCTGAGCCAGTGGCCCACTCATGTGTGAAGAGCAGAATCAGCAGTCGAACAGACAAAATTATGGACATATTAGATGCATTCATACTCAGAGTCATAGCACATGACTGAGTCGAGGGACTCGTTGGTCTGCAGGTCTTTGCCAGCGATGGCGAACAGCAGGTGTTCACATTCACCCAGACTGAACAGGCATCGAGGGCTGGGCATTGGGGGCATTGCAGTCCACTCAGCAGCGATACTGTCCAGCTGGAGACGACAAAATAGTTTTAAAATGACAAATAAATTCCACAACACTTCGGTTCACTATGATTCAACTCATTAACATTAGATTAGATATCATGAACTAACAATTAACAACTATTTTTACATTCATAAAATAGGTTCATGCTCATTTAAAAATATAGGCTAATATTGATTACATATGCATATTATTTCAGATATTTCATGTTTACATATTATCAACCAGCTCTTAAATAAAGTTAGGGTGATGTATACTTTAGCAAATCTCAACTTTTTGATTGCTTGTTGTCACAAAATTAAAACTATATTATTGGTCAGCTCTAATTTGCTAAAGAGATCAAGATATTATAAACATTAACGTCATGATTTACTGTAAAGCTGCTTTGAAATAATGGGTATTGTGAAAAGTGTTATACAAAGAAATTTGACTTGACTTGTACATACATAATTCATATTGGTTTACAACATTCATGTTCATTTATAAAATTTGAAATAAAAAAAATGTATTATTATGTAGACTATAAAGTAACCTGAATGTGTAAAAGTATTGAGCATTGTTAGTTCATGATGTCCAGTGTTAACAAACTGAACCCTATTGTAAAGCGTTATCGTAAGCTGTCAAAAAAAAAAAAAAAGCCAGAAAAGTATCTTGGAAATTGATTTAAGTTTTGAGAGTTAATTTAGTTTAAAGACCGATGAAAAGAATATTTCCATGCTGGTCCAGACTGGATAAATGCTGGTGGACCAGCATAAAGACTATGGAGGTAAAGCTAGTTTAAGAAACCTCGTCTGGTTACCATCACACCAACACCCAGTTTTCAGAGTTGATTTGTACCTGGTAGAAGTAGCACTGCAGTGGAGACTCTTTGCTTTCTTCATCAACGAACAGGCCCCCGACGACAAAGAGCTGGTTCTTCTTGGTGCATAAACTCACGTGGTTCTTCGGCACTTGCTCTGACATGGCAGCCAGAAAACACTCATTCTCGGCCACGTCGTACGCCACAACAGCCGTGTCATTGATCATGACGATTAGATCTCGTCCGTACATCCCCAGCCTACGAGTATCGTTCAAGTAACCAGGCAGCAGCTCCTCTTCTTCCTCTTCCCCGGCCTCTCCTTCCTTCTTCTCTTTGGGTTTCTTCTCGGGGAGTTTTCCTCCAAAGGCATCTTTGATGACTTGCAGCTTCTTCACGAGTTCAGGATCGGCCTTGATCACGTCATCGTTCTCCACCTTCTCCCGGAAGTACTTCTCCGGAAGCAAGCGGAAGCGGATGCAGTCGAAAACTTCTCCTAGACTCTTGGCACGCTTGGCCTTGTCGCTGCGCACCCACTTCATCACCGACTCGAACACAACTTCTTCTTTCTCCACATTAAGCGTGTCTCCACCAATGAGGGCCAAGAGCTCATGAGGTGCCAGCTGAAGGAACTCCTCCTCGGCAGACACGGTTTCGAAACGGTCAGCGATGTAATCGCGAGCCGCTATGGCGAGTCTGGGAACGCTGAGGACAAGGCCGAGCCGGAAGACGGCTAGACAATTGGACAGCGAAAGCTTCTGCTGAAGATAGTTCACACATACTGTAAACACTGAGGGAATCTGGAAACGGTTCGCCACTGCAAAAATCTCCTGAACGTTGTCGTCCGTCAAGTCGATCTCAGCCGAATACAGATACTGGATGATCATGTCCATGATGTTGGGATCGACGTCATCCAGAACCACTTCTTTGCCGCTGTCCTTCTCCTTGCCGTCCTCGGAGAAGAAGAGCTCTCTGAAGTAGGGGCTGCAGGCGGCCATGATCAGGCGATGGCAGGGAAAGCTGCGGTCACCGATTTTTAAAGTGCAGTCCACAAACTTGTTCTCATTCAGAAGTTCCTTCAGTCCATCCTGCAACAAGGTGCTCTGGAACAGCCGCAGCTCCTCCTTTATGGCTTTGGGATCCATGTTGTTGTGTTTCAAGATGGTAAATGAAGGGCTAGAGAAGAAAGAAGTGGAGAAAGTGGCTGCAGGTCTGCTCGCCACACCGTCCTGGCTGGAAAAGGACAGAGAGCTGAAAAGATTCCCAGGGTGAACGGGTTGTTATTTAATCCTGCCATTCTAAATATAACCCTCCCGCTCTTGTCCACCCCCACTGCCTCTGTCATCCCTCAATCCTGGTTGTGAAGAAGGGGATCCCAATGTGATGGCCAGCCAAGACGCCAGCTGTCACAGGACGAGCCACACGTCTGCAAGTTTTACCAATTCAATCCTAGTCTACAAGATTCTGTGCAAGAGTCTTTGAGTTCAATTACTCACATAAATGAAGGGTTTGCTTGCAGAGTTTAGAGACAGCTGCGACTACAACAGGTGATGAGACATTTTCAGCTGCCTCAACCACTCTGTGCCTCGAGTCCCCCAAACTTTATTATACATGCGTCAGATCCTGGGAGGAGATGAAATGCTGAGTGTAGTTAGTCACACTTGAAAGAAAGAAAAGTGCAAAACATGTACCTTGTACAGCTCAAAGGGACATCTTTGTACCTTATTTACCCCTTCACGTTTTATAGTAGTAACATAAAGGTGCATATTACTACTCTAAGGTACTAATATGCACATTTTAGGGGTAGATAAGCTACAAAGTTGTACTGCCCCGGTGACAAGTTGTTGTACCCCTAAAGGTACAAAGATGAATACTTCCTAGTTTAACAATAATTGGAGTCAATACAAAGACATCTCAAACTGATGATTTGAACTTCATTGGAATATGGGTGCCTTTCAAAAGGATGTGTGAACTTGACAATCACAAATTCACTGGACTCCATGTTTTTCCAAACCTATAAAATGGACAGATCTCAGGGCTCAGGGGAGAGCGGCAGTCAGACTAGAGACACTATTACTAAAATTAAAACAGACAGAAAGGTGTTGGGGGAAGGAGTCATGTGTAATTTAAGTCAAAGCATAAGGGACAGATGTGTGAGACTGTTAAAGCATGAGGAGATATTAATAACAGAGATAAATTACTAATATACCAGCTTGATGTCATATTTTAAGACAGATAGACTTTAGCTGTGGTAAGTTTTTTTGGATGCTGCTTTCTTAGAATTTTGGGATTGATTATCTTGGTGCCAAACTATATTTAACCAAATCCAGGAATTTCATGCATATACATTTGTGGAAAGATAATAAAATGGAGAAAGAGGTGTTATAATGTTTATAATGGTGTAGTATGGGCACCAGTAGCAAGAAGCTAACTGGACTATGCTAAGACGCCAACCCTTTGCTCCAAATTAATTAGTCACATGAACAAAAATGGCAGGTCATGTTCTTCCAGGAATGCATCCCATGCAACTGCCACTGAGATGAATGTGAATGCTAACGGATCAAGTATTACAGTCATCTTTGGACATCACAATATCACAATATGGTTTCTTTCCAGAAGATGGCAGTGTCTAACCTCAGGAGAACCACGTTACCTCATTATAAATCTATTATAATAAAAACCAGAGTTCTGTGAAAAGGAGCACAAATCCTCCTTGAGCGGAACATAAAATACAGCGTCATTTAGTGAACATGGGATTACAGAACTTTTGAATTTGTTGACAGTGTAACAGCCAAGCCATTTATCCACGTACAAAATATTTTATTACAAAAAGTACATACAGTACAAGATAAAAAATTACAAACTTTCACTGATACTGAAATCATTAGTTCTCAAAATCAAGAACACATTTCATTTATTACATAAATGCCAATTCAATTAATGTTGTTTAACTATAACAGTGTACAATATTACAATATTGATTATTCACAGTTCTCGATTAGCTACTGTTGCATAACAATGTCCCATAATAAATGTCCTTTCCTACAACATTTTTATACTTTGTGTTTTTCAGTGCAGGTCCGTCGGAGAAGTGAGGAATAACAGAAAAAGGAAAATGTATCCACAATTGATATCAGCCTCCTAAATGCAAAGAAAATAGTGTGACTAAATGGCAGGAACTGGTGTCCACTTTCATTTGCTGTAATATTTACTTATCAGGAGTGTGTTTTACCTGCTCTCACCACCACACACGTCCTCTTGCACTCTTCTTCTGTGTCAAAGCGGTTCCGGTTCCCATCACAGCCTCCATACCAGAACTGTGCGCATGCATTGGCCTGCCGGTCGTAGTACCATCGGATGTTATAGTCCCGACAAGGGCCCTGATCCAGGAGTAGCTCACAACGGGGGTCCAGAGACACAAACTCTGAACATTGATGTAAAAACAATGTTGAGCAAGATTACATTTCAGTTCCTGTCTGGTGGGCAATGTCTGAGAATATATCACTTGGTCACTTGCTTTTGTTATTGGGCGAATTCCAGACAATGTTTATGTGCCCAAATGAAAGTGAACACATGAATCCCTTCACAAAGCTGGTGTTTTTTCTATATGCATGTGTTTTCTTTAGTTGCAGCATGTTAAGCTCTCTCTCTGCCACCATAACTGTGACTAAATGCATGGTCCAAAGAAGAGATGGCAAAATTTTTAGGTTTTATTTCCGATTGGATTTCGCCCATTAATGTAAGTAAGCAAGTAAGTAATGAATGAGTAACTACAAAATCAGGAATTTGCCACCTTGTGAAAAGTGACTCTTTGTATTTTTATGCACACCAAATTTCAAATGTTTGGGATCTGTAATATTTCTCTCTCTCTGTGTGTGTGTGTGTGTGTGTGTGTGTGTGTGTGTGTGTGTGTGTGTAAACCATGAAACATTTTTTCAGGATTCTTTGATGAATAGAAGTTCAAAAGAACAGCATTTATTTGAAATATAAATATTTTGAAACATTATATATGTCTCTACTGTTACTTTTGAGCAATTTAATGCATCCTAGCTGAATAAAATTATTAATTGAAAAAATAAATAAATACATACATACATATATAAAAAAATGTTACTTACTCCAAACTTATGTATTTTGTATTGTATTAGTGAGTGTGTCATGTGTTTACCTTTAGGTAACGGTGGTCGTGGCGCTGGTATATACAGCACTGAGGATGATGAGGAGTTCACAGTTGTGGATGATGATGATGATGATATCCCTGATGAAGGTCTGCTATTTGTGGATGTCCCAGTGAATGTTGGAGTATCTCCTCTACCGCTGCTCTGCTCTGAAGTGTTTATGTCTGGTGTCTCAGTTACAAGCTCAGCCTCCTAAGGGAACATTACACACACACACACACACACACACACACACACAAAACAAAATTAAATTAGAGCACAAATATAAAAATCCATTCATTCTCTTCAGTGCACTAACCTTATTAATGTCTGGACCAAATGTTACAGCAAACGTTTCTCCCTTCCCACGCTCTTGAGTAACAGTGTTCATCCCAGATTGTGAACCCTTGTTCTCTCTGTCGCCTTCATTTATGTTGGTGCCAGAATTATACCTGCCGTTCCCATTGATGCGGTTCCCATTAATTCCATATCCGTTTTCAAAACCATTAATGCGACTGAAGATAAGTGCTCCGTTCTCATCCTCACAGAGCTGATTGACTAGTTTGGACTCCAGAGCTGTATGAGGGACAATTAAAAAGAGGAGAAAAATGGGAAATATTATACATTTACTTTAAAATAATTTTCAGTCAGTAAATTTCACAAATAATTACAAAAATGGCAAGTAACACATTGAATTAAACATGAAATGTTAAAGTATAAAGAATGAAATAATATGTTCTTGTAAAACATATTCCAAAAATCTTTGTTATATTTACAACTTTGAAAAATTATATAATATAAATATATATATATAACCATACGGTGTTGAAAATAGTATGCTAAAGGTGTCCTATATTTTTTCCTATGGATTTTTCCTATGCATTTTTTCCCCATGTCAACAACCCTGTGTGTTAACTGTGTAAACATTTTTATAAAGGAACATATGCAGCAGTTTTTAAATGTATGTGTTTAAATAAAAAAAATAATAATAATGATATATCATGTACTGGTAATGAAACAAAACTATGAATGATTCTAGCATAATTCTGCACTGCATGATCTCTCTATTATGAATGTTTAATTTAGGAAGTGAAGTGCAGTCTTAATATTAAAGTTTATTTAAGTTTGTGTGTAAAATGCATTAAGTTGTTAGCAGTGCAATCAAATCATAAATAAAAATAAAGAGATGTGAAAAAAAAACATTCTGTGGGAAAAAGCATCATGCACATATTGACAGCAGACTGCACACATCCATACGTTCAGTATTCAAAGGTATGTACCTTCCCATCACCAGAGAAGTACTTTCATACAGTAGAAGTATGTGAACTGGCATTCAGCCTCAAGCTTGCTGTATCTATTACCTGGCAAGGTGTTGAAGTCGTCTATGTCGTACATGTGCTCAGAGTCAGGGTCCGACGCAATGAGATTAAGCTCCTGGAGAAACTCTTCCTGTGTCGGATCACTACTGTTAACAATCCCCAGAGCGTACATCTCAATGTTGGCTGCATGCGCCTCCCTAACAGCGATCTCCAGCTTCACAGGCTCACGTTTGTCTGTTTGCCCGTCAGTGATGACAATGGCAACCTTCCTCACACCCGTCCTCGCGCTGTAAAACGCTTCGTGAGTTGCTTTGCGGATGGCAGAGCCGGTGTACGTGCCCTCGCCCATGTAGGGAACCCTGTGTATGGCTTCTTTAACATCTTGTTTGGTCATGTAGCGAGCGAGGTTGAACTCAAGCTGGACCTCAAGACTGTAACAAACGAGGCCAACTCGAGTGGCATTACGTCCCACAGTGAGTCTGTCCACTAGTGCGGCCACAAAGTCCTTTATGATCTCAAAGTTTTCAGGCCCAACGCTCTCAGAGCTGTCAATCACAAACACCAGCTCCATAGGACGCTCTTTACATTTGACTCCACAGCCTGAAAGACAGTACAGTATATTTCATGAACTTAAAACCAGTGAGACTGGCCTAAAAGTATGCTATATTATATACCATTTAAAAGTTTGGGGTCAGTAAAACTTTTAAAAGAAATTAATAATTTTATTGAGCAATGCATTAACTTGATCCAATGTGACAGTAAAGACATTTATAATGTAAATTTAGATTTCAATTTAGATTTAGTTTTTTTTTTTTACAGATTATCACAGTTTCAACAACAACATGAAGCAGCACAACTGTTTTCAACATTGATAATAATAAGAAATGTTTCTTGAGCAGAAAATCATCATATTAGATCATGATTTTTCATGATGCTGAAAATTCAGCTTTTATCACAAGAATACATTACATTTTACTATATATTCAAATCAGGGTTATCATTAACTAGCTAAAACTATTACAAACATTTCTGTTAAATGAAATAAAGCTGAAATAAATAAATATTAGTTGAAAAACTTAAACTAAAGGAAAATTAGACATTTTGGAAATAAACTGAAATAAGTTTAAGCTGAAGCACTACAATTATTAAATGCAAATAAATAAAAACTAAAACTAAATTAAAACTGAAATAAAAATGAATCAAACCTAATAGCAATATTTCTTTAAAAATAATAATACAATGACAAAAGCACATTTGTATATACAGAAAACAAAATGAACAAGAAAACTAAAAATATAAAACTAAAAGCTAATTCAAAATACTAATAAAACAATAATAACACTGATTCAAACAGAAACATTGTAATAATGTTTCACAATATTTCAGGATACTGTATTTTTCATCAATAAATGCAGCCTTGGTGAGCAGAAGAATCTTTTATCAAAATCATCCCCAAACTTTTGAACGAAACATAAAGCATATCACGTTGTATATTAAGTGTAATGTGGGATGCAACATACCACAAATCTCCCTGATCAATCTGATGATGTCGTCCCTCTAAAAACAAACATCATCTGAATGAGTGAAATATGCACAGTGTGTTTTGAATATTATAGTATGATGTGAAAGTGAAAGACATACCGTTAGCCCAGAGTCTCCTTTGATTCCTGGTCTACCCTGAAAAAGTGAGTTATAATTAATGACACTACTGAGATTATTTTTTATAAACATAATTTTGCCTCTCTTTTACTCAGCCTAAATAATAAATTATGACTATATGGCTTGGTTCCACAACTTATTTTGCAGTCTACTGTTTAGGCTGCATCCTAAATGAAACAGAAACTCATACGTGCAGTATTATGACCGATTATAAATGCTCTGTTAACGCTGAGGTTAGTTTACTAACTGTTTGTCCAGGAATGCCAGAATCTCCCATGTCACCTTTAACTCCCTTCATCCCTCTCTCGCCCTGACCTCCACGATTCCCCTGAGAAACACAAATGGACCTTACATTACAATATTTGAATATTCAATCATGTAACACAGATTATATAACAAAACCTGAGACCTTTGACCCCGGAATTCCTTCTCCAGGAGGTCCCCTTGGCCCGGATACACCCTGCGACCCCTGATCTCCCTGTAATAGAGTATATAAGATGTGCGCTTAGGTTTAGATATAGATATGTGTTCAAATCCTTATGATGTGTGTATGCCAGTGCCTCACTTTTGGACCCTGTATGCCTTGTCCAGGTGGCCCAGCTGGCCCAGGAGGTCCTGGTCTTCCCATGTTGCCCTGAGAGAGATTATTCAGCATAAATCAAAAGTTAAAACTCATTCATGCAGAGATAAAAGCAGAACTCGGACATCTGGAATGACGTTTATGTCACTGGATTACATTATCTGGATTTGTTGGACATATGTATAAGATTTGAAGCAGGTGCATGTGTGTTTCTGGCTGTGACTATACGATCATGGATACAGTACTATGATAAATGTGGTGTTAAGATGATGTGGTAATCGATGAAACCTTTGAGGAATGGGATGTATTCCAAAGAAAGTTTTTTATTCGTGTGCTCTGGCATATACAGTGTCTCCAAAAAGGTATTTAGATACTTAAAAAATGTCTGAATATTAGTGCATTAGATAATAAAACAAAGAAAGTGGCATTTATTTTAAAGAAAGTTTGATTTTTTTTTTTTTTTACTTATTACAACTTCTACACACTACAATCTCTATTAATTATGAGAAAAGCACCATCTACATTTGTTTGCAGATGGCACTTTAATATTTTGTACTATAAAATATAAATTATATACTGCTCAAATATTGGTGGTTGATCATATTTCTTTAATAGTGTCTTCTGCTCACAAAGGCTGAATTTATTTGATCAAAAATACAGTAAAAACAGCATTTAAAAATAAAAACTATTGTTGCAATTTAAAAGAAGTGTTTTCTATGTGAACATTATATATCCTGTGATCAAAGCTGAATTTTCAGCATCATTACTCCAGTCTTCAGTGTCACATGATCCTTCAGAAATCATTCTAATAATAATGATGATTTGCTGCTCAAAAAACATTTCTTATTATTATCAATGTTGAAAACAGTTGTGCTGCTTTATATTAATATTATTTCAGGATTTTCAGTTTTTTAATGTCTTTACTTTCACATGCAATTGAATGTGTCCTTGATTAATAAAGGCATTTATTTCTTTAAAAAAAAAATCTTACTGACCCAAACTTTTTAACGGTAGCGTAAATATTACATTAACATAGAATTTATATTTTCACATTTGAAATTAATTTTACTTATTTAATTATAATGCCTGCATCTTACCAATCCCATTTTGAAATCGTATGGCACAATGGGAGAAGATCTAATGCAATAATGTGTTAAATCAAGACTAAGAAGGGCTGAAAGAGATTGACAAGGGCTAACTCAACACATCATCACTATCGGACTGTGTTTGATGACGTACGGGTGGTCCTTGCAGTCCTTCCCCTGGAGGTCCAGGTTGGCCTGGTAAACCTCTGAAGCCAACATCACCCTGAGACACAGTCACGATAAAATATCTGTGTTTACACACTATATGTTCATAATATTTTCACTTTAGGGTGAAACATAAGAACCATCCTACCTTTGGTCCTGGTATTCCGATGCCCTCTTGACCAGGTTCTCCTGGAAGACCAGGGAGACCAGGAGGCCCCTGAAAAGGAAGCCAACAAACAAATGACACACACAACAACAACAAAATATAGCCTCATGCTGAATAATGAAGATTTCTATGATGCCATGAACATGAAAGGGATTTCAATAGGATTTTGTGGATGTTTAACGTACTGAGGGACCAGGATAGCCGTCGCCTTTAGGGCCGCTTTGACCAAGAGGACCAGGGTCACCACGATCACCCTGAGAAACAAAGCATGAGCTATCTAATGAACTTTGATCAAGAACTGACATCATTAAAGGATTAGTTCACCTCAAAATGAAAATATCCTGATAATTTACTCACCCCAATGCCATCCAAGATGTTCATGTCTTTCTTTCTTCAGTGGAAAAGAAATGAAGTTTTTTGAGGAAAACATTTCAGGATTTTTCTCCACATAATGCACTTCAATGGCAACCAGAATGTTGAAGTTCAAATCAATGCCGTTTCAAAGGGCTCTGCATGATCCCAGCTGAGGAATAGGGTCTTATCTATCGAAACGATCGGTCATTTTCTAAAATAAAATAAAAATGTATATACTTTTTAACCACAATTGTTCATTTTGTGCTGGTTTGCGACGCGCCACGCATTGCGTAATCACGTTGGAAAGGTCACGCGTCACGCCATCTATCTAAGTTATTTGTCTGTGTACTCCTGTTCAAAAAGGTAGGGAAGGGTGAAAAATTCCATCTCATTTTCTCTTCCAACTTCAAAATTTTCTTCTTTTTTTTTCGTGACCTTTCCAACGTGATGACGTAATATGTGGCGCGTCGCAGACCAGCACAAGACAAACAATTGTGGTTAAAAAGTATATACATTTTTATTTTATTTAGAAAATGACCGATCGTTTCGCTAGATAAGACCCTATTCCTCAGCTGGGATCGTGCAGAGCCCTTTGAAACTGCATTGATTTGAACTTCAACATTCTGGTTGCCATTGAAGTCCATTGTGTGGAGAAAAATCCTGAAATGTTTTCCTCAAAAAACGTACATTTATTTTCCACTGAAGAAAGAAAGACATGAACATCTTGGATGGCACTGGGGTGAGTAAATTATCAGGAAATTTTCATTTTGAGGTGAACTAATCCTTTAATAACAGAGTAAAATATTTATTTTACAACTTTAAAAATAAATAAGAATTAAAAGTACCTTTGGTCCAGGAAGTCCATATCCTGTCTCTCCTACTAAACCAGGTGGACCCGATGGGCCCGGGTCACCCTACAATGAGACGTTATTATGTTATTTTAAAGTCTCCTACAACAGGTTTACATGCATCCAAGGTCAAAAACACTTTAATTTTCTCATAATATGCATTGCACATAACATAATTTCTCAAAGAGTCTAAAAACTGTTTGTTCGATGAGTTAGTCTCTCTAAACCCCTCCTTTATGAGAGTCTGCTCTGCTCTGATTGGTTAGACAGCCCAATCTGTTATGATTGGTTGACCGCTTACAGCACATGTTGGAAACGAAATGCATATCACCATATCTGAATTTCAGCTCCGGAGGCTTCCTCAGAACTTGATACAAAGTGATATGAACAGTAACAATGCCGTTGGTTTTTCCCTATCAATTATCCTTTCGAAGTTCATGCAAAGTGGATTCGCAGCTGAAAACATCGTCTTCTCGACATGTCTACACTAACTCTTAGAGTCTCAGCTACAACTAAAGTGTTTGAGGATCAAAGTAGACATTATTTGCGGGCAGCCAATGAAGACCATTATGCAAATGTGTTACATTGTTACATAGGTTTGTAACAGGAAGTGAGACTGGAATTGATGACGACTCGTTTCAGCAATTCAGAATCGATTCTTTCTTTTAGGAGACAATACATTTATTTGTCGTGCACTTTGATCTTAAAAACTTTGCAGACCTTTTACATTCACAAACAGCTCAATTACACACTACATGAAAGGTAAAATTCGAAAAAGCAGATATAACTGGGCACTTTAAAGTCCCCATGATATCAAAATGAAAGTTTTTTTTGGCTTTTAGTATGAGTATCTTGGCCGTACGGTTATCTATAAGCTAGTGAGCTCTAAAACTATCACAAAATTTGCATTTAGAAGATATAAGCGTTCAAAACTTACAGTCTCTCACTTCTGCCAATATGGATCAACTATTTTGATGACATCACCTGCACTTCAGCTTCTGATCAGATTTTCTGTCCAATCAAATGCTCTCTAGAATCTGAAGCTCCACCCCCTACACTACAAATAGACGCTGAAGCTAAAATTGGTCACTTGTTCACAAAATTACTATTTTGAATGGAACATAATGCACTATATAGGGCACATATGCACTATATAATGGCACATAAATGCGCTATATATATATATTGTGTGGTCCAAAAGTCTGAAAGTAACTTTAAATTTAAGTTTTCTTTGTTTTATAAATACCAAAAAACTTAAATAGAAAAGCTTTTACTTTTGGTCCTGGTATTGCACGTCCTGGTAGTCCAGGTAAACCCAGTCGCCCAGGGGTGCCAGGCTCTCCCTACAAAGGCATTAATAAAAAACAGAATGAAAATTATCTTAGTTATTTTTACCCTCAAACTCATTTTGTATGATATAATAAACCAAAAGACAAAATCTTCCAGATTCACTGATCTCACTCACCTTTGACCCTGAGGGTCCAGCTATTCCTGATGGCCCTGCTAACCCACGGATTCCCCGCTGACCCTGATCACCCTGCACAACATCACATTAACAAAACACTACATCAATAAGCATCAAGTTGGCATTCACAGTAAAACACCATATTGAAACAAGAACACGCAACAATTTTCATTTCATGGGGTCTTTAACCCTGTAAAGCCTAACATATTAAATAAAAATCCATATTAAACAGTTTGTTGAACCTTTAGACAAAAAAAAAAAGTTTGCATGTGTGTTTTTTGTTGAGTGTCATATTTGATACATCAAACCTTTATGGCTCATATAGCATATGACCAAAAAGTAAGATAAAATTATGATTAGGATTTTTATAACAGTTTAGCAGACTACTTACATAAAATACATATAAATATCAGATTTCATTCTATTTTCCCAATAATATGTCTCGGTAAAATTATATTTAAATTAGGGCTGTCAAAAGATTAATCGCGATTAATCGCATCCAAAATAAAAGTTTGTGTTTAAATAATATATGTGAGTGTACTGTGTATAATTAAATTTGTATCTAGAAATACACACACATGCATGTATATATTTAAGAAAAATGTGTTATTTATATATCAAAAAATTATATTTATATATAATATAAATTATATATTAATATATACAGTATATGTATGCAAATATTTCTTAAATATATACATGCATGTGTGTGTATTTATATATACAAAATAATTATACACAGTACACACACATATATTATTTAAACACAAACTTTTATTTTGGATGCGATTAATCGCGATTAATCTTTTGACAGCCCTAATTTAAATGCTTAGTTTTATGATCAAAGCTCTGTAGTTTAATTTGAGGAGGGCAAATCATATAATGCAATGCAATAATAAACAAATAAAAGTTCATTAAAAGCCTGATTGATCATATTTGATAATCAAATTTTACCATGATGTTTCTAAAAATGATGTATAGATAATCAAGTAAACCAAAGTCCAGTCCAGTAAGCTTTCATCTTGAAACATTACTAACAATATAAAAGATTTGTAGTAGATTGTGTGCAACAGGTTTTACAGCAAAGTTTTGATCATCCTGATCATTTAGAGGCCTTAGAAATGTGCACATTAAATATGATACAGTAGGCTTTATAAGGTTAAGATTTTAGAAAGGTAAACATGTGAGAAAAGTGAAAGAGATACTTTTTCACCCTGGATGCCCACTCCTGCTGCCCCTTCAGGGCCCCTCGACCCAGAGGCTCCTGGTTCTCCCTGAAATACACACAGAGATCCAACAATGAGTGTCTTTTTCTGATGTGTTGATGCTGAGCAAGTAAATGTCTCAGTGACTGAGGTGAGACTGGTACCTTCTGTCCTGGAGCTCCATCTTCCCCAGGTAATCCTGGTAATCCTGAAAACCCTGGAGCTCCAGGTTCCCCCTACACATGTATATAGACAATACTTTAAAATCAGGATCATTAGGAGTTGAGCATACACATATATACACTGTAAAAGCCAACTACATTCTTTAATGTGCATATAAAAAACAAATGTTTTCATGTTGATTTAATAGTAAAGTGAAGAAGACTTACTTTAGCTCCCGGTTCTCCTGCTCCTCTCTCTCCTGGTGCACCACTCTCACCTGGTAAACCTTGGTCACCCTTCAAGAGCACATTTGCAAACATACAGACGTTTCCATATGCTATCAAATAACGTTTATCCAGAACCTAATACTATTTGGCAATTGTGTTTATAGCATGTTGGGAAACTCTTGCCTTTGATCCCGGGTAGCCCTCGCCCGACGGGCCTCTGCTTCCCGGGGGTCCACGTGGTCCTTCCACACCCTAAAACAATCACCATGTGAAAAATTATCAATGCATTCTTGGCTATGGATATACAAAACGTTTTTATGCCATCATGCACAGATCATAAGTTTGTCAGCACCTTCTGTCCTTGGATCCCTTCTCCAGGAAGCCCAACTGGACCTTGAAGCCCAGGAGGACCAATATCACCCTGAAGGGAATAAACACAAATATATTGCATAAGCAAATTTGTCAGCTCATGTACAATCTAGTTATTAAAATGATTTGGAATGTGTAGTAGATACAACATTGATATTATTCATATCTCTGGGCCACAGGCTGAGAAATGACTGCACTGCATGCTGTGACATGTTCCTCCAAACATCCACAGAGAGGGGTTCAATAATGCAAATTGTGCAAATAAGAAGATATTACTGTATATATCGTGGCGATGGCATAAAATGTCTATTGTTAGAGATTTTGCTACATCGTGTATATCGTGGTATATAAATACAGTATATGAGTAGTACAGCACTATTGTCACTTTAGTGATGAAACGCATGAATGAGACAAAAAATTATTAAGCGCAATTAGTTGTGAAAAAGAACTGACTGGCACACTGATAAAGTGCATGCATGGAAAGATGCCTCTCTCAGAAAGCGATCACAAATTTGGGACGTGCTCGATGTTAAAAAGAGTTATTAAGTGCAATATGCTGTGAAAAATAACTCAATTCATTCAGTTCTCTTTTACGCAATTATGTCAAAATGCACATTATGTGGAGTATTCATGTAAACACAGCCTGTTATCTCTCAAATGAAAGTAACCGGATGATTTCTAAATGCATGTTAAATACATCTATTGTACCTGAAAAACTTAATTTGTTTAATTCTTATTTTTGTTATATTGTATTTGTCCTATTGTTTGTAATTTGCTTCTTCGTTATTTTTAATAACAAAAATAAAATAAAATAAAAATAACTATATTGTGATATATATCTTTATCGTGAAATAAAATTTCTCATATCATGAAATAAGATTTTGGTTATATCGCCCACCCCTACAAATACATTACACAAACTTTTTATAGCCAAGAACATTTCAAATGTGGATGAATACTGAGAAAGGAATCCGCATCGGTGTTTTCTGAAGAAAACAAAACATCTAGCATACAGCAGCTTTAGGTTACAGTAAACCAATGCATGAGATATGAGCTTGAGAGAGAAAGCGATTTAAGGAATAGTTCACCTAAAAATAAAAATTATGCCATCGACGTGTCATTGAAAGCCCATCTATATGTTTTACCTTGTCTCCTTTAATGCCAGGACCTGCTGGTCCTCTGGGTCCTTTCGGCCCCTCCAGACCCCTCTCACCCTGTGAAAGACAAATGTTTAAACCATCAAATAATTATTATTTCTGAAATATACTAGCAATTTCTGAGTTTAAATTGTCTCAGTGTATCTGTGTACGGTATCTGAGTAGTTGCCAGGGAGTTGTTACGTGGTTGCTAAGATGTTCTGGTTGTTAATAATGGTTGATTTAAACACCACTAGTTAAAATCACTCATTCTGCCCTGTGCCAACACACTTCAACTGGAGCGATAACAATGCCAAAGTCATGGGTTCGATTCCAAGGTAACACTCACTAAATGCACTTTGAGTCGCTTTGTAGAAAAGCATCTGCCAAATGCATAAATAAACAGTATCTGACACACCCTGCATTTTTCACATGCAGAGTCAAACGACAGCAGGATTGATTATGTTCCATTATTTAATTAAAAAAACAGATGAAAGAATGCTGGATCACTCAGGAATATAAACTGAAGCCAAAGGACACAAAGTTCAGACATTTCAAAGGTTCTCTGAAATAAAACACGCACACAAGACACGGCTTGCATTAAAAATAAACATTAAACCTCCTAAAGGAGTAAAACTATATGCAAAATAAGATACACCGGTGTTTTGCCAGATGAGAAGTTTATCATCTTTTTACTACTTTAATTCATTGTACTCTAATTCATTTTATCATATATCATTTATCTAATTTATTTCCTTTTATAACTGTTTTAATTTCCCTTGCTTTTATTTTGTGCTCATTTTCTATGCAAAGCACTTTGAATTGCCATGGTGTGATATTTTAATTTCTATGTAAAGCATTCTGAATAACTGTTTTAATTTTCCTTGCTTTTATTTTGTGATTATTTTTATTCCTTTCCATGTAAAGCACTTTGAATTGCCATAGTGTATGATATGTGCTATATAAATAAACTTGCCTTGCCTTGCCTTGCCTAAAAGCCTTGATATGACTCATGCACACTGAATCGGAAAAAATTATGAAAACACTTAAAATTGCGTGCAATGATGTGTGTACCTTTGGCCCCGGTAAACCCTCTCCTGTAGGGCCCTTCTCTCCAGGCAAACCCTGCGGCCCCTGTGGCCCCTGTAGAGGTGAACATGATGGTAGAGTTTTATACTGTGTTCGGTGTCGATTGTGCCCCCTAGTGTGAGCATTAAGAAATTGCACATCTTTACCGGTAGACCCGGCTCGCCGAGCCCAGGAGGCCCGGGAGGACCCATTCTGCCTTGGAAACCCACATCACCCTACAGATTGAGAAAACACACGTTATGATCACATTGGGTTCCAGATATCATAGGTTTTTATGTATAATTCAGGCCAACCTTTGGTCCAGGAAGCCCAGTGCCAGTCTCGCCCTGTATTCCTGGTGGTCCAGGAAAGCCTCTCTCCCCCTGAAGAAGCAGAACCATTCAGAACAATGACAACAGATCCAATATAAGTGTAATCTGCGAACGCAATGCTCTCAACTTATCTCTGTCATCACTGTAAACCCTAACGCTCAAAATAATTGATTGGTTTGAGTAGGACAAACTTAAATTAAACTTAATTAGTCAAATTAACTTTTATGAGTATTTAGCACTTTCTTTTTCTTTCAAGTTCACAGAACTGATATATTTTAAGTAAGCAGAACTGTTTCATTGTTTTGAGTTTTATGAAATTATTTCTTTTAATTTAGACGAACTTCGGTTTAACTGAAATGACTGGGATGTCTATTTCCCAGCATGCTTTGCCGATGGCACTCGAAATGGAGAGTAAATGCTAAAATTAAGTGTAATATATTTTTTTTTGTGCAAGATTAATGTTAAGTGGGAGATTTAGTAGTGATTAATGTTTTGTTATGCTAATTTAGAAGAATTCTGTTAATGTTGGTTTTAGGATAGTGACCATCATGGTGACAAGTGGTGCATGAGCTTGATTTGAGAGCAAATAAAACCTTCAAATTGCTGCACTCATACAGCAAGTGCTACTGTATAACATACTATTGTAAACATGTTAACAAATTAGTATGTTAGTAAACCAGCTTGTTAAAGCTTTTACTAATAAAAGTGTTCACATTGGGTCTCATTCATGAAACACGAGCAGAACGAATTTTTGTGTAAATCGTGTGTAAAGTGGTTCTGGCGTAAATTTTCGGATTCATTAAAATGTTCGTATTTCCCAAATGTTAGTTGGTACGAAAGAAATCTACACCTGGTCCCAGCCACGCGTAAATAGTGCGTTTAACATCCGAACGTTTTGCTCATTAATAAGGCTGCCTTTTAATTCACCGTAAGGTACATATTTACACAGTATTTTGAAAAAAGATTATATATAGTAATTACATACGGTTTTTCTTTTTACTTTTATTACGAGAGCCAGTAATAGCATCTGCAAACGGAACACAAGTCCGCAAGTCTTTTTTTTAAATTTAATTTTAATTTATTTTATATTCAAGCTGTTTATTTTATTTATTTTATTTTTTTTACAAGTCCGCAAGTTACAAGTGTTGCAGTCAAGCTTCATGTCGAACCATTTTCTTTTCACTTCTGGGACTGTTCGATTAACAGATGAAACTCCATTGACTGCATCTGTAATATGCTGCCAAGCATTTTTACCTAAAGCATTTAGGTATTACCTAAAAAATCCTTTTTTTTTTTTAGGACCTGATACGCCACTATGTACGCTTGAAAATAAAATGTTGCGTTTTGAATGAACTTCAGATATTAACACTTCAATTTCTGAATCTGAGAAATTTTTCTTTTTTATCCGCTTTTGAGAAGACATGTTGAAATCCTTCGTTTGGTGTCATAATATGATGCCCATATATAGTTGTCAGTCGAATTTAATGGGCGGAATTTATGGTAATTAGGAATGAGCGTGCACGCGCGTCCCATTTACGACTGATTGGAATTCATTAACACATACACACATTTCACTATCAAATCTGACGTTTACGAAGTATTTGTGAATCAGGAGAAGAATTTTCGGGAATGTCTCTTTACGCGCAAATCACTCACATATTTACTCGTATATTTACGAATGTTTCATGAATGAGACCCATTGAGATTACATGAAAGTTATACGTTAAATGTATGAATTAGTGTACTCAAACATTTCAAGTTAAGAACAATTCAAATGTATAAGTACAAAAAAAAAAAATCTGCAAGTTCTGTTTACTTAAACTTTTTAGATCAACGATTCAAATAAATCCTCCCTGTTCTATGTGTAAGCTATTGCAGCCAAATTACCCAAATTATTAAAAAACTTATGAGATAATGACGGCGGCATACTGCATATGGCAGTATTCCCTGTGGTATCGAATCATAGTTCCAGTATCGTGACAACAATAGTTTAGAGCAAATTAATACTCATTTTATGCTGGTAAGGGTTTCTGCAGGGTTTTCTTTTTCTTTTAGACCTGCACAAACAAAATTATTACCGTATGTCTATACAGAACAACCCGATACAATCTCAAAATAAATGTATATCAGATTCTTTTATATAATTAAACCGGCTGAGGCAGACATTTAAATGCAAACCAGTGTAACTGCAACTGCACTATAGATATGTTTTACGCAATTATATACTTACAGTCAAACCAAGACACCTTCAACATTTCTCACATTATCACAGTTTATTCGCTATTGTTTAGAAAATGGTAATAAAATATGACAAGAACTCAAGAGTTATTAAATCAGTTTATATTTCACTGGTTTTGTCCATCCTTCTGTTAGACTGTCTCACAGATGAATTATGTTGAATATCTGTCAGCTGTCACTATTAGATAATACCAGTTTAGCTCAACCAATTACCAAGCAATGCTTCATTTTGTTCAGTCTGTGGTGCAAAAAGGTCGCATTAGCAATTAAAGAAAAAACACTTCAGCAAAACATGGTCAGGTCAAAGTGTCTGAATAATTTTTGGTCCCAAATTTCTATACATTTTACTGGTAGTCACTGTATGAAGGATTTTTGGGTATAATATGTCACAGTTTACTTTGCTATCCTCACTTACATAAATGAACTTTAGTGTCCTGCACCCACTAGTAAAAAAAATATACAAAATGATATCTGGTGTCCGAATAATTTTTGGTCTGACTGCATGTATTGAAATTGGTTTATCTACATACAAATTTAAAAAAAATATTACAAATATCGATATAGGATCTTAAAAAAATATTATTGTGCCGATATGATCATATCTAAATGTGTTAATAGGTGCGTTCACGCCATGTTGTTATTACCGTCAACACAAGATTCAAATTTATAAAAAGCGTTCACATCCTCATAGATCTCGTAATGACAATATTTAACAACATAGAACGTCACGTTGCATCTCGAAAATATGGTAATTATGATATGGCATGAACACAGCAAATGTTTTAGTCTTTCCTTCCTGTGACGGGGTGGCCCAGAGAAAAGCCACACGTGTTTACGCTGAATTAAATGCCCAATACAGTTAATTCTGTAACCAAAATACCAATAATATCCCAAATAAAAAGATGGACTTTTATGCTGGACTTTTAATACTAAACAAGCCCAAAATACACAGCTTGGTATCAATTATATAAAATCTGTTACAGCCAACAAGGGTTTGCATCTTGACAGTCCCTGATCACCGGAAAGACAACGCTACCACTCTTCAATATTTCTCATTATGTTTTTACAGCGACATGAGGGTGAAGAGGGGGATCATATTTAAATCACAATGGCATTTAATCAACATAGAACGGATCCCTGGAAAATGGAACGGATCTGGATTCAGTCATATTTCCTGAATATAAAGTCAGTGTGCTCTTCAAGCCTGTGTTAATATGGGCACCAAAATAAACACGTGCTGCTGAATGTGTCTGCTTTGAATATCAGCATCTGTTAAATGGAAAAAATAACAATAACCATGACATTATAAAAATAATTTCATGACTATTATTTATATCAGGCACGCATGTCCGCCAGCATTTGTCATTGGGCAGATGCAATGGGAGTCTTTGAGGACACATGGCTCATGTCAGACACACTGAACTTGTAAGAAATTGTAGTCTGCCTCGACCCAGATTCCACTCCAAAATAAGTTTTAGAATGAGCTCATCCCCAAAATGTCTTAATTATCATAGAGATGAAAGAAAGTCAGGTTATATTGTTTCTACACCATTTGGGTTGATCACATCCTGAGCAAATTATCATCATCAATTGTAGAATGGGAATGGGAGTGGGACACAGAGAACATTCTCAGACAATGGGGTGTCACAACTTCATTAACACACAGACCAAAGCTGTTGCAACAAGAGCAACTTCATTTACATTAAGAGTGGTAAAACTGTAACAGGATAAAAGGTTTGAGATTTGGATGTTCTGGGTTCATTCTGACGCCGGTGAACCCAAGGCGCTTCGTGTACTTGCCACTGCTATGCTGTAATAAACTTCATTTTTGAGATCTTTGACGTCCACATCATTTTTTCTTACAAGCTAAAGACTGCAATTACTGTGTTCACACACATTAGGCAGAACACCGTAACCTGTCAAAGACAGAAATACTGATCTGTGCTGCCACACACACACATGCATTCTGCGTGTGCAAGTCCAGACATTAATATGTTGCTTGGCTGAAACATGACAGCCATCAGTGCATGGAAAAAAAAAGAACATTCCAGAAAAATAATTAAGCTCTGAGTTCTCCTTAGTAGCACACACATGCATATCAGCACCACAGAGAACTAAAATATGTTTTAATGTCAATCTTTTAATGTCAGCTCCCTACAAGCTCATACACGGGATTAAGGTTATCATGCATGAACATGGAAGAATGTCAATGGCATTGGGTTGTCCCAAACATTTCCTATACTTTTTCACCTGCTATCTGGAAAAGTGCTGCTTTACTGTATTTGAAAGCTGAGATTGTTGAATCCGACTCACCTTTTTGCCTGTTAGGCCCTCTGGTCCAATGTCTCCATTCGGTCCGGGCAAACCCTGCAGATTGAATACGGTAAAATACGACTGAAAGAAAGAAACAATGCTTGTTTTGCAATTTCACAAATGCAGTTTAAAAGAAATACCTGCAGCCCTCGACTTCCTCTGATCCCAACAGGACCCTCCGGACCCTTAAAAGAATCAGATTCGGTCAAAATTAAACATAGAGTAACATGTTATTGTGCATGAACTGCACTGAAGCGTCACTCACTCGGTCTCCTTTGACTCCTGGTGTTCCACACTCTCCTCGCTCTCCCTAAAAATGTGTTTCATGGTCAGTACCACTTTGGACATACACACACAATACAATTTAAAGGTATGCCAAGTAATTTTCTGGATTTATAGAAATATGAAGTACTTTTGACAGATATCTTTAATATGATAGACTCATAGCAGTGGCCTTTATTCTACATAAATTGAATTCTGCAAGTCAAATACTACTTTGTTTGGCTTTTCAGACGGGTAAGGAAAATCTGATCTTTTGTATTCCGTTCAAATCTCTTGAGTTAGATTTAACACATTTTACATTTATTCATTTAGCAAACACGTTTATCCTAAGCGACTAACACACGAGACATTTTAAATAATTTATAAAAAGGAAATTCCAAATTTTTTAAAATTGTATAATTATATATTTAATTGTCTATATTAACAGACAGTTAAAGTACAACATAAACAGTACACCATTAAGGATTGCAAAAAATTGCAAATCTGTTTATATTTACATTTATGCTTTTGGCTGATGTGACGTTTTTGCATATTGCATTTCAAGGTATATGTATTTTTTAATCAGTTCATGCATTCATTGGATTTCTAACCCATGAATGGCATTGCAAGCAGCATGCTCCACTTGTTCTGTAATTTCAGCTGATTTTCTTCTATGATGCATCATTTTACCTTTTCTCCCTTGTATCCAGGTTTCCCCTAATGATCAGTAAGAACACATGGTGAGAAAGAGCAATTACGCAAGCAGATAATGTCAAAATAGAGCGAATTTAGGCCTTGTTCTAGCCAGGTTCACCTCTGTCCCGTCTCGTCCAGGAGATCCACTGAAACCGCCCTCTCCCTGCAGGACACATTTTAGATATTAACATGGGATAAATAATTCACAAATATGATAGTTGATTAAAGACAACTTTGACCTTTTGTCCTTTAGCTCCTGGACTTCCATCATCTCCAGGACGACCCTTTTTACCCTGTGATTCTCAGAGAAAGAGAATGATTTGCATTAACAGCTAAGTCTTATAAATTAGTCATCCAATTGTTTTCTTTAAGACTGTTCATTCATTTTTTAAGTCAGTTACATACAAAATGTAGATTGGTCTATTTTGATACCAGTCAGACTATTTCTTAAGACACAGTCTCAACATAATGGCTATGTTTATGCAACTGGCCCCAAATCATTATGTTGACTGTCTATAGATGAGGAATTTTATTTTTAAGTGGTACAACTAGTCAATACAGAATCATTTCTTTATGTTTATGTGCTCTAATCTGGACCTAATAAAAAAAAAAAACTATGAAAATGCTATACTTATTTAAAATAGCAATGACGCATTTTTGTTTTAAAATACTATCAATATTTTAATTATTTATTTGACTGCAATATTTAAACAAAATTTGACCATCATAGGGACTGATTTTATGGTATTTTTATGTTACTTATGTTTGTGGAGATTGACAGATATTACCTTAAATGATCACTATATGGACAACATCTGTGTGGATATACTGCAAATATTGGTAATACAAAAATAATAGCAAACAGGTTTGGAATGACATAAGCGTGAATAATTACAGAATTGAAATATTTGGCTGAACCATTTATTTTATTATTGCTCATAGCAGTTAAAATTCTTGTTTGTTCAGTCACTTTAATCAATCTGGGTGGGTGTTTCTTCTCTTTATTAAAAATGTGCAGAAACATAAAATCTCAAAATTTATATTAAATGCGGTGTTTAAACATCCCATAAGGGGCTGGAAATGGTTTACGAATGTTTGACACTTACAGCGGGTCCACTGGGTCCTCGATCTCCTTTCTCACAAGTGCATTTTGGGGAAAGAGGACACTGTTGGAACACACACACACACACACACACACACACACACACACACACACACACACACACACACACACACACACACACACACACACACACACACACACACACACACACACACACACACACACACACACAGCTTTAGTCACACTAATGTCACTAATAAGTGTCCTAAAAGAATGTGGTCAGACAAACACTTACCACTTCATTAGCTACCTCAGTCTAGAAGGGAACAAAAGTGACAAAGGTGAATTAACAAGAAAAATGCACAAGAATTATAAGAAATTTTCAAGAATGTAATTAACACAAAAATTATGGCATGTTTTGGTATCAGACATCTAACTTAAACTGAAAAGGTGGTGAATGTCTGCAGGCGGTCTCTGAGATATGCTGTCATCAGTTAATTCACTTTTTTTAAATTAACCTTACACATGTAATACTAGTCACTGTAAGCTGTCAAGGCAAGTTCTCGAATATTAGAAGCCCAGTTAACCCTCAGAGCTACAGAATAAAGCCGAACTAATCACATTTTTCCGAGATTGTAATATCTGATATTCTGAAGTGTCGCAGAACGGCAGTCATGAAAACATCTAGAAACGAGAATTCAGAATCAAGCAAGCCAAAAGAGGGACAATTTCTTTCTTATTTTGCATTGAACAATAACACTGACACTCACAAAGTGTACAAATGTCCCAAACAACTTTCAGAAAAACAAATGTCCCGCATTTAGTTTCTTTTCGAAACACGGAATGTCATGACATCATATATTGGAAGAAAGCCTGAAGTTCCACATGCCAGGATGATTTTTTATTAGGTGTTTCTTATGCCAGATTTGACTAGACGGTGTGTATTTTGCATGATTGGTGCACAAGTGTATAAATAAAGCAAAAAAAAAAAACACAGAGAGAGACACATTTCCAGCAACATTCCTTAGCTAAAAGATCTTGTTTAAACTTTAAAGTCAGTGATGATAGACAGATGGCGTAATCTGGGAATCACAGGCAACCATGAGAACAAAGGAAATTTAATTGCAGCTTTCTTCTTGATTGTTAACAGCACACACCGTTGACATAATAACGCACTGGAAAGACGCATTTCCAATGTAACTTAAAGTGTGTGCAATGCTTAGTTTGAACGAGCAGCTGATTAACAGATGCAAACACTGAGACAGTAGAGCAGCAGAGAAGACCATTTGAATGCTCCTGGCCTTCGATTAAAGCATCTAACTGTGCTTTTCTTGTCTCTATGACAAGCACCTGCATCAACAGTCATTCCAGAGCATGAATATAGCGTGCAGAAGGTGAGATATTCATTCTGCATGCAGGATCATGCTGCTCGTAGTACCCTAAAGCTCTGACCCGGCACAAAGTCAATGAGAAACAGATGTTCCTTTTGCAAAAACTGCAGCCCGCTAACTGTTATTCTGCTCTAATACCAGTAATACTGCCATCATACCAGCTTACGGTCAAGCAGATTCTTCAGATGTACACCTTACATTCAATACATGAGGAAAATTACTACATTGTTCCAAAAGTCATCCCTGTAATCCTAATTGACTACATCAGATCTACAGTCGAGAAGCTAAACACATTGGTTATATCCACAAAACTGATACAATTATTATAAAAAGACATTTAAAAATGAATTCATTATTTAAAACCAGAGTAGTAGTAGACTATTTGGTCAGCTTACTCTCAGAATTTGGGAATATTTTGGGATTATCACTCATAAACCCACACATTGAGCCAAATAACAGCCTATATTTTCCTGCTGAAAAGAATAACAGTTTAAGGTGGTCAAACTGGTCAAGCAGTTGAGCCAGGTCTACACCAGTTTAGTCAAAGACCTCGATCAGGTCTGACCAGCGTGATCAAGATCTACCTGGTCAACATCAGCCCAATAAACTGGTATTCTGGTTGATTAAAACCTCCACAATCTACCAGCTTGAACCATATAAGACCCTGCAAAACCAAATCATTCATCACTGTAAATATAGTTTGGCTGGATAATCCAGCAGGGACAGGAACATTTCATTCGAATCTGAGAATATGGATTTGCCTGCCATACAGTAGATGTTTTCTCAGATTTTTAACTCTGTTGAAATTACCAAAGAAAACAGCATTCCAGCCTGCGATGATAAAACATTAGGGGTGAGCGATATAGTCCGGTAGACACGATTAACCGGTAGAAATTTACGCTCACGTGACCTTGCCGTTCTGTGTTGTCTGGAAAGCTTATCTAAGCCGTGGGTTTAAAAACAAGTGTTTTTTAAAACTGTTTAAGTGCAATAAGCAGCGAAAGAGGACTCATTTTGGTATGCGTGCGCTGTCTGAGAGACTGTTTTTGAGCGCACACATCTGAAATGAGCGCACTTAAAGTCGCTGCTCATACTGAACTTGGCACTGAACATAGCGTGAACATAGTTCTTTTTAGCGCCTTTGAACAGTCAAACACACATACTTATATTAAAAAATTCTTGTCTTTGTGAGTATCTTCATAAACACATGCCGTTTATGTCTTTAGTGGACATAAATGGTTGAGAAAGAAAGCGCATGTGTATCAGTATATTAAATCAGTGCATTCGCATTTAAAGTGACAGCAGCCTAATAAACCTGCTTCGTTGCAGTTTTTCTTTTATAGTGCTTACATTTTTTCAGGTTGGTCTATTTAATTTGTGTCTTTATTCTATTGTAGTTTTTTTTTTGTCTTGTCTTGTCTTGTCTATTGCTTGTAATTATTGTATTTGTTCCTATTTTATCACTGACTGTTTACTTCAGTGAGCTTGAGTTGTTTAGTATTAGTATTTAGTAGCTAGTATTAGTTTTTATATGAAATTGGTGATAAGATGTATGAAATATCAATTACATTTTTACATCATAAAAACTTTATTTAAAATAACTTTTTATTAACTTTATAAAATGTATTAACAAAAATAACTATATCATGATATATATTGTTATCATGAAATAAAATTATTCATATCGTGATATAAGATTTTGGTCATATCGCCCACCCCCATGGTTAATCAGCTCAATCAAGCCCCCACTAGCTTAGCCAAGGCAGCCTACCAGTCCTAACTAGTTATGGTCAACATCTGCCAGGGGTGCATTTCCCAAAAGCATTGTTATCTAACTATGGTCGCAAGCTCCATTGATCTCTGTTGGTAACAATGGAACTTGCTTTTGGGAAAAGTATCTCAATTTGTCCGGTCTGGAAGGAACATTTAAACCATCAAATGCTGCTTCTGGCTGGATCTTCCAGCAGCTATGGTGTGATGTCATGGGCTTGGTTGTCTCTTCTGTGATCTGCTGTTTTCTATTATCAGAAAAGCACAGGGGAACTTTTAGCAGGAGACAGCAGCGCTGGCTAACATATTCAGTCGTAAAAGTTTCCTGACCATGTGCAGATGCTTTGTGCTGTGAGACACTGAGGTCAGAAAAGACATTTTGTAGGTTTACACCACTCCAGATACACTAAGATCCAGCATTCCAGTCTACTAATAGGAAACAATCCTAAAAACGTCAGCCAAGGTCATATGGAACTGTCGAAGGATTTTTAATAAAACCATGAAGAAACAGATGGGAGGAATCTCCCTCTTGAACAAAGACAGACATGACAACCAGTTTTATTGGAAAGAATATGTTGGTTGACCAACTTCACCAGCATGAAACAACCTGCATCAGCAAAGAAATTATGCTGGTCTTTTCAGCAAGGTATTTGGGTGAATGGTGTCCGGTTATGGTTCAGTTGCAAACAAGACGAGAAAAGCAGGATCTAAACGCAGTTGTGGCGATTATTAAACCCCAACTCAAAACAAAACACCAACTGGATACTAAGACTCAAAAACACGAACACAACAACCAGTTTAAATGACGAGAACAGACAGTGAAATCAACAGAATACACAACCAAACCAATCATCCAACTGAACAACAGGTGCAACTGATAATCAAATCAATGAAAAACCATAGAGAAACGAACTGAAACACAGGAAGGAAACCCACCCAAAACAAACACAGATCAACCGTGACATATGGATGCACCGATGAAACATTTCTGTGTATTTCAATATCCAATCCAATTATTTAGAATGACATCTGCCTATATAAACACTGATACAGAGAATTTAGTGGTTCTGCATCCTTGTTAAATTAATTACAATTAATTACACAATTTTTGAAATAAAATGTAGAATACAAGGAAAACATGTTATGGAGAGAATAAAAGTTAAAGAGAAACTGCTTTCAGTTATAAACAGAAAACATTATTTACAGTTCCACCTTGTGAAATTCTAGCAGTGCAGAGATTACAAATTGCAATTCTATTGCCATTGTCACTCGATTCAAAGTGAATGTCTCACAAGAGACATTTTCTTCATACACAGCATGATTTCCAATCAGTTTTTTTTTTGCCCCCTTTTGATTGATAGGATATAATGGCCCTTATAATTGGCTGTTTTTAAACAATTGGGCGACATCCAATATCATTGATAATTGCTTTTATCGCCTGATACATTGATGCATACCTGGATTATTTTTTTCAGGTATGCTTTGTATCTCTTTATCAGGTAATAAAAACTGAATTGGCACTTTTCGCTATTACTGCAAAGCAACTTCTCCTTTAGGGGTTTTTAACTTGAGATAAGCGGTGTACGAGTGAACATTTACTCATTATGCCTAATGCCCTGTTCAAGGAATTCATTATCAACTTTTTTCCATGTCCTCAGGTGAGATACAGAGATAAGACAGCCCCTTTTCCATAGCTGCTATACTGCAGATGTGTGGATGAAGAAGAGTGAGGCTTCACAGTAGCACACAAACTCTGAAACCCTTCACAAGCATCTGAACAACATCATTTCTACACTTCAAAGTTGCTCCCCAAGAACCAAAAGCTTATTGTTTTCACAGCTCTTGGCTCAACTGCCTTGTTTGGACAATCCTGATGGATGTTTTACTGCTCACCTGTTGCTCTTTCATGGCTCACAAGACTTGATGAAAAATGTTTTTCAGATATTTCTACAAACAGACCGCAGGAGAAATAAAAATAGACACAAATGACACAACTGTTAACATTCAGTATACATAACAGAGCTATAAAATAAATGCGGATCGCAGCTCAGATCAGTGGATCTTTTTTATATATTTGAGTACCAGAACAAAATCCCCATTTGCTGTCCACTTATTTTGATTGATGTAATCTATGAAAAAAATAATAATAATAGACAAGATTTTCCTATTGGAAAACAAAAAGCACTACTCACAATCTCTTTGAAGATCTTGTCCACGACGCTCTTGTCCTGTAGGTTGTGTACGTAGCGGGCGGCTGGAGGACTGGCCAGTAGTCGCAGCTGCTCCACGTTGGCAGCGGATGTGAAACCTACTGTGAAGAATTTAATCCCTTGGTTCTTGGCATCAGCTAAAGCAGAGAAAATATCGGGATTCTTGGGATGCGACACGCCGTCGTACAGCAGAATGGCCACCTTCAGGGTGTCAGGGCCGGACTCCTCCAGGTAGATGCGGGTGAGGTTGGTGATGGCGTAGGTGGTGTAGGTACCGTGCCCTATGTAGGGAATGGGCGCAATGCGGTCATGGAAGGTGGGCACACCTCTCCAATCTTTGAAGCTCTGCTCGGTGATCACATGACTGCTGTACTGAAGGAGAGCAGTTCTGAAGTTCAAGCCCTGTCCGGTTTGGAGATTGATGTTCTGGATCCGGGTAACGAGATCTGTAACAAAGCGCTTTTCTTGGGCATGGTTGCCTTTGGCACTTTCTGAACTGTCCACCAAAAATGCCAGTTCCAAATGACAGTCCTCATCTAAAAGACGGAGAGAACAAAAAAACCCAACATTAATTCAAAAATATAAATTCAAAAGCATGTTATTTTGACATATAATTTCAGAATGGATGTAAAAAAACTTTTTCAAACATCTTTGTTTCTTGCTGAGAGCAAATATCATTGACGTCAAACATGAGCTAGACAGCTGTAAATATGCAGTGTTTTTGTATGTAAAAGAGTTGTGTGAAGATTCTTCAAAAAAATCTTGTGGACCACCCAAAAAAATAACAGCATACTAGGATTGTTATCGTTAACCAAAAACTAAATATACACACATGCATATATTTAAGAAATAGTTGGTTATATATACTGTATATACTGTATGTAATATAATTTGTATTATAAATATTTTATATATAAATAACAAATTTTTCTTAAATATATACATGCATGTGTGTGTATTTATATATACAAATAATTATGTACAGTACACACACATATATTATGTAAACACAAACTTCTATTTTGGATGCGATTAATCGCGATTAATCGTTTCACAGTCCTAGGAGTTTTTCATCATAAAAATGAAAACCTTATTTTGCAAGCCACCTGCTGTTTGCTGTGTTGAAAGGCAAATAATATTTACCGTTGTTTTTTGGGATGACATTTGAGGTGATTGGTTTATTTTTGTTTCTTCCATTTCTCTTGTCTTCTACATCATCAGCATCATCATCATCTTCATCAAGATCCTCCAGCTGAGCCAAAACAAGCTGAACTCCCAACAGCAAAACCAGCCAACTCACACACAGCCGTATCATCACTACAGTACGAGAGAGAGACAACATTAAGGATGGATAACCTTACTTTCTAATGCATCACATGCGTTGCCACATTCAAAGTTTGCTTTTCACTCTAAATACTCGAAATAATATTAACATCATATTGCCACATTACCTTGAAAAAGTGGAATAGCAAAGAAGTTATTCTCATGATTTTAACCCATTTTACTGAACTCTCCAAACAGAACAGAATCATAAACAGCAAATGTAAGCAAAATATGCACTTACTGTGTAAAGCAGCTCTGATTTCAGTACAGTACCGGCTTGAGTACAACCTGAACGATGAAGATCAGAAGCTCATGACAGACTTCATAACCTCTTCTCTGTATGAGATTCACATGCAATAAAAAGATGCCATATGAAATGACTGAGAATCCTTGGAGGTGTGTGAAGAGCGCATGGGTTTGCAGTGTAAGAGAAGAAACGTAAAAATGTGCATCAGCTCCATTCATGTAAAGCATCTGCTGCCATCCAGAGGAACACTAATATCCAGAGCTCCTCCCATAAACACACCCATTTTTACAAATAAAGCTATATATTATAATATATAAAATGCATGACTGTGCATAACTGTAAAAAATACTTTTTTTTCAAAGCAAGTGGAGTTTAAAATAATTTTCATTTAGGATTATTTTGTAATCATGAACATTAAAACATACAGTAACTACTGATCTACTACTAATTAAATGAGCTATGTATGAGGATTATTTCTTTTAAACGTACAGTCGAATGCACAGCTCTTAATGATTTTGTAAGTAATAACTTTAAGTTAAGAAATAAAATACCGTACACGTCAACAGTCTTATAAATGCTTAAAGGATTCATGGAAAATCTCCAGCAGGGATTGTTAACGTCCTGAGCTGTTGTGATATACAGCTACACGCATGCTGTGTGGAAACACCACTGTACCGCACTGAAATAAAGCTGGAACATCAAAGCATGTGGTGTTCAAAGCATGCCAGGCAGTAATAAAACAATAAAAACTTTGAATCTGAAGGGAAACATAAATTCTGTTTTATGCCAATGATGACGGCAGGGCGTAAAGTCAACTGAGCTAGAATGAATCAGACTGACACCAGTCTTTAGAGATGTTAATTGTGTGCCATGGAGCTGCATAAATGTGTAAACTAACAATACATGGTGTAGAATATCTGCACATTATTTTCCTCATATATCTCAAAAACGTACATAGCATACCATATTTTATTGTCCTGCTTCAAAAGAGAAGCAACATGCACCGTATGATCACTGTAAATGTCAGAACTTTGGTCCATTTCTAAAGCAAGCTGTACTAGCTTTTGCAGCCTCCAGCAGTACTAGTTGTAATCCAATTATGACTAGTAAAAACTGCATTATAGATATCTATTTAACCCTCCAGTGCTGTTCGGACAAAAATTGTAAGTTTTTTTTTTTTTTTTTTACTTCATTGGAATGGTACAAAACTTGGTAAAGGTTTTGGTACTTGCTGTGTAAACACACACACACACACACACACACACACACACACACACACACACACACACACACACACACACACACACACACACACACATGATTCGAAAAGGTAGTCCTAAAAAAATAGTCACACTTCTGTTCCTTGTTGTCAAAATTGACCGCATTGGGAGACGAGTTTCATCTACTGGAAATGTTTGGTACTGCGGCCAAACAAAATCTTACTGAAAGCTCATTTTCTGAGACATCAACCTCAAATTGGGAACACAGCTTGTTTAGGTTTATGACTTTGATTTTCTCACCGTTTTAGAGTGCTTTGGAAAAAATATATTTAATATAATAATTTAAAAATGTATTTTTGGGCATTTTTCATAACAATAAATGTAAAATTTTATAACTTTTTCTCCAAGTTCACTTTTTAAAAACTTTTTTCGCTTCAGTAATAATCTGCCAAGTGTTGTCTTTAAAATGAGACCAAACTTAAGTCTGTGCCGCAAAGCATTCAAGATTTAAGGCAGTTTAAGTTGGAAATTTCATTTTCAGGACTATGCTCAAAAAGTGAATAAATGGATTATAACTACTGCATAAATATAATTTAGTTCCATAAAATCCCCTAAAAATACAAAATATTACATAAAAAACATTATCAGACTAAAATATAGTATATTCATTTAATTGGAATAAAAAAAGATTAGTCATTTTTGACCGATACGCCAACAGTACCAGAGGGTTAACTTTAGTAATTCAGTATTAGGTTTAAGTTTTTTTTCTCCCATAATACAATTTTGGCCCAAAATAAGCCCAAATAAGCCTAACTAAATTCGAACTATTCATAGGTCTCCATTGACTCCCAATGTTTTTTTAATTAAAGATTTTAATTAAAGTACTTCATTTTAGTATGTTTCCCCTTAATTTGAATGATCACTATAGAAATCAATCTTGACTAGAAAAAATGCAATTATAACTAGAAAAAAAAGTTTGTTGAGACAAACTTTAAGTTGGCTTGAGAAAGCCGGACCAGAGAGTTTCAAGAAGTTAAAAGTAGTTAGAAGTTTTAAGTAGTTTGAAGTTTAAAGTAGTTTAAATTTTGATTGATAAATTAGTTAGAAAGAAAGAATAGTTAGAAAGAAAAAAGATTAGTTAGAAAGAAAAAGAAAGAAAGATTAGTTAGAAAGAAATAAATATTACAAAGAAAGAAATATTAGTTAGAAAGAAAGAAAAAAAATAGTTAGAAAGAAAGAGAAAGATAGATAGATTAGTTAGAAAAAAGAAAGATAAGTTAAAAAGAAAGATTAGTTAGAAAGATAGATTAGAAAGAAAGATTAGTTAGAAAGAAAGCAAGCAAGAAAGAAAGAAAAGATTAGTTAGAAAGATAGATTAGAAAGAAAGATTAGTTAGAAAGAAAGCAAGCAAGAAAGAAAGATTAGTTAGAAAAAAGAAAAAAGATTAGTTAGAAAGAAAAGAAAGATTAGTTAGAATGAAAGAGAAAGAAAGATAGATTAGTTAGAAAGAAAGAAAAATAATAGGTAGAAAGAAAGAAAGAAAGAAAGAAAGAAAGAAAGAAAGAAAGAAAGAAAGAAAAAAGAAAGAAAGATAAGTTAGTTAGAAAGATAGATAGATATATAGATGGATAGAGAGATAGATTAGTAAGAAAGAAAGATAGATAAGTTAGTTAGAAAGATAGATAGATTAGTAAAAAAGAAAGATAGATAAGTTAGTTAGACAGATAGATTAGTTAGAAAGAAAGAAAGAAAGAAAGAAAGAAAGATTGATTAGTAAGAAAGAAAGAAATATAGATAAGTTAGTTAGAAAGATAGATAGATAGATAGATAGATAGATAGATAGATAGATAGATAGATAGATAGATAGATAGATAGATAGATAGATAGATAGATAGATAGATAGATAGAAAGATTGATTAGTTAGAAAGAAAGAAAGAAAGAAAGAAAGAAAGAAAGAAAGAAAGAAAGAAAGAAAGAAAAAAAGAAAGAAAGAAAGAAAGAAAGAAAGAAAGAAAGAAAGAAAGAAAGAAAGAAAGGAATAAAGAAAGATTAATTAGAAAGAAATATAGATAAGTTAGTTAGAAAGATAGATAGATAGATAGATAGATAGATAGATAGATAGATAGATAGATAGAAAGAAAGACAGAAATATAGAATAAATAGATAGATAGATAGATAGAAAGAAAGAAAGAAAGAAAGAAAGAAAGAAAGAAAGAAAGAAAGAAAGAAAGAAAGAAATATAGAATAGATAGATAGATAGATAGATAGATAGATAGATAGATAGATAGATAGATAGATAGATAGATAGATAGATAGATAGATAGATAGATAGAAAGAAAGAAAGAAAGAAAGAAAGAAAGAAAGAAATATAGAATAGATAGATAGATAGATAGATAGAAAGAAAGAAAGAAAGAAAGAAATATAGGATAGATAGATGATAGATA